>JARHVA010001419.1:967500-1555000 GCA_037957365.1 Torreya grandis | reverse complement strand
TCATAATAAGTTTGCAAATTTATGTAAATGGCAAAGTAGATGAGAATAATAATGGCAAGGTGATGCGGCAATGCATGGTAAATGTGTTGTTCTTAATTTACCCATAGGTAGTTATAATTAGGAAACAATGACATAGGTTTGTGCTAAATTTTTTCCCATAGGTGGTTATAATTATTAACATACGGTGAGATATTGATTTTCCCATAGTTAATTATAATCAGTGGCACTAATCAAACATAAATGAAATATAACTTACCAGATCCCACACTAATTTCATATAAATTCTAAAACTATTAAAATTAGATCGGAATACACTCATAGAAGGTGTGGGAAGAACCAAGGAACCAATATCAAAAGGGTTGGGTAGGGCAGATAAAAATAGGCTTTGGTCAATAGTAAAAGGTATGGTAGAATGACATATAGTACGTCACAAGGAAGATGACAATGTGGCAATTAGATATAACAATAAGAGGGTTACCCCCATGTGATAAGGTGATGTAATGGTAGGGTATGAAAAAATGGTAAGAGGAATGGAAAAATGACAAAGGTAAGGTAAATGATAAATAAAAAAGGCAAGGTTTTTGGAAAATGAAAAACAATAAGGTTTATAGTTCTGGCAAGGTATATGATTCTGTTGTTCCTACCGATGTGGAGATGCATGTCCTAATCAACAAATGATACAACTAGAGTAATCAATCATGTTTAAATTGATATCCCACACCTCTTCTGAATAGTTACTCTATCAAGAATGTACTATAGATTTGGACTTCAATAATGTTGTTGTGATCTTCATTGGTCAATGAGTTTGTTTCCTTTAAACTTTAAGATAAGATGTCTTCATCATCTCTACAAAGGAAAGTGCAGCTAGAGATGGTAAATAGGGATAAATAATATATAAAAGGTCATATTTGGAAATGTAAAGGAAGATAATAATGGAATGTATAATGGTTGGGCAACAAATTAAGATCGATATTTTTAGGCACACACAATTTTTTTGATTCCAAATTTGACATAATTTTGGATGTGGTGGGACCAAAAACTTCTAAATATAATCTTAATAGGACCATTTTATTTTTCTATTATTTGGGCCTAAGAGTAGCTACCATCTGATTATTTTGTAGATTGGAATTTGTATTGATGTTATCTTTGATAATGTCTTCATCAAGTAGTGAAGAACCATTGCACTCAACTATTGGCACCTCAATGAAGTTTTCACCAATGAAGTTGTCTTGATTTTCCCATAGCACCTCCGATAAGGTTTCACTAAGGAACATTGAATTTTGAATTTGATTATCTTCTAGTGATTCAAAAAAGGTTTCACTATAAGATGTTGAGTTTGGAATTTGATTATCCCTTAACACCTATGAAAAGGTTTCATTAGGAGATTATTCTTCTTCTACATGAATGTGGTCATGGTCTCCCTGATATTCTGCAAATAATATGTCACCATGGATTCAATTCAATAAGGTGTGATTTTCTTGGTCCCAATCAATACTTGTGGGAGGTAGAATGTCAATATAATGGCTATGTTGGGTGGTGTTAATGACATGTGGAACAATATTGGAATGGAAAGAGGCAACACAATCCTCATAGAAGATACTAGGATAACTTGTGTTGATGCTAAAATAATCATCCTAATTTTTTTTGAAGGGACCATAAATATATTCAAATTAATTTATAAGGCATGCGTAACCCATATTGTAACAATCATAAATGTATTCTGATTCTGAAGCTGAGTTTGACTCAAGGTACTCTAAATTTAATGTAGAGACTAACATTGATTCTACTTTTGATGTCAGTCAAGAATAGAACCTAATTTCAATGTTGATTCTTCATCTGGTATGGATACTACTACAATGATGTATTGTTGAATGTTTGGTATTGGGCAAGTAATGGCCTATGATGGCATAATGGGCTCTCTAAAAATAGGCTCAACTAAGAAGGATTTAATAGAGATTGGCTTGTCAAAATGAGACTCCTCAATAATGGGAAAAAGGTCAAGAGACAAATCCATAGAGACTGGCTTATCAAAATGAGGCTCTTTAAAAATAGGACAATGGTCAAGATAATGATTTGTCTAAATGTGGTTATAATCATTAATAAGTGACTCAATAAAGACTAGATTAATAGAGTGAGACTCCTCAATAATAGGTAAAGTATTAAAAGGTGATTCATCATAAGTTGACTTGTCACAAATAGGGTTTTCAACAAAAACATCATGGGTTGGTTGGTTCTCTTGGCCTTGGTTTACATTTAGTTGTAACATACTAATTTTGAACACATCTTGGTCTTCAAATGATTAGTTCTATTAGAGAGGTACTAATTGGCTCTATTGTAGCTTAAAGATTGGCATCAATTTTATAAAGTGGGGGATGGTTGGTAGTGGATGATGAATGGTCGATGGTTGGATAATGAACTCTTTGTGAATAGGCTCATCTAATATGGGCTTAACAAAGACTAGATGTCAATATAGGATGGTAATTATGACCCATCGAGTCATGATTCCATAACCTTATTGGGTGAACGAGCTACCATACTTATAAGGGCCTAAAATGGTAATGATAAGGCATTGTGAAGCTTGGTTTCTATCATGATCCAAAAGATGAAGTCCTAGAATAGTGATGGTAGGGAGTTATGAAGCTTGGTTACTCACATAAGCCAAAGGATGAGGTCCTAAAATGGTAATGGTAGGGCATGATGAAGCTTGTTTGATATCACAAGCTAAAATATAAAGTCCTAAAATAGTAATGATGGGGTTTTGTGAAGCTTCGTTGCTTGCACAAGACAAAGGATGAGGTCCTAGAGTGGTAATCCTTAGATGCTATGGAGCTTGGTGGCTCACATAATCTGAAATAGGGTTAATGGTATAGGTTGGGGATCAGGTACCATGAGTGGTGAAAGGGAAAACATCATATGTTAACCAACTCGAAGAATGTATCAATGCATGTTGATCTTGAGGATATTGAATTTATTCCTTGTATTGGGTATTTTAAGGAGGATAAGGATCCATCTCACAAACCACCTCCTCACCATAGGGGTCTTGATTAAAGTTAACTTGTGTGACTAATTTATCATAACTTGAATTGTACATGGATCCACTACAAGTACAGTGAGACATATTCAAATCAATGATGAATGTTTCACAGAAGAAGGCCTAGAGTTATATAAACTCTTAAAAATAATATCCAAAGGACAAATGGTCCAAACATAGTCTAACTTGGTTTAAGGGTGGAGATGCATGTCCAAAATGCTCTATGATAAACTTGGTCTAAAATAGTCTAACGTCTAATGTTTAATGTCAAATGTCTAAAATAAATGGTCAAATGGATGAATGAAAATTAGCATGCCAAACATAAGTACAAAGTGTTTCAAACAAGTCTAATCTAAGAAAAATAATTTTGACAGGTCTTTCAGAGAAGGCACAAAAGCTAGGCTTAAAACAGGTACTACTAGGTCTTTTGGAAAAGGCACAAAAGATAGAATTTAAACAAAACAAGGTATGCGATTTAATCTAACAAATTAGAAACACTTTGGCATAAACTAGGCACTTAGATTTAAACATAAACCTAGTCAATTAGTATAAGGCATGAAACTCTAGGCACATAAAATATAGGCTATTTCCCCTAAATCTAGGCACAATTTTAGTTTTGAAATTGAATAAATTAACCTAAGTTACACAACCCAAAAGATAAAGATCAATGTCTAAGCAAAAATTACACAAGGCATAGGTAAAAATCAATCAATGTTTAGATTTTAAATTGTCAAGGCTAATTAAAATCAACTTTGAAAATTAGGCTTATTTAAACAAACAACAAGCTATAAAAGAATGAATAGTATAATGGCACTAGGTATAGATCCAAAAGGTACATGTGGTTTTAAAAATTTGAACTTTTAGACATAAGGCAACGAGTCTTTGGAATGATTTGAGAAATGTAATGACATTATCATTCTCTAAAGATGTGACAAGTGGTTTAGCTTCAAGAATTTTTAGGTAAAAAACTTGGAATGATTTGGGTAGTGTAACATTACCCTTATCAACCAAGTGACACACACATGAACAAGTTTGTCCAAAGACTAAGGCAAAGGTATGGTGTCAAATAGACAACATAAAACCTCCTCAAATAAAGGAGTGACGTATAAACTAGACTTGTTTTGATGTGAGAAGACAAAAAAATAATTTTAGACTCAAAACCATGCATGAAAGGACAAAATGACATGAACACCTAAGTGTAATGTCCTAAATCCTAAAATTGATAAGGTTGCATAATATTGTTGAAGTCCATCAATATACTCGGGCTTGAGAGGATTTTAGTTGTTAATCCAAAAATTAAAGGCACATGAAAAATAGGGTTTTTAGGCCCCATTTTCTATTAATATTTTATAATATGACATGAAACTTTGGACTACTTTCCCTACATCAATAGTATGTCCATGATAAGTGGGGTTGTTCTAATATATCAATTTTCATGCATTTCTAGATGGTCCCAAGTATGGATAACACTAGAGATACAATCATGATAATTGGATCCACGTCAATGAGTTTGTTATGAAAAGGTCTTGTCCTTTTCACAACCATTAAATCTATTACTTGTTTAGTGTAGTGTGATGTTTGAGTTTTTCTTATAGTCCAAAGTGGAATACTACTAATAGAGCTTGTTTAACCACTCAAAAAAGCATCCTAATGGGTCACCCTAAATTTATATACCCCAACATGGAGTGGGGTTGAAATGATACTGGGAGATGAATGATTAGGGAAATGCTTCCCTAAAGAACCCATGAGGAAGTGATGAAATCCCACTCACAAGCCAAAATGCATGTAAAATAAAGACAAGTGAAAAGACTTTAAGGTAATTTTGGGGTCACCCAAACCATTTGGAGAGGGCCTTAACAAATTTACTTTCAAAATTATAGACTAAAGTAACAAAGGTAAATAATGAGAACTTTTGGTCACCTAATTTCCCTAAAGGGGATGAGGGGAGAGCATACATGCGCCACTCTATTTGCTAGAAACAAATAACTTTCAACAAAACAAGTATAAAATGAACAACTCTTAGGAGTATGTAACTAAATGTGAAAGTTCATTTTATTGAAATAAAATGAAGTATGTTGTGAAATTTTATCCCCTTGGCATTAGTTATTTGAAAACTTTGAAAAAACTTCAAAAACAACCAAGGCATGAAAAGAACTAAGTTCATTTTAAGCACCAACAAAAAAAAGTGTGTGAGATTTAACCATGTTGAAACTTTCTTTTTTCCACCTTGGGACCTGCAATTTGTTAGAGGGTTTTCTATATTTTTTTCTTCTTTTAAGCAATATAAAAACCTATAAAAATAAAATATTAAAAAACTCCCAAATACTGAATACCTGCAAGTTAGATAAAAAAATAACTTACAAACTTAAAACAAAATTAGAAAATAACTAAAACAAAAATTAAGAAATAAAAGGTATAATTAGTAAAATAATGATATATAAAAAATATAAGTTGTATTTTTATGAAATTTATATATAAATTAGATAACACAAATATGCACCACTTTCAAAAAATTGAGCAAAAAATAGTTTATGGGTTAAAAAATATGATTGTTTTAACGACCATTTATTCAAAAAAAAAAATAGTCACTAAAAGATTCATAAATTCTACAGTACAAATTAGATTTAAATAAATTTTGAGAGAATTGATATAAAAATAGTAAGAAAAAATTATCAAAAAAAAAAAAAAATAGTAAATGGATTAAAAATGGGAGCTATTTTAACAACCATTTTTTAGCAGGAAAATAAAAAATGAAAGTGGTAGTCAGTGTTTTGACTATAACTTCTAAACTATTCACCAGTTCTTCACGAAAATTTTGGAGGTTGTTCATAGGTCTAAGGAACACCTATATTTATAAATTTAGATCAAAATAGTGAAAACAAAGTTATTAGCTTTGCATCATCCCTTTTTAATAGGAAAATAAAAAATCCTAACAAAACATACTAAAAGTCATTATAACCACCTCATTATTTGTCCCATCGGGTGCGCCATTATGTGAATAAAGAATCCATATAATGGAGGTTAGTATGTTTTTATTAATATAAAATAAAATCCAAATAAATATACTAAACACTAACACCTCTAGCCTAGACACTAAGGAGAGCATAGGTAACAAGCATGCATATGAAACACAACTAAAACATAAAAGAAAACCTTCTTCTACCTTACTTGGAGCTCTAAATGGCCTATATAAATGGATTGATTAGCTTGTACATCAATAAATATTAATAAATAGAGTTTTTTTGGCTTCACCTTTCCTTGGCACCTTGGTTTGATTGCTTGGCTTAAGATTTGGGCATGATAACATTACTTGCATGAGGCTTATGGAGAAAATCCTACATAAAAAGTCTACAATATCCAAGCTTATAAATGAAGAGGTATGGCCTTATATTTATATCCTTACAAATTTACTCTCACCCAGGGTAATATAAGGTTGAGTTGAGACTAACTTTAGTTGAGTTAAAATTTGTCATGCAATTATGACTTTCAGTTACTAGTCATAGTTCTCAAATTAGAAGGTTGAGTTGAGACTAACTCTAGTTGAGTTAAAAGTTGTCATGCAATTATAAATTTTAGTTAATAGTCATAGTTCTCAATTTAGAAATTTTGAGAAATTTTAAGATATTTTGACAACTCATAAAGATAATGATGAGAGGCTAGAATATTTTAATTTTTAAAATTTCCTTTTTTAGATATTCATTAATTTCAAATGGATAATTCAACTAGGCATTTAATCTTGTTTAATTTATTTAATTGATTTTGGTTAGCCTTTTACCTCTTTCAAGATTTAATTAAGTGTGTAAGTGCCTCACTTAATATGTCCGTATGCTAAATTGATAATTTTTATGTCACAAGGTGATTGGGGGTGAATTTGTGAGAGGTTATTGTTGCATATGGGATAGTACCTAAAATAGGGATGCCTTAACATGATTTCAAGCTTTGATGCTTGATGCATGGCCAAATTTAGGACATTTAGTGTTTTTTAGGTTTAATTTTCAATGTTTGGTAGGAATCAATATGAAGTCCATTTGAAGGCCAGTTGTGGCCATTTTTAGGTGTCTACAACCCATCCTTCCTCAAAATACCCAAGCAAGTGAGTTTCAACACCTTCTAAGTTCCCCATAATATCATCAAGCCTTTCCTACCTAGAATTCCATCCAAGAAACTATGCAAAGGGGGCAAGAAGTGTGTGCTGAGAGGGTTGGATCTCATGGCTTAGATCAGAATTTGTAGGGCAATTCTTTTCTCAATCAACCTGATCAAATTAGTGATCAGATCAGACTTGAATTTGAAGCCCACCTAGCTAGAGAAATCAAACTTGAAAATGAACACTCATCTTAGTTAGTAGTAATAATAATAGTAATGCCATTTTAGAAAAAGATGCCTTCATTCATTTCACAAGTTACAACACATACAATAAAGTAAGCTCCTAGATCCAAGTTTCTAACTTGGAAACAAGTAATGAAGTCATGGGGAAAGGAATATTAGTCAAATTTACACCAAGATGCTGAAGCTAAAGAGAAACCTAAAATCATTCAATCCCTATCCCTCCCTCCTTAAGATCCCAAAGCATTCCCATAATAGAGGTTCCTTCAAGACAATATGCAAAAGAAATATGAGGTATTGGTTGTCAAAGGTGAGTAGATAAATGAGAAGAATGAAGCATACATGACCTCTCTTCTATAAATCTTTCTAGGGTATTCCATTCCACTCCTTGAAAATGAGCCTATCCTTGAGGAGGTAAGTCAATAAGGTCAAACAAGGTGGTAGCTAATGAAGGTGATTTAAGTGAAATTGAAGGATAAATTATCATTGGGACACCTCTTGGCAAGGAGAAATATGAATCAATCTTCCATTATGCAAGAGAGGGTGAAATTAAAGAAGATGATTGGATGCAAGATGATTCACAAGAAGAAGACATTTTATTTGGCTAAGAAAAGGGTGATTTCTAAGATCTCTTTGAGGATATGGTAACTAATCTTTGTCATGAAAGTCCTAAAGAGTGTGAAAATGAAGCATCTATTCAACTTGTAGTAGTTATAGGACATGAAGATGACATTCAAGAGTCTTCACACATTCAATAAAAGGTATGTGTTGATGTTGAATCTTATAAATTCATTGAAGAAGGACCTATTATTTGTTTCAAAGATGAGTTTATTAATGAACATGAGATCCCAATAGAGGATGAGACATTAGAGTATGATCATGAACATATGGAATGTCAAGAGGATGATGAAGATCTTTGTTAGCAATACCTAGACACTTGTAATGAGCATGAGACTCTTATAGGACTTACACCTCGCATGGTGTAGATTGAGGATGCTTCAGTTGTTGACCTTGTTAAGTATCATACATAAGAGTAATAAGCTCTAGATGATAAAAGGAAGGTTGAAATGTTTGTTTTAGTAGTGCCTAAAGTTGAGACAAGTGAAGGCACATTGACCTTTAGTATGCCTCATGAGGCCCAAGAAGTAAATCATGAAAGCATTGGCAGTGTGTGGGATCCATACTTGGAAACTTTCAACTAGATTGAAGGCATTGACAAGTCACCAACCCAGATAGAGTAGAATGAAGACACAAAACAAGGCATACCATTTGGTTTGTCAAGAGTATCATTACATGTGAGCATGGAAAATCAAGAACAACCTATGGATAAGGTAGAAATTAGACTGTTCATGCAAAGTAGGTAAGTTTGAAATGCTTATGACTAGGTGTTGGATTAAAAAAGCCAACCTATGCACCTAGGAATGGAGTAAGAGAATCTAATTACTCTTCTAAGATGATATCAACATGCCAATATATCCAGATGCAAGTGGAGTTTTTTATTTAATGAGCAAGATCTGATTGGACTCGAGTCAATACATGATAATAAGACCTCATGGTGCCATGGTAACAAAATAAGTTTCCCATTTGATCCTATAGGAGAAAGGAGTTTTATTTTAGGTTAGTTGTTTCTAGTAGATTGTTATCTTGTTTCTAATAAGAGTGTCAACACATGTCTAGAGGTGTGTTAGCCTTAATTTCTTTAGTATATTATCTTGATACCTCTTAGGTGTTAGGTATTGTTTCTTTTGGTGTTGGTTCCTTTTTAGGTTATTATTATGGTACTTGAATGGGTTATAAGGTGATAGATCTGATTGATAGTCTAAGTGAATGGTCATCTAAGTCATGATGTTATGTATGACTCTTATCAATTTCATGTCAGAGATAGTGGGTTCTCTTAACTAGCATGCTAGTCACCCCCTATGACTCACCAAAGATGTTGATAATTTGGCGTCACACACCAAATTTCAACCCCTAAAATAAAAAAAATTCCCATGAAAACCCCTCCAATCTTGTACATGGCATCTATAACTTGTCATGATCTTCTAAAAGCCTCTTAAAATTCATTTTAGCATTGTTAGAGCTGTCATGATATGTATTAAACATTACTTGTAGAGATCATCATATGTCCTACCCTATTTTGAGGTGTTTATTGATGTACTAAGTGGTCATGGTGGTCATTGAGTGAGTGGAGTGTCAAAGTTCTTTTGAATCCTAGAGAATGGTCTTAACCCTGTTTGACAAAGTTAAGGTCTCTTAGCAAAAGTTAAGGTAATTTGGAAAGTTTAAGGTTTCTTATTCTCATAAGATTTAGGCCTATTTTGACCATCTTATTATGACATTAGCTTTTCCATTATGATATAGGTGTGTCCAAGCCTATTTTGAATCATGACATAGGGTCTAAGAATTATTTGAGGTCATTCTCTATGATATACCCATTCAAACCTATTTTAAGCCTTAATAAACCCTTCAAGTCATCAAATAACCCTTCAAAAACCTCATATTAGTCACATTGCATTATAAAAAATTGGGAAAGGGGTGTTTATGTGTCTCATTATATTATAAGGGTCTTAAAAGGGTCTCATTTCCATCCTATAGTCATAAAAAGATGATCTATGTGCATAAGAGGGTCCTTTTGAAACCAAACCCACCTTTAGTCCACCAAATGGCCCCCCCACATGTGGAAATGTGTCTTTTTAATTTCTCTAACCCTAACATATATTTTAAAATTTTATTTAACTTCTATTTTCCCTCCTCTCATCATCCAATGACACTTTAAGACCTGAACCATGAATAGAAGTAGAAAAAGAGTTTTGCATGAGTTTCAAGCTTGTATAGACATGTACAGATAGATCAGGGTTAGAGGAAGTTATAAAATTGTATAAGGGAATTAGTGCAAGCATCAGGTGAAGATATATTTGAGTTTAAAAGTCAAAAGGGCCAAAAATTATTTCCCTCTCTCCATCATCCTCTTTGGTAGCCATGGGTAACACTTCAAGTTTTTACTCTATCCATAAAGGAGAGAAAAAGTGAGAATCCAAGACTTGGGGTAGAGGATGGGGTCTCATGACCTCTCAATTCTTGGAATTTATTGATAGATTCATGGCCTATGCTCTATAAACAAACATTAAGAACTTAAATGATCAGAGTTGCCTTCTTCATCTGTACAAGGGTTAAAATTATAATGGTTTTGGTGCATATTTGAAGTGGTTTTAAAAATCAATGTTTGTATGTGTGTTTCAAGGTCCCTCAAGGTCTATCTCCACCATTCCACACTATTGGTTCACACATGTGATCTCTGGAGAACAATAAAACCTTCACATTATCACTTATGTAGGCTGAAGATAGTGTTACTTCTTATTATAGAGTCTTGAAGGGATGATAATGTAAGTGAATAATGGTTTTGGGTTGTGTTATGGTTCCTTAGAGTCTAGTTAAGTTTCCATACCTCCTAAAAATATTTTAATGACCAGATGACCAAATAACCCCTTCAAGCTCTACTCCAATGTGATTGTTGTGTGTGTAATGTGATCTCCTTGCAAAGAGAAGAATAGGGTGGCTATAGAGAGTCATCAATTTATTTCAAGGTGTACATATAATCCATATTTTATTCATGAAATATTATGTTTCCATCATTCCCCTCACTTCCTTATATTCAAAACCTTTCTCCTACTCATCCCTTAAGAGACAAACCCTCATTTAGGCATCTACAAGCCTATTATATAGACTAAGTAGTGTTGGTTGTTGGGATGGGTGTTAAAGACATTGAGATACCTTAATAAGAGCCATAAGTAATTATAAATAAACATGGAAGATGAAGTAAATAGGTTCCATCAAAAATCAACCCTTCATCTCAGCCCTAAAGAGATAAGCTCTCATTTAGACACCTACATGCTTATTTGGGCAGACTAAGCAAGTAAGTTAGCCATTGTTGGAAGAAGAACACTAGGTTTGGGAGATATAGAGAGATAAAGGAGAATAATAAAGGCCATGAAGAAGTATATAGGAGGATTAAAAAAGAAACTAACTCCATTAACTAACAGGGAAACTGAAGACAATCTCATGAACAAAGAACCAATTGGGCTTGAGGGAGCTAATAACCTGATACATAGGTTAATAACCTGATACACATGTTATGTGTGGAAACATGATTGAACCTAATGAGTCAAGAGAGTTTAGTATCTAAAGGTTCATCAATAATTTTATTAAAGTGTTAATGCCAAGCTGATCCACACATACACTGTGAAGAGCTTCAAGCAATGAATTGTAGAGCTATAGGTTTGTAGACTTGTAGGCGTAAATTCTCAAGTGTATGCGATGAGATTATAGATAAAATAGATGATAGAGATGTATATAATGTATTCAAGGATGAGGTATGGATGTATATAAATTATTAGATCACTTGAGGTCTTAAAGGGATGATCTAGAAGAATGGTCAAGATAGACTCTTAAAACCTTGCACACACACAATGAACCTAGTACACATAGACCTACCCAGTCAATTTGGGATGATAAGAATGTTTATAAGGCATAGGAAGAGGTAAAATTCATATATATCATTCTTAAATACTCATGGAGACTTAAAATTCTAATCATGATCAAGGAGGATATAAGTAAACCTACTCAGTCATAATGCAAGATTGCCACCTACAGGCATGATCTTCACTAAGAAGGTGAAAATGTTAAAGAAAGAAAATGAATACAAGGTGGATGAATGAAATTAGGCATCTTATATTGCTTCTTAATAGTTAAAAGTATCTTTCATTTAAGTTTATTGACACTTTGAATCAAAAGATAACCATCGCCTAATTAGGCATATTAGGCCTAAATAGACCTAAACAAGCCTATGCATATGAATTAAAGAAAATATACATGTTGGGGTTATTTAAGGTTTTAAAAAAACTGAAGGGTAAATAAAGAAGACATTACAAAGGTTTCCAAGATGATGATAACATTAGTTGAGCAAGGCAAACACTGAACAATCCATTAGGGCTGTACATGCCTAACTATTCTTGAACCCTAGGCAAGGGGATAAAAGGTATACAAAAAGAGGGTTAAAGGAAGGTAAAAATAAAAAGGTGTTTTCAAACCTTAAAATAATATATATTATAACCTCATCAATAGTATAAATTTTAGAATAGACTACTTAGGTCCCTAACATAGGTGGTCAAGCACTGACATGAACAATAATGAGCACCCAAGGTAGACCTATACGATAAAAGTGCAAAGGTGGTGGTCAAAGTAATTGAGGGAAAACATAAAAGTTTTAAATTAGGTATATAAAGTTACTATGGTGATGTCGAATCCTCATATACATGTACAAGACATTCAAGGTCTTAGAACTCAATTTAAGTCTATTAGGCCTAAAACTAACCTTATGGCCTCAAGACCCCACCTCCACCTTGTGGCATATATAGATCCCCATAGTAGAATTGAGGTCACAAAAGAGGTGTATGAGGATTATTTAGGTACTGATAAAGTTGTTTCAAATAGAGGAAAGCAAAGAAAAGGTTAAGTTAGTCTTATCATCCCTCTCAAACTCAACTGTCCTAGACTGCCACCTTGAGCTACTAATCCAAACACTCATATCTTTTATGGCAAGAGGAATTAGACCCAGTGATATTAGGAGGAGTTGGGGAACCCTAAAACTCACCATCCATGAAGGAAATAATTGGTTTTAGGAGCCCAACTCCATGAATAATCACTAAGTCTACATCCTACCCAAAATGCTTGCAAAGGAATTGAGGTCCACCAACTTTCACTCACATCTCACCGTACAAGTTGCATGGGACCAAGATAGTTTCAACATATTTGAGGGGGTATATGGGATAGATATTCATGGAAAAAGGTTTTATATTTGAGGCTTTTACTTTGTGAACCATTTTTAAGATGGTAGACCTCCAAAACCCTATATAAACCCTAGCACAAACCTGATGAAATGGATATTGAATAATTTGCATCTAGTTGCATTGGGATGGATTGGTAAACACTTGGAGCTCATAATACACTCCTAGGTGATCCCATTTATGGCACTGGTTTGCATGGACCCCCAATTAACGCTTTTTATTCAAGGTTTAGTGGTGTTTTTAGGGTACAAAAATTGATGAAGAGTTACAAATAATTGAATAAGGTACTGTAAATCATGTTACACCTTTTCAAACCACAAGAAACTCTTAGTTCATCCTAGAAAGGTTCCTATAGTTATACACATAATAGGCAGTCTAAATGTGCTAGTTGGAGGTAACCTGGTCACCTAAGTAAAGTAGAGTTGTAGGTGTGCAATGATTGGGAGGTATAAAGCATGGTATAATTTATTTTATTAGACATTTATCATGTTTATTCACCTATTCATAAGCTTCTATTCAAGTCTCTTGTTCATTCAAATAGTTAACATCAAGTCACTAGGCCTAATTGCCTAAGAGGATTATATGGTCAACAAGGAAGGAGGACTACTGGCATAGAGGGGATGCTATGGAGGTCAATGTAGGATATAAAACCTTGTAACTTATGCATAAAGGTAGGCATACATACCTCATGGTCATCATGGAGGATGATTAGTTTCTTAGCCTAATCATCATGCAAGGAGAAGGGTGGGCTAGTTAATGACTCATGGAGGCTAATTGGAGCATTATGTACACTTATAACTACCAAGAGGGAGATTTATTGACCAAATTAGTGTGTCCATGCCTTTAATGGGGTCAAAAAATTTTGAACCAACCTCTACCACTCCAACTCAATGCTTAAAGGGCTCATTGAAGACCACCAACCATGAGGGTAATGCATATAGGGAGCATGGGGACTGTTATGGCTAATTGTAACTGATGATGGAGTCATTGTGGTTATTCATGACCTCTACATATTTTCATCTCTCAACTTCTATTTTTTCTATAAATTTAGGCCTTAAGTCCATTTTAATCATCCCTGATCTAGTTATGAGGAACCTCTGCCTAGATTTGTATCTTGTCACTTCTTTAGCTAATACAAAGACTATTATAGCTACTTCATGTTAGTTTCTAGTGTGTTATCAACTTGTTTGATATTCATAAGTGGTAGATTATCTCCCTTTGGAGGTCCTTGTCTGACCTAGATGCTAGTAGATGTTCTTTGCAGGTCACATAATGTGCAAAAGTGTTGGTGATTGAGCTTGAAGTGGAATCTGACTAGTAAGTGCCTTGGATCAAACCTTCCTTTCATGGCCCTCATGTTCTAACCACATAACATAGCCTTCATGTGAAATGATGTTTCTTATAATCTTTTAGAGTTAGTGGTTCAATCACTTGCCTTATTCATCAATGTTTTTAGAGGTCAAATAGAGTGGACAACTTATATTGGTGCATCACCGTCTTTAGATTAGATTTTCTTTTATGCATTTCTCTATCCCTTTTCACCCCAACAGTCAATAGGTTCAATGAATTTGAGCTTAATGTATGCACTCAGGGATCTATCCCTATAAACTAGAGTTTTAACCCATCCATAGGTCACCCACAACCTTGGGTTAATCCCATGTTATCCCAAACTTGGAGGTAAGCCTGAATAACCTCCTCCTAGGGTGCAGTTTGGAGTGTTAACAATAACAAAATGAATTATTTGCAAAATGATTCATATGGATAAAAATTAAAATTATTACTATGTAATAAATATGAATAAAAAAACCAATTCATATAATAAATCACACCATATATACATTAAAAATACATGCAAAACCAAATACAAATGGTTTTCAGATAGTCAAATGGGCAAGTTACAAAATTTGGAAAGTGGGTGAGCAACCTATGATTCTATCATTTTTGAGTACTTGATATCCTTTTTCCTTGATTAGGGATGAAGTCATGAGGGTGATATTATGAATAATTACAAGTGAATAGATGGAGGGAACAAAGAATAAATGTATTATTTATTATGTGAGGGTTACGAAATTACAAAGGGATTAGTCAAAGTTCTCAAAAGGAAAAATCCACTTCAAGAGTAATCAATAGAAATGACTAGGATAGGAAATATGTTGTTAAGAGACTTGGCTAAGGGATGGGTTGGAATGGAAGCTCTGGATAAATATTCATAGTTATTCTACTACTTCCCCTAATTAGACCTTTATAAAATTTCCTTGTTTATGCTTGATGATGCCCTTTGTATTTGGTGCCTCCTTTCACTTTGTACACTATGTAGAGACCAAGTCCAAAAGTGGGGGGTGGATTATGTGTGGTATGGTATGGTAGGAATGGATACAAGGGTGCTCCCAAGTGTTTGATATGATCTATAGGTAGAGGGTTTTCATGAGAGATGTTAGGAACTTGGTTTTCATCACTATGCTTATCCAATGTTCCAAAATCTCTGGTTTTCACCATTGGATGATTTTTTTTCTTTTTTTAAATAAGACTACATACAATACTATATGAAGAAGAGTTGAAATGGCACAGGCCTAGGTATAGGACCAATTCAATTGCATGATGTTTATAGGCTCATCTATTTCATGAATATCTTTGGTGGCTAGCTTGTATGCTCTATATCCAGTTTTTGCCACTATAACATAAGGTCCTAACCAATTAGGTTCAAATTTGTCTTTATTTTCCCTATCTACATTAGTATTTATTTAATTTTATTTTAAGAATAAGTCACCAATATTAAATTCACAAGATTTGACCTTCTTATTATATTAATTATGTAGCCTATTTTGATATGATCTTAGATAATCTAAAGCTTGTTGATGATTTTCATCCAAGAGTTCATGTTCCTAAAAGAGATAAGTCCTATAGAATCCTCAAGATAGCCTATAGATGACCACATGTCTGTCAACATATGGTTGTAGGTGTTTATATAGGCTATAGGTTAACATTGTGTATTGAAAGAGGGATATGACTATACCTTTTACCTTGATATCTTTCCATTTATTTATGACACCCTCACCAATACTCATGAACACCATTTTCTTTAAGTCAAAACACTATAGAGATAAAACTCTGAAATCCCATGAACTTGAGCATGGTTTTAAGGTAATATGCCCTTGTTAGTAATAATAACTTAAAGTGAAATTCATAATGATAGTATCTCAACCTCAATTGGTAAGACAACCTCAGTGCTAAAGATGAGATAATATGGAGCAACACCTATAAAAGTATGGACATTGGTGCAATATGACCATAGTACAAGGTAAAGTTGGAGATGTTAATTATTGTCAATGTCATTAATGATTTTCTTGATAATATTGATGAGAGTTTTATTTATCACCTCATCTTAACTATTAAATTTTGGGTAGTATGGTGTTGACCTTTTGTGTTAGATGTGATATTTTTCAACATAAGGCCTTGACATTTTGGTTTTTGAAGAATGTGCCATTGTCATATATATTAAAGTTAGGAATTCCATATTGGAAAATGATATGATTAAGGATGAATTTATAAATTTGTTTACCAGTGACATAAGTGAGTGTCATGGATTCATCCACTTGGTGAAGTAATTAGTGGTGATAATAATGAACTCATGTCCTAGATGGATCTGAGTAGGAGCAGAGGGAGGAATTTGAATCTAGAGGTTAGGTAGGAAGAGGGGGAGATAGAAGGAGATGATACAAACCCATATCTAGATGGTATTTTGATAGTGAAAAGGCCCACTAGGCAAGAAAGAATCATGACAAGGACTTGCAGACCCTAAGATCTGATGCTAAAGATTTTGGGTGGGTTTTGTTAGAAGAAACTAGAGTAGAAGTGTTATTGAATCTAAGTAGCAAACACATGGGTTTTAAACTATGTTTAGTAGGACTACGATCAAATGGAATCCATATAATATTCCTCAATAAGATTATATATCTTATTAGGTGGGAGAGAATTAGAACAAATGCTTGGCATGCACCATATACTAGAGCATAAGACCCTTAGTGGGATCTAAAAGAAAAACCCATAATAGAAGATTGATTGATATTAAGTGGTAGGACCATAGATCTAAGACTGTGTCTAATAAGATGTCATACTAGTGGAATAACAATAGTAGAAAAGTGGTATTCTTTTAGGAGTTTTAAAGAAACAATGTTGTTATTGTTGGTGTATGCAATCAAAATTACATGCTGTGCATGAATTAATCCTAGATCAGATAAGATAGAGCACACCTACACTTTTGATTGGGGATACACTTGTTAAGTGGGAACATGATCAATATGGGGATCTGCTAGACCCGATTAGGGGATCACTTGTATTATTTATCATAACACATCATGCTAGGAAGGGTTCCAAATCCTATAGTCTAACATAATCACACAATAACCCTAAAAGAGTCATATGATTTGATGTTCACTTATGTAATGAATAAGAAATTAAACTATTCTAATAAAAAAAAGTAAAGTAATCTAGTACGTACCAAAGCTTATGGCACAAAGTGAGGGGTTAGATGTAAAGTAATCAAATATGTATAGGGAACTTCAGATAAATTAACTATGAGTAACACCCTAATACATAAAATATGAAGAGTAATATTATTTGAGCCAACACTAATGCTACTTCTATCTACTAAAAGAGAGGAGAATAAAGTTAAAATATACTTACCTGAATGCGAACCCATCATGATTCAATCTCTCCCTTAGCCAATGGGGCTTTGCAAGAGGTTGTTATGGTTCATAAGGATCACTTTATTAGGCCAAAGCATCCAAGACCTATCCATAAGACTATATTCTCTAAATAAGAAACCTAAGATAAGACCCCTCAAGTAGAATGGTGGAAGAGAAGATTGTGAAGAAGCACGAGCGAATAATAAATCTTTATTACATATCCTTGATAATGACTAAAATGACCTTGTATATATAGGAGTATCTTACCCAAAAATCATTTGGACATGTCGGTTGTGTTAGGTCAACTGGGCCAACCTAGTACATTCTTAGGATAATGCCTAAAATCTGTGTTAGGTCAGCCAAAAGGCAAACAATTAAAAAGAGCTAAAGTGACCCTAGGATACACTAGGTTAACCAGGTTGACCTAGTGTACTAAACAGGTAAAAAGGGTGTAGAGCAAGGAGAAGAAGGATAAAAAGAGGAAAATACTAGATAAATGTGCAATGTAGGATAAATATCCTAGGGAAAGGTTTTATGAGCTAAATAGATTGGGAATAATGTGGTAATAAGGGATAACAATCTTGCAAAGCACCAAAAGTCTACCCACCCCTTTCTTGGTGCACCCCTTAAGGCATGAACTTACAGAGATTGAGTCATGATGGGTTCCTACAAGATGTAAAATATCAGTATTTGATAAAAGTTAAAAATATTGTGTATACCTATACCCTACTCAAATCTCATCATGTGTCACTAAGGTGTAATAGGGGATGGTGCTTCAAGAAAGAACATAAAGACACACACAATGTTGATGCTAAAAAAATTTTATAGTAATTTAAAAATCACAAAATAACTAAAAGTAAATGATAGAAAGGGAAACTAATCTAAAAAAAGTAAATAAATAAAAAGTAAATGCAATGCGTACCTTGACTTACCTTTTATTATGGGATGGTTGTTAGCTATGTTGTTAGTTTTGATTGTTTAGGACATAGACACTACTTTTTACAATCACAAAAATACAAAACTAAGGAGCAAAAATAAACAAACATAAGAAAAGCCAAGATAACTAGTGCTATGTCGATGGGACATACTTGGGAATTTGTCAAGTTAGGTGACAGGTGCTATGTTAAACCAAATGACCAAGTCAAATAAGAGTAAATTGGGTAACCTAAAAACCAAGGTTACTAAAGACTGAAAAAATCAAACAAATAAACTGAAAGTAAGAAAAGGCAAACTCACCAATTCAAACCAATGATACATGTTTAAAAAGGAATGGTAAACAAGACAAACCAATGGTAAAAGGAAAAAAAATTGGTAAAACAACATTGATGAGTGAGCAGTAACAATCCACATCTCACTCAATAATGGAAAAAGGGGATGCATAAAAAAGAAAACAACATTGTTGAGTGAGCAATAACAAATCGCATCTCACTTAATAATGGAAAAAGGGTACAAACTTAGGTGTTCATAATAATAGGACAACAAAATCATGATAATTAGAAAAAATAAAGTAAAGTAAGTCTAGTAAATGAAATTTTTTATGGTGTGAAGAATATGATCCAAAGTTTCTCAAACATGTTATTTTGCATCTAAAGATAGATAAAACTAAAACAAAGTAGTGCTAGCATGTTTTTAAGAAATGAAGGAGGAATTTAAAGAAGAGGGCAAATATATTTAGAATCACAATTTGGTTGTCAAGGGGGAAGAATGAAATGGGTGGAGGGGAGAATGAAGGAAAAACCAAGGTAGAGAAACTCTTTATCAAAGTCAAGACACTCAAATTTGGTTTGTCAAAACAAGAGGACTATCAACCTTAGGGACTATGAAGAACTTCTCTGAGCTACACAAGTCTTAGAAAATAAATGGAGTATATATATCTTCCCATGAAGGCCATATGCATGAAACTTAAAATGGACCTACCTCCCCATGACGTGTTCCCCACTCTTCAGGACCCCTTATAGAGCCATCAATATATTTCAAAGATTGGGTACTTACATGAGAAAGTAAGTAGTACCATAGATTTTTTTGAATTCCCCTATTCCAATCTATTGGCCTACCACACCCCAAAGGACTTGGAATCTATGTGAAGTTGACTGTAGAGTTTGAGCTTCGATTGGAGATAGGAGATGTGATTTTAATCATGTCTTTTCATGCGATTTGACTTTTGATATTTGTATGTTTCCTTTTAGAGATCATTGCCTTTTATTTTCAAATGATCTAGCTTTTAACTTTCTTGATGGCTTTTTCTATTCCTCTTCCATATAGATTTGGAAAAACAAACATGGGTGCTAAAGATGACTTTCATTTGAAAACTTTGGGACAAGGTTTCTAAGAGAGAAACTTTAAAGAGCATGGGGTCTAAGAGTCTCGTAAATCTAGGTGAAATAAAAGTGCTATCTTGACTTCAACCTTGTTTTATCGAATGAGAAGATGAGAAAAATGGGAAATCAAGAGGAATGAAACATGGACCAATTTTAATTACTTCAAATCACAAAAAATGGAGGAAAACATGCGAACATAGATTGTTTACAAATTCCATCTAGCAAAAGAAGCAAAAGCTAAAGTTTAAGAACAAAGATCAAGAAAGAGAAAAGAATGATAATTTTATGAGGAGGGCCAGGTCCTATAAATGATATTACAAAGAAACTCATAAAATAGAGACTCATGAGGGTGGTAATAAGCAAAAAGTGAGGGAGACTTTTGACAAAGCACCTCGCAAAGAAAAACCCAAAGGATGCCAAAACAACATTAAAAAACAATAAAAAAAGAGAAGGAAAATAAGTAAAAGATGGTGGTTCTATCAGTGGTCTTACAAAGCAACTCACAAAATAAAATCCCAAGGGGTGCTAAATCAAAATTATCAAGTAAAAAGAATGAAAAATAAGATAAAATGCAAGAGAAAATAAGGAATACTATGGTACATAAAGAAACCAAAAGGCCAAAAAGGGATGACTAAAGGTTAGTAAACAAGAGGGAAATACTGTAGAGGGAGAGACTCATGCTTAAGTAACCTAAAAAAATTATTAGATAGATATAGATTTAAAACATAAATAAGAAGGAAATGATTAGGTGAAGTATTTTTTTAGGAATTGAGCATTGGTGGGTTCTTTGAAAACATGACCTTCATTAGTTTGAAGGTGGTAGGTACTTGGACCAAGAATATATTTAACTAAGTATGCATCCCACCATGTTTGGGCATACTTTCCTGATTTGTCATGAGTGTAGTCTAATTTAAGGACAAGATCACCAACATTAAATGTGCAAATTTTGACACATTTATTATGTTGTTAGGCAATGCGAACATTATATTGGAGATTATGTTGTAAGGTAGAGAGGTGAAGCTTATCAAGTAGATCAAGATCATGAAGGTGATCTTCACACAATTCCTCATCAGGAATGATGCCATGAAGAGATATATGAAAGAATGAAGCTAAAATTCAAGAGGAAGAACTAACTTAGAACCATAGACTAGATAAAATGGAGTTTCCCTAATGGCAATATGAATGCTAGTTTGATAGGCCCAAAGTACAGGATAAAGATGAATATGCCAATTTGTGTGGGTTTCACGAATTATCTTTTGAAGGATTTTATTGAGAATCTTGTTAGTGGCCTTATCTTAACCATTGCATTGTGGATGATAAGGAGTAGAAAATTTGTGATTTATCTTAAATTTGGTACAAAGTTGTTTAACATGTTTATTTTTGAAATTACCACCATTATCAAAAATGATGGTGTGAGGAACATAAAAATAACAAATGATTTGGTTAAGAATTAACTTTGAAATGGTAGGACTGATAACATTAACAAGGGGCATGAATTTAACCCACTTGGTAAAGTACATGATAGTAGTGATAATAAAGACGTGCCCATCTTGGGAATGAGGAAGTTTACCAATGAGATTGAATCACCATGTGGAAAATGGCCAAGGAGATTTGATGGTTTTAAGTTCAGATGGTAACGAATGAATGAGATCATTATGAAGCTAACAAGTATTATGCTTTTTAGCATATTCAATAACATATTTTTATAGAGTAGGCTAATAGTAACCGATACATAGGAATTTATGATCTATAGCATGTTAGCTACAATGACCACTACAAATGCCCCCATGTGCTTGTTCAAGTAGAGGAACAACCTCATATTGCATGACATAATAGAGCAAGGTACCTTCAAGATTATGATAATAAAGGATGTTATGCCTAAATATATACTTGAAAGCTTATTTGTGGAGACATGTATTTTCATGAGAATCCAAGTCAAGAGGATAAGTTTGATGTTCTAAGAATTGGATGATATCTTGATACCATGGGCATTATCGGATGGTGATAGCCTTGATGTGGCAAATAAGCAAGTCAAGAGGGTGAGTAGATGATGGGGATTGAATTATTTGTATGATAAAATAAGTATTAGAAAGAACTTGATGTGGATGAAAAAGAGATGCTGAAGAGGCAAGAGAATCAACAATGGAATTTTGATCTCTAGGAATAGGCTCAATTGTAAATGAGATGAAATATTTGGCAAGATTGAATGTAATTTGATGATAGGCAATAAGGTTTTCACTTTTAAATTGATAGACACCACTAAATTTATGAAAAATGAGTTGAGAATCACCCAAAGCATGAAGGTATTGTATGTCTAAATCAAGAGTAGCTTTCATACCTAAGATAAGAGCTTCTTACTTGGGCATGTTGTTGGTGACTTCAAATGTAAAATAGAAAGCTAAAGGAATGATCTTGCCAAGAGGACTAGTGAGAATGCAATGTACCCCAAATCTTTGAAGGAATTTAACATCATTAAAGTGGAGGGTCCAAGTATCCTTATGCAAGTCAACATTAATTTCAGGAAGCTCCTTGATAACTACCTTTAATTTAGTAGTACCAGAGGGAGGGGAAGATTCATTAAGTTGATTAGCTATAAGATCGGTAGTAAAGCTATGAAAATAATCTTTAAGAGAAATTGCTTGATTAAGATCTTCAATATAAAGGATATTATCATCTAGAAGGTTATCTTAAAGGGAAGAAGTGGCTGGAATAGGAGCTACGACAAGTTGGTTAGCTATGACTTGCCCTTTGACAACTTTTTGCTTGACAATGTAAAGATCGAATTATATTAGTATAACCATCCACTTGATAATTCTATCTCTTTGAAGAAATACTTTGGAGAAGAAATGATGAAGGGGGTCAGAATGAATGATGACATAAGTGGTCTGGTAAAGCATGTAGTGATGAATCTTTTCAGTGGAAAAATAGATAATGAGATAATCATGCTCAATTTTAGTATAGCATGTTTCATAATCAATGAGGCCTCGACTAATATATTAGATGGCATACTCCTTGCCCATATCATCCTATTGGGAAAGTGTTGCCTTGACTGAAATAGGTGTGAAATAAGTATAAAGAATTAAAGGTTTATCAGTAGAATGAGGATGAAGTGTAGGTAGATGAAGCAATGACTCTTTCATATTGTCAAATGATTTTTGACATGGATTTATCCATTCCAAGGTTGTAGCTTTCTTAAGAAGGGAATTAATGGAGTGAATTGGATAAGCCATCTTAGGAATGAATCATTTAATTGACCCAAGTTTTCCTAAGTAGGTACAAATATCAATAATAGAGAGATGAATGGGCATGTTAATAATAATATTAATCTTAGCTAGATAAACATCAATGCCTTGGAGAGAGACTAAGAATCCTAACAATTTGCTAGATGTAACTCCAAAAACACATTTGAAAGGACTAAGTCAGACTTTATATTTAAGGAGATGATCAAAGATGATGGAAAGATCGGAAAGGTTTTTTTATGATGCTTCTATTTGGTGATAAGATCATCCATGTATGTTTCAACAATTTTATGGATGAGGTCATGAAATATATGAGTTATTTCACATTAGTAAGTGGTCCCAAATTTTTTGAGACCAAAGGGAATTTTTACATAATAATAGGTGCCCCATTTTGTGGTGAAAGTAGTCTTATGTTGGTCCTCATAATCTATATGAATCTGATTGTATCCCAAAAATCCATCCATAAGAGATAACATTTCATATCTAGCTGTGGAATCAATAATAACATCTATTGAAGGGAAAGGAAATTTGTCTTAAGGATAATAAAGATTAAGATTGTGGAAATCAATGCAAATACAAATGACCATAGTGACCTTTTTTTGAAGAAGAATAATATTGGAAACCCATTCAAAATAATCTATAGGTTTAATAAATTTGGCATCAAGTTGTTTGATGATTTCCTAATGGCATAAGTTGGTAACTTTAGGAGGAAATTTGTGTTGCTTCTAAAGCATAGGTTTGGCATTAGGATAGGTAATGATGTTATGGACCACTATGCTAGGGTCAATACTAGGCATGTCTTGGTAAGACCATGTGAATGCCTCTTGATAATTATAGAAAAATAGGCTGAAATTATCATGTTTAGAAGGTGAAAGTTTTTCGGAAACTATGATTGGTTGAGGGAATGAGGGAGTACCATATTCAATGTGAGTAATTTCTTCAATAAGCATGGAATTACCATCTTGAAAGTGGTATGGTGTATTAGGTAAGGAGGAAATTGGGTTAGTTTTATGATTAATGCTAGCGACAAAGTTATTGAGGCAAGGAGTTTGAGTCTTAAAATGCCCAAGTTTATGATGTTGTCAGGGGAGTTGAGGTTCCCGAGTGTAAAGTAATTCAAGAATAGTTCATCACTAGGCAAAGTAGGAAGAAGACCACAATACTCAATATCTAATTCTAGATCTAGAATTTGGTTGCCATGATGATCATATTCAAGATAAATTTGATGAACATTGGTTTCCTTGACATCAAGTGTGATTTTAGGAGTAGAAGAATTAGATGGAGTAGATTTGTTGGGAAGATCCAAAGGAGGTAGAGAAGGTAAAGGTTCTTCAGGGGGTTTGAAAGGTGCAAGTTGTTCTATCACCTAAGGGGAATGGATAAGAGGAGGATTAATAAGAAGCACATAACCCTCAGGTTCTAAGTGTTTAGCTATAGAAATGATATGCACATCTTAATTGAAAGCATGAATTTGGGCTAAGGTCCTTTGATAATGTAAGACATCCAAGTCTCTTGATTGAGCTTGGGCCATGATATAGTTATCATCATATGCAGGAGAAATTGTACATGCTTGGGATTCAGGAGGATCTTCAGAAGGTGAAATTCCAAGATTACTAAATGTTCTAGGAGACATGGTGAAATGATCTTGAAATAATTTAGCTACTTTAAAATCATTTCCAATAAAAGCATATTCAGGTAAAGATGGCTCTTCAACATTGCATGGAGGAGAAAAATCGGTAAGCTCATCCATGAGAGGAATGATACGATCCCTAGGTAAAAGAGGAGGAAGCCATTCTAAAATATATGGAGGTAATCTGGTTGTGTTGCAAGTATGTTGTAATTCATTGGGCTTGTCATCATCAAAATATGAAAGAATAACTTGTAAATCAATATTCATATTGATGAACTTGAGTAAAGGAGCATTATTAATTTTATGGATCATAGGAATACAATATTGTGATTTAGGATTAGGTAATTGGATACTACATGGGTTGGGATCAACTTCATTCTTATAACATTTTCCATTATGGAGAAATTTAATACATTGAATGCCAAAAGAAGCAATGGTCCTCATTCGATGAGTCCATGGATGACCAAAGAGTATGTTATAAGATAAAGGAAGGTCAAGAACCATGAGTTTGGTCTGAATGGTCTTAGGACCAATGGTTAAGGGAAGACATATACAACCAAGTGGTTTTTGATTAGTCTTGTCAAAACCATGACAAGCAAGATGGGTTTGTTTAAGATGAATTTTATTATAACCAAGTTGTTATAGAAGCCATAAAGAGGTTACATTAATACCAAAACCTTCATCAACTAGAACTTTTCTAATGAGTGTGGTATTAATGGCTATTTTGATGAAGAGAGGTAGATCATCAACACAAAAGAGGATTTCATCATTAATCATGTCTGCTTCAAGGAATTCAATGGAAGGTATTTAAGGACACATAGATTTGATGGTATTAATGTTAGTTGGTTGAAAATCACTAGAAGGTGGTTCTTCCTCTAAGGAAGATGGATCTTCAATCTCTTAGAGTTGTTGTATAATGAATTTTTGATGATAAGGTAAAGTGCGAACCAACTCCATAAGAGGAATCTTTTATGGCATAGAGTTAAGTTCTTTAAGAAAATTTCAATGAGATTTAGAAGAAGAGCCACATTGTTTAGAAGACACATTAGACTTTGGAGGAATAGATGTGGTTGGAGGATCAAAAAGAGGAAGTTGTTCCTCAGGTTCTTCTGATTTAATATTGATGGTGGTGGTATCTTTAAGTAATTATTCCAATAAAGAAGGTTTATTAGGCTTGGTAATAGGTTATTCGTGGGTAAGTTTCCATGATAGTTAAATTTAGCCATATTAACATATTGAGAGTTGTTAATTATTGATCATAGTCATCATCAATTGCACAAACATCCTTGGAAGTTGATTGATTATGGGAAGAAGATTTTTGGTTATTAGATGTAGAAGTTTTAGAGGATTTTTATTTTTGAGAAGCATTAGTGTACTCTTGATGATGATGTTTGATCATGGTTTCATGGTTGATTGAATCACAAAACATGTAAGAAATAACACATTTAGAAATCCCTCTATAAGATTCATGAAAATGTCCATTGTTGACATGAAACCAAAAAAGGAGATTGGGATCATACCACTTAGGAAGAGCATTAGGATATATGAAAGGTTTAGAGGACAGTAAAAATTATCTCATTTTATGTACTAAAAGAGGTATGTGAGATGGTAAAGGAATACCATTTTTGGTAACTCCGAATTTGGCTTGAGAAGAGTTACTAGTGATAACATTGGATGTTTGGAAAGATCCTTTAAGAATCTTAGAATTAGGTTTGAATTACTTCATAAGAAAGTATTGTCATTTAGCTTGGTCAAGAGCTTCATTAAGAGTTTGAGGAGCAAAGGTTCAAACCTTGTATTGAAGAGGAGTTAAAGCAATGGTAAAGAGTTTCAATAAGTTATCATTAGGCATATTATGATCAGCTTTATGAGCTAGGGATTTCCATCTTTTAATAAAATCATGAGCTGATTCGTTAGGAGTTTACTTAGCATTTATGAAATGTCTAAGACAATTTTCAGGAAGATATTTATTTTGAAATTATTTAACTAAAGGATTGACCAAATATTCAAGTTTCCAAATAGAATGTTGAGGTAATTTATTATACCATTCTAATACATCATTAATAAAAGTTTTAACTAAGAGTTTAGTAGTGGAAAATGTATTAGTTTGGATCCATTCTTTGTAGAGATTACTGAAGGCTTTAAGAAATGAGGTGGGGTCTTTAGTCCCATCATATTTGATAGTTGGTGATATGTTACCAATGTCAATAGCTATAATGAAGGGAGCTAGAGGATCATTTTTAATGGTTTGAATCATCTTGTTATTCATTATTGGTTGAGGAATAACACTACCTGAGGCATCTCTAAGAGGTGGAGGAATGTAGTTATAATTAGCTTGAGGATGAATGATTAGAGGTTGATTAGTTACATTAATTAAGTGTTATTGAAGTTGTATCATCTGATTAGTATTAGAGTTTTGCATAATGTTTATTTGTTGAATTACTTGAGCTAATAGTTGGGCTGTATCAGGTGGTGAATTATTGTTATAAGGAGTATTCCCCGAATTGGTGTTGAGGGAAGGATTGTTAGAATAATTGTTGTTAGTATGATTGTTAAGTAAACTTGTGTCAATCACTCCTACATTGGTTTGAAGATTTTGAGAAGTTTCTTGATAGGTGTAAAAAGGATTAGATCGATCAACTTCATCTTGAGGTGCTATTTGAACCATGTGACAATTTGAAGATGAAGGAGGAGAAGAGGTGCCCCAAGAGTGATGGTTCTCTTGGGAAGAAAAGAAAGGGAGAAATGAACATCCCGTATAGGATCTAAATGGATTAAGACTATCCAAAAATACTCTGATAGGAGACCTTATTCTGATTAAAATAAAATGAATAGAATGCAAAATGAAAGAGATGGAGAATTAGGTTGATAAATAAGGATAGCAAGAAATAGAACTAGGTCAACCAGGTCGACCTAGTGTAAAAATATAACTTATAGACTTTACTAGGTTAACCAAGTTGACCTAGTGTAGTGAACATGGGTAGAAAATAGGGTCTGAGATAGCACTAGGTCGACTAAATTGACCTAGTATAGTAGACAAGGAAAGATAAAGGATTGATAGTAAGATAGGGCATAAAACAAGATAATTTGTAGCTTATACAAGAAAGTAAATGCTAAAAGTAAGCAAAAAATCAATTGAATTGATGTTAGTCAATCCAATTGATGCACCCAAAACAAAAATCTTTCACCAATATTAGCTAGTGCAAATTCTTGTGCACATAATTGAACAAAGAGAGCAAATAACTTGGAAAGTAAAGCTAGCTAATTGGTCAACCTAGAATGTTAGATTATTTAAGGATGAATTTAAATGATAGAAATGTGGTTGTAAAAAATGTATTAAATAACAATCTATGGATGGTTTTAGGTGAGTTTAGGATGAAAGGGATAGTAGTGACAATGATACAGGCTTGGTATTAGGGCCTACCCGCTCACTTCACATACTGCATGATAAGAGTGTTGGGTGCTTAGCCAAAATACACTATTAACCATGCTTTATACTTGACCAAAGTATCAAGTCATATTTCCCCTTGGTGATGAAATCCAAGTAAGTTGGCCTAGGTAGTCAAATGTTTAAAATGCTTTTTGATGTTTAAGTGATTTGGTCATGTGTGCATAAAATAAAAATGGTGAAACTAAGCAGTTAATTAAAAACCTCTAAATTAGACTATGTGAACTAGTCTAAGCATGAAAACAACTGAAATGAAAGATGTGATTAATATATAAAGTGAATTCCAACTTTGAAACAAGGTATAGTGAAAACACTACATGCACAACAAATAAAACTAGGTCGAGAGTGTCTAGCTAGCACTATTGAAAATAGGGTCTAGAAAACCTACTAAGTCAACCTGGTTGACCTAGTTGTTTTAGACATAAAATAGGACATAAAACTAGGTTGACCAGGTTGATCTAGTTGGATATGTAAAGGCAATTTTGAAGGCTATAAACTTGAAAGGAAAGTACAAAAATAAAGAGATACATAAGAATATAAACTCACCTTGATGGTTGAGAGATAGAATTTATTGATACAAAACTTGCAAACTGGGTTAGTTTGGTCGATAAAGTAATACAAAAATTTACTAAAAAAAGTGCTAAAAGGTACTAGGTCTACCTAGTCGACCTAGGTGGTTGGACTGGAAGCCTAGAAATGTACTAGGTCAAGCTGGTCAACCTAGTAAGATGATCTAAAATTTTGGAAACTAAAATCTGTATTGGGTTGAGCTAATCGATCAGGCTATATGTTAACTGCTACAAAGTGACTAAAAATACACTAGGTCAATCGAGTTGACCTAGTAGGCTAAACTAGTATTCAGAAAAGCACTAAAAACCTATATAGGGTTGAGGTAGTTGTTCCAATTGCTTGTTCTTGTAGACAAAGAAAAAGAAAAATGGGTCGACCTAATCAAACTAGTATGTCATAATATATTATAGAAATGATGACAAAGTAATGAAATAAATGAAATAAAAGTGAACAAATACAATAAGGATTTGATTCACGTTGGGTTCACTAGAATGTATGTAATCAAAATTTTATGATGTGCATGAATTAATCCTAGATCAGATAAGACAGAGCACACCTACACTTCTAATTGGGGATATACTTGTTAAGAAGGAACATGACCAATATGGGAATCAACTAGACCTGATTAGGGGATCACTTGTATCAATTGTCACAACACATCATGCTAGGAAGGGTTCCAAATCCTTCAGTCTAACATAATCACACAACAACCCTAAAAGAGTCTTATCATTTGATGTTCACTTATATAATAAATAAGAAGGTAAACTATTCTAATAATAAGAAAAGTAAACTAATCTACTATGTGTTAAGTTATGGAGCTAAAAGCTTCATTGTTATGCAATTGTGGAGGTTGCTGGGCTTAGCCAGTAATCGGCATCGGCAGCATTGCTAACATCGGTCAGGCATGGATCAGATTTGACTGACATCAATCAAAAATAGGCTGACGTTGGTCATATGCAGACTGACAGCGACTGGTGTCGATCACCTATGTGTGTGTGTTTGCATGCGTTTCCAGAATTAGTTTTATTCTAATTTTAGGAGAACAAAGTGTTTGTATTTAAAGACTAATTTTAGTCTTGAGTCTGTGTTTCTAATTATTGTATGCCTTGGATCCTATTTAAGAGACCCATGGGACATGTATTGTCAGCAAGCAAGTAAGCAAGGTCAATTAGATCTGCAAGGTGCAAGATCAAGAAGATCAGCTAAAGCAAGGGAATAACAACTCAATTATTGAGTTGAAGATAATTGATTGAGAGAGAGAACTCTTGAGAGAAATAATATAAACCCAAGAGGTGTGGGAAGAGTGAGATTTCTTCATTTTATTCTGGAAGAGTTTAATACAAGATTGGTTGTTTCTTATATCTCCTATTATTTGCTATTTCTGATTTCTAGTTACTTATTACTTTTGGTTCAATTTCATGTTTAGTTGCTTATACAAAAGTAATCAATTGTACTCCAAGTTTCTAACAGCTGGTATCAGAGTTAGGATCACTGACAAGTGGTAGAGCGGGTTAGTGTTTGTTGATTACAGGTTCACTCACAGGGGTTTTTGTTTGAGTGGGAGCAAAACAATGGCAGAAGAAAGTAAACTAAGAATGAAGAAATTCAATGACAAGAATTATCAATTATGGAGGATGTAGATAGAAGATTATCTGTATTAGAAAGATCTGTACTTACCATTGGGTGGGGTTGTAAGCAAACCCACAGATATGGAAGATGAAGAATGGAATGTTCTTGATAGAAAGGTTCTTGGATCTATAAGGTTGAGCCTGACATCTTTTGTGATTTCTAATTTATCACAGGCAAAGACAACGGTAGAGCTAATGGATACTCTGGAAAACTTATATGAAAAACCCTCAGCTTTGAATAAGGTATATCTTATGAAGCAATTATTTAGTTTGCAAATGTAGGAAGGTGGATTTGTATATAGTCATCTTAATGATTTCCATGAAATTGTAAATCAGTTAAATTCAATCAAAATAGTTTTTGATGATGAAATTAAGGATCTCTTGATCTTATGTTCTTTACCTGAAAGCTGGCACAACTTGGTAATGGTAGTTAGCAATACTGCATCTGCTTCAAATATCTTGAAAGTTGATGATGTTGTTAGTGTAATCTTGAATGAAGAAATTTCTAGGAAAATCACAGGGGAAACATCAGGTAATGCTTTAAGTATTGAAAGTAGGGGAAGGCAAAGAGAGAAGGGAAAGCAAAGGAAATCAAGGTCAAAGATGGAAAGGAGATCCAAATCCAGAAATGGAGGTATAATCTGCTAGAATTGTGGAAAGAAAGGGCATGCAAAGAAAGATTGTTGGTTGAAGGATAACAAAGAAAATCAGCAAGAAGGTAATAAAGAAGCAAATGTTGCAGGTATTGTTGCACAGGATGCTCTTATATTTTCTTTGGATAGTTAAGTAGAATCATGGGTTTTAGATTCTGGTGCTTCTTTCCATACAACCCCAAATAGAGAATTTTTCAATGATTATGTCCATGGAGATTTTGGAAAAGTTTATTTATGGGATGGTGAGCCTTGTCAAATTGTTGGAAAGAGAAAAGTGTAGCTGAAATTGCAGAATGGCAACACATGGGTGTTGAAAGATGTCATGCATGTACCCATCTTGAAGAGGAATCTAATTTCTATAAGAAAGTTGGGTGATGAGGGTTGCACAGTAACTCTCACAGCGGAATCTTGGAAAGTTTCCAAGGGTGCACTTTTATTAGCAAGAGGTAAGAGAGTAGGGACACTTTATCTATCTACTTGTGTTACTGATTATTCTCCTTCTATTTTGTCTACTTCAGATGTAGATGCAAAGATGTGGCACTATAGGCTTGGTCACATGAGTGAGAAGGGAATGAATGTTCTTAAGTCAAAAGGTAATCTTTTAGATTTGAAAAGCATAGATCTAGATTTTTGTGAGCACTGTATTTTTGGGAAATAGAAGAAAGTGAGGTTTCTCAAGACTGGGTCAACAAAGAAGAAGCACAAGTTAGAGCTTGTTCACATAGACGTGTGGGGACCAGCTCAGGGAGCTTCTATTGGAGGATCACAGTGTTATGCTACAAGAAAGGATTGGGTCTATTGCATAAAGAGGAAATTTGATGTTTTTGACAAATTTAAGAACTGGAAAGCCTTGGTTTTCAAGGAGAAGATGATGGACAGAGATCAACTCAAGAGGCTGAATAATTTTGAATAGGGCAATGTTGATTTAAACAAGGTAATGATCCAAAATGTGCTCATAGGTAAAAATCATCACTCACAAGAAAACACAGAGACCGACATCGGTCAGGTAACTAACATTGGCAGTCAAGTAAGAACTGACATTAGTCAGATAGTAACTGACATCGGTCAGGCCGGTCAGGTGGAATCGATGTCAATCAAGTGCAGACTGAGAGTTGACTGGGATCAGTCATTGACAGAGAATTTGGGCAGACATCAAGCTATAAATGAGTCTCAAATGCCCATAAGGAGGACTAAAAGGGTAAGTAAACCTCCAATTCATTATTCCTCTTCTTTATACTACATGTTACTCACTGATGGTGGAGAACCAAAAAGTTTTGATGAGGCAATGCAGGTAGAATCCAGGAAACAATGGGAGCATGGCATGAATGAGGAAATTGATTCCTTGGAAAAGAACCAAACATGGGATTTGGTTGAGTTTCTAGTCGAAAATAAAGCACTAAAAAATAAATGGGTATACAGGTTAAAGAAATGAGAGAATGGACAGGGGAGATAGAAGGCCAGGTTGGTAGTAAAGGGATTTGCACAAAAACTAGGTATTGACTTTGGTGAAATATTTTCTCCTATAGTAAAGATGACTTCTATTCAGACTGTATTGTCTTTAGTTGCTTTTGAGGATTTACATCTTGAGCAGCTTGATGTTAAGACAATGTTTCTTCATGGAGATTTGGATGAAGAGATATATATGGATCAGTTGGAAGGTTTTGAGGTCAAAAGTAAGGAGAAACTTGTGTGCAGGTTGAAGAAAAGCTTATATGGTCTTAAGCAAGCTCTAAGACAGTGGTATTGGAGGTTTGACAGGTTTATGACAAAGCATGGCTTTAGTAAATGTCAATCTGACCATTGTGTTTATTTTACCAGATTGGATAATGGTAGTTATATTATCTTGTTGCTGTATGTAGATGATATGCTTGTTGCAGGTTCACACATGTAGGTAATTACTGAGCTAAAATTAAAATTAGCTCACACATTTGCCATGAAGGATTTAGGAGCAACAAATAAAATCCTTGGCATGAGTATTAAGAGAGAGAGGAAAAATCATAGGCTGATTTTGTCTCAATAGGATTATGTGAATAAGGTGTTGGAGAGGTTCTATATGCAAGATGCAAAACCGATAAGCACACCTATGGCTGGACACTTCAAGTTGAGCAAATAATAGTGTCCTAAATCACATGATGAGGTTGAGTACATGAGCAAAGTTCCATATGCTTCAGCAGTTGGGAGCTTAATGTATGCAATGGTATGTACTAGACCTGATATTGCCCAAGCAATGGGAGTTATCAGCAAGTTTATGGCTAATCCAGGAAAGGAACACTGAAAAGCAATTCAGTGGATTCTTAGATGTCTGAGAGGGACCAACAACAGGTATTTATACTATGCAGGGTCAAACACTTCTCTACATGGGTATGTAGATTCGGATATGGCAGGTGACTTAGATGGTAGGAGAAACACCACAAGATATGTGTTCATTGTTGGTGGAATGACGGTTAGCTGGATTTCAAAGTTGTAGAAAGTTGTTGCCCTGTCTACTATAGAGGCAAAATACATTGCAGTCATAGAGGTTAGCAAGGAAATGATATGGATGACTTGGTTCATGGAAGAGTTGGGAAAGGAGCAAGAGAGTTGCAGATTGTACAGTGATAGTCAAAATGCAATTCATTTGGCAAAGAATTCAGCCTTTCATTCAAGAACCAAACATATATAGCTTAGGTACCACTTCATTTGATAGGTATTGGAGGATAGACAGTTGAATCTGGAAAAGATCCATACAGATAAGAACCCTGCAGGTATGTTAACAAAGCCGATAACAAAGGAGAAGTTGAATCTTCATTCAACTTTTGTTGGTCTTCAAGATTAAACTTGAAGAGGGAGAAACACTCCAAAGAAACAAGACAGAGGATGTTGCTGTATAGGTACAGGTGCAGCTATTTATCTCCAAGTGGGAGATTGTTAAGTTATGGAGCTAAAAGCTTCACTATTATGCAAATGTAGAGGTTGCTAGGCTTAGCCAATAATCGACATCGGCAGTATCACTAAAATCAGTCAGGCGTGGATCAGATCCGACCAACATCGGTCAAGGATTGGCCAACATCGGTCATATGTAGACCTACAACGACCGGCGTCGGTCACCTGTGTGTGTGTATTTGCATGCGTTTCCAGAATTAGATTTGTTCTAATTTTAGGAGGACAGAGTGTTTACATGTAAAGACTAATTTTAGTCTTGAGTTTGTGTTTCTAATTATTATATGCCTTGGATACTATTTAAGAGACCCATGGGGCATGTATTGTAAGCAAGCAAGTAAGCAAGGTCAATTAGATCTGTAAGGTGCAAGATCAAGAAGATCAGCTGAAGCAAGGGAATAACAACTCAGTTATTGACTTGATTGTAATTGATTGAGAGAGAGAACTCTTGAGAGAAATACTGTACACCCAAGAGGTGTGAGAAGAGTGAGATTTCTTCATTGTATTCTGGAAGAGTTTAAATCAAGATTGGTTGTTTCCTGTATCTCCTATTATTTGCTATTTCTAATTTCTAGTTACTTATTACTTCTAGTTAAATTCCGTGTTTAGTTGCTTATACAAAAGTAATCAATTGTACTCCAAGTTCCTAACACTATGCACCAAAGCATATGGCACAAATTGAGGGGTTAGATGCAAAGTAATCAAATATGTATAGGGAACTTCAAATAAAGTAAGTATGAGTAACACCGTAATACATAGAATATGAAGAGTAATATTATTTGAGCCAACACTTAAGCTACTTATACCTACTAAAAGAGATTAGAACAAAGTTAGAATATACTTACCTGAATGTGAGCCTATCATGATTCAATATCTCCCCTAGCTAATGGGGATTTACAAGAGGTTGTTGTGGTTCATAAGGATCACTTTGTTAGGCCAAAACATCCAAGACCTATCCACAAGACTAGATTCTCCAAATAAGAAACCTAAGCTAAGACTCCTCAAGTAGAATGGTGAAAGAGTAGATTGTGAAGAAGCGTGAATGAATAATATATCTTTATTACATATCTTTGATAATGACTGAAATGACCTTGTCTATATAGGAGTATCTTACTTGAAAATCATTTGGACATTTTGGCTATGTTAGGTTGACCAGGTTGACCTATTACATTATCAGGCTAATGCCTAAACTTTGTGCTAGTTCAGCTGAAAGGCAAACAAGTAAAAAGAGCTAAAGTGACCCTAGAATACACTAGGTCAACCATATCGACCTAATGTACTGAACATGCAAAGAGGGTGTAAACTAAGGAGAAGAAGGATAAAAAGAGGAAAAGACTAGAAGAATGTGCAAGGGAGGAGAAATAGCCTAGGGAAAGGTTTTAGGAGATGAATGGATTGGGAATAATGTGGAAATAAGGGACAATAATCCTAAAAAGCACCAAAGGTCTGCCCACCCCTTTCCCAGTGCACTCCTTAAGGTATGAACTTAGAGAGATTGAGTCATGATGGGTTATTGCAAGATGTAAAGCATCAATATTTGATAGAAGTTAAAAATATTATGTATATAGTTGGTGTTTTTATGTTTCACCCTAGCTCAGCAAAGGAGATTATTTAGGTCCTCTTGCTCAAACCTAGTCTAATATGGGACTAACCCTAGGTTGTGGGTCACCTAATCTTAGTTCAGACCTATAGAGAAGGCCAAATTCCTTTTGGTATATCACTTATGATAAATCTAAACTAGATTTTTACTGGGGAAAGGGGAGAGAGATTAATAATGATCTATGAAAGAATATAAAAAGAAGGTCATGTACCAAACATTTTGATCGTTATACTTGCACAAAACATAATATAATACACATTCAAGAGTACAAAAGATCACTTCATTCACTCTTTGATCAGACCTCATATAAGTATTTCACACAAAGGCATGGATTAGTTATCAACCTAGCATGGGAGGGTAATTGTCCACTTCCAAACTAACCAATAGACTATATATGCACTTATAATGACCTAAGAGAACTACTAAAACACTACATGAAGTTGGGAAGACTCAGACAGAGGCAAGGAAAACATATATTCACTTAACCACATCATTGAACTCATGAAACACACTTCAATTCAACTTGTAAATGGAGGAATTCAGTCTTTGATTGCATCAAAAAGGTGTTATAGTACAAATCTTGGCAGAATCTAGTCATGCCAAAGAGGGATGCATTTCAAGGCCTAGAAGCCTGTATTTATAGCAGAATGGGGTGAGAGAGATAGGATCTTATGTAGAAGGATAGAGAAGGGAGCATAATGACAAAGATTTCCAATTATTTGGTGTTGATTCAGTTACATAAGATCATAATATCTAAGGCTACTTCTGTAAAATAGATACAACAACCATATCAATCCCTTTCAATCCATTTTTGGTCTACGTTGATGCTCCTTATGATTACAACAATATAATCAAGTCATTTTCAAGATGAATTCTGACATTAAATCCATTACAATAGCTATATTAATCCATTTTGATGTTGTTCTGGTATCGATTGCTCCTTACTGGTTCATTTTTGGCATGTAAGAGTGGAGAAAAGAATCATAATCTTGTTACTGGATTTGGTGACAAACTCATAAAAATTGACATGTCTTCCCCCATGGATTTTCTTTGAAACATTTGCATTGGTTTGACTTCAACCGTATTTGGCTTCAAATTTTGATATTGGCCCTTGATCTTGATCTGAGTTACTAAAAAATCTCCATTTATCATCTACACATTCATTCTCAGGATCTTACTATCAGTCTATCTACTTCCATGCTTGTGCCACATGGTGGCCTCACATTCGATATGAGCTCCTTGCCCTATGCACCATTGATCTTATTTTTCACAACTCAAATGTGTACTATTGATCTACTTGGGCCCACTAGCCTTGTTAGTTGATGCGTACCATTAGATATCTATTCAGGTACCTGAGATCTTGACACTTGTCATCAATGAATTTATGCTAATGTTTTGACTTGATGCTCACCATTGATCTATTTTTCATGATCAAATGTGAGCCTTTAGATCATTGGGACCCAATGACTCATCAGGTTGCCCACTCACCATTATATTTGATCTTAGCTCCTAAGATTTAAACACTTGTTATCTCTATCTTAAACCTAGGAATATTTTAATTTAAACACCTATTTCACAAATATTTAACTTGATTTCCTTTTGCACATTTCACTCTACAAGTCTAACTTTGAAGTTTTATATCTTGAGATAACAAGCTCATCAAGACATGAAATTTGCAAAGGATGTTTAAGGCATGAAAAACATCATGTCTATGAAATATTTTAGCCTTTGATACTCCTCAAGTGCATTTATAATATGCATAATCAAATTGACCCATTCATTTATATGTGAAACGCTGATGATGGTTTAACTCTTTAAGATCACCAAATTCACACTTTAAGCCTGCTTAAAGTGTTTCAAAAGATTAAAAATGCTATGTGATCTTCTCTTGGAATCTGTCTACTCTTTCTACCATTGAGTCATCCTTCAATCAGGACCCTACTCAGCTTCTTAGTCTGGATTAGGCAAATTTTAGTATATAGGCCAAATTTGGCCAACATCTTTGGTGACACAACTGGGTAGTATGCTTGCTATGCTTGAGAACTTAGACCATTTTCATGATTTTTAGACTCACAAACAATGCCAAATTTGATCCATAGCTATAAACAACCCTCTAACTTGCAAAGACAATGAATTCTACCAAAATAGGGAAGGAAACACAAAAAATAGGGAAACTAACTAAACAAAATAAGATAAAACAAACTAATGTGCTAAGACAACACTTGGAGGAAAGCCAAAACAAACTATGTATAGGGAATTCAACTTCTTTAATAGAAATGTTTCAAATGTATCCCATTAACTAAGATAAGAAGCTCCTCATCATTAATTTTTTCAAGTTAGAAGGCATTGTGGGATTTACAGTTGGAGATTGTGTATGGACCATTCCAAAGAGAGTCAAACTTTGTATGCTTCCCTGGCTTAGCTCTATCCTCATCCCACTTGAGGACCAAATCTCCTTCTTTAAAACTTTGTGAGGAATCTCCTTTGTCAAAGGCTCTCTTCTCTTTTGCTTGATGGATTTCCATGGCTAGTATGGATTGATGTCTTGTCTCTTCCAACACCATCATCTCAACATATCTAATCTCTATAGGTTCATTCTCTAATAAATCAAGATGATGTATCAGTTTTAGGGTACGAAATTCAAGAGAAATAGGCATTCTTGCTTCCCTACCATATACCAACTTGTAGGGAGAGTTGGATATTGAATTTTTGTAGGTAATCTATCATTCCATAGAGCTAACTTCAATTTTAGATGCCATGATCTCTAATTATCTTTAATAGTTCTTCTTACGATCTTTAACAGGTTCTTATTAGTAGACTCAATAAGACCATTTCCTTAAGGATAGTGATTTGATGAAGTGCTGAGAAAGATGCTATGTTAAACTGATCATTGGCTGATCTTAGTCCCCACAAAGGCCATAACATTGTTAGAAATAATAGTTGAAGGGACTTCAAACCTAGTAAGCAGACCTTCATAGAAATCTAGAACATTGGTCTCTTTGCTTCCTTCAATGCCACTGCTTCTATCCATCTAGTGAAGTAATCTATAACAATAGTAACCATTTATGACCTAAGATTGAAGGGGGGTTAATGAAACTAATAAATTCCAATCCCCATTGGAAAAAGGGCTGATCCACTATAATTGGTTGGAGAGGTAAGGCTGCAAGTTTCACCTTTCCTACAAATATAACACATTGTCTGTATTTCCTAACCCATGCATGATAATCACCAAATAAACTTGGACATTAATACCCACCTTTCATGATATTTTAGGATATGGTCATTTCTAAATAATGACCTACACCATGTCCATCATGGAACTCTTAAATAAAACTTTCCTTTTGATGTTGTTCAATGCATATTAATAATATGCCATTAATATCTTTCTTGAATAAAACACCATCGATAACAAGAAACAAAATGGATTGAAATCTGAAATATATTATTTTTGAGGGAGTTAGGTGAGAGGGATAAATACCATCTTAGATATATATTACCAAATCATGATACCATCTATAAGGTGAGGTATGATTAGCTACAACTTCTTCATTAGTTAACACCATAACCACCTCATTGGCTTCTTGTAAGTTTTAGGCTAGATGTTGACAAAGTACTTTGTCTCTAACCAATTTTGTGACCTTGATCTCCACATCATACTCCATAAATTTTTTTATCCAACCAACTCTTTTCTCATTTATATCTTTTTTCAAGAGAAATTCTTTGATACTTGGATGATCAACCATCATATGTATCTTATTATTAGAAAATAAGTATCTAAACTTCTTGAGAGACCTAATACTAAAAAGTACATGCTTTTCAAAAAAAGAGTACGTTGTTTCATATTCTTCCAAGCCTTGATTAAAGGAGGCTATTGGCTACTCTAAGGCCTCATGGTTCTACTGCATAAGAATGCCTAAAATGGTGTCAATGTTAGCATAGGTGTACCAAATGAAGTCCTTTGAGAAATCTAGATTCATGAGCGTAGGAGCACTAGCCTTGGCTTTTTTATTTTTCTAAAAACTCCTCACTCCCTCCTTGGATGAGCTAAAGCTCTGATTATTCTTTAGCATGGCTAGAAGTGGATTAGCTAAAGTGACAAAATCTGAGATGTATCTTTTGATAAATTTGATCTCCCCTAAAAAACTTTGCAAAGCTATTTTATGCTTGGGTAAGGAAAGTGTAAAAATTAAAGCTATCCTTTCAAGATATATGATTAAACCATGATTTGAAAATATATGTCCAAGGATATTAACTTCATGAACTAAGAAGACACACTTTTTGGGATTCAGGGATACCCCAAAGTGCCTACACCTTTCAAACACTTGCTCATGGTGAACTATGTGCTCACTTACATATTTTGAAAACACTATTATATCATCCAAATAGACAATTAAAAACTTATTAAAAATTCCCTAGAATGCCATATCCATGGCTCTCTAAAAATTTTATCCAACAATGGATAAACCAAAGGGTATATTTCTATATGCAAATGCCCCCCATTTTATGGTGAAGGTTGTCTTGAATCTATCTTCTTCCTTGACCAAAATTTGGTTGTAACCACTATAGCCATCCAACAAGGAGAACCTTTTTGAACCTAAAACCAATTGTAAGATTTGTTCCATAGATGGAAATGGATAGTGGTATTTAAGGGAATATTTAGTCAAGTCATGAAAGTCAACACATAGTCTAATTTCACCATTCTTTTTTCATACTAGAACAAGATTTACCACCCAAGTTGAGTGTTTGATTAGGAATATAATAGCTGACTCAATGAGATTATGAAGCTTAGATCTCATCAAAGTCTCAAGCTTAGGATTAATAGGCCTTTGTCTTTGTCTTATTGTCTTAGTTTCATCTTTTAGCTCAATGGTGTGCTAATTTAGACTTGGGTCAAATCCTTTGAGATTACTATATTTCCATGCAGATACATCAACAAAACTTGCACATAATCTAATGAAAGCTTGCTTTTTTGAATAAGTGCATACTTTACCCAAATTTAGGTTCTTACTAGATGCAACTTACACATTCGTATAATGCTCTTACTTTGTTGAAAAAGTTGACTTTTCTTTCCTTAGCTCACCATCACCACTGAATATGTTCTCAAGTGTGACCAATACTTTGAGCAACTTATTTGTTTTTAGTTGCACATTCTGATCACCATAGTACTGCAAGTACTTTGACTAATTTTTAAAGGAAAACTCAACCTCCTCTTACAAGAATATGATAATATGATTATCATCTTCAAATACTTGCTAATTATCATTATTATCTAGGACATAAGGCCTAACAATCACCTTAATGTGTAAGTAGACCTTTTCATTTCTTACATCAATTGGGATACTAAATTGTGCCCTAATGGTAGGCAACATGTCTGCATGTTTGTTCTCATCCCTTGGTATTACCTAAATGTTGAAGGCCTAACATTATTCAATTAAATCCCATACCCTATGCTTTTAATATTTAAGCAATGGGTTTTTTCATACATTAAGACCTATCATTTGGTGAACCAAAAGGTCACCATTACCAAAGACTTGTAAAGCATTGACTTTAATCTTCTTATCCTATTGTAAATCATGAACCAATGCCTCATATTCTATAGCATTATTTGAACAACCAAATTGAAACTTAATAAATGAGAAGTACCTTTGCTTTTCTAGATAAATCAACATATTCTAGCCTCAGTACCATACTTATTCCTTGACACATCAAAGTATAATTGCTAAAGATCATCAATAGACTCATCATCCTTCATCAAGGCTAGAATTGGTGCATCTTTCTCATGCAAACAATAAAAAACAAGTTATACTTATTTAATTAGCTTATAAGGATCATATTCATGTGAGATAGAGGCCCAATCATCAAGGAATAAATCTAAAATCCTATCTAAAGATGATTCAGTTTCCTCTATACTATCTTCTATCACCTCATTAGACATGAGGCAATTGGTGTTCACAATACTTGGCATATATTGCTCCAAATGGAATTGTGAAATATATTCAAAATTTATGGTTACCTTGGTACCATACCTAGTCGTGAACATCAAATATGTCCAATCAACTGATAAGTATCCTCCAATCTTTGAGGTAAAATCCCTGTATAGACACATGGCAAATAGGGAGGTAGGTCCACCATAAGTACATCCTACTAAATGGTAACATTAAGACAATCATGTAGTGTAAAATTTAGATCCTTAATGATGCCTAATATATTTTTTTATAAACCATCCAATTGTAATACTCCTTTTACATTTGGTTCATAGACAAAACCAAGCTTATCTACAATTTGCTTAAGCATGACAGTGCTATTGGCTCCACTGTCTACCATACAATTATGAACTAGATAGTTACCAACTATCAAAGAGATGTAGAAGGGAGGAGTTTTACTTTACTTTTCCTTAGCTTTATCCCCTTTTGCCATTTTTTGTACTTGATGATTCATTGGCTGGTCTGAAGTAGTTAGGACAACTCCTTATTTTTGAACTAGTTCTAGAAACACCTTGAGAGATGCAAACTCTTAGATGAGCATATCCTTTTATCCTAGAATAGTAAGGGAATCCCAAATTCTAATGATAACATTAGATTTATTCATTTGATCCACTATGTTGAATGAAGTTCCACTAACCTTTGGCTATACCTTTCGAACCACTAGTTATTCACAGACCATAAGTATTTGAGGGACCATCCTAACCTCTAAATTTTAATTTTTTTAAGTTTTAGGGGAAAAAATTTAATCTTTGGTAATCTTATAAACAACACTAGGAGTACTTGAATCATTAGTCATATTTTGAGCCTCATCAATGGTTCTTATTTAGCTCTAGTTACAACTGCAACTTGACCATTTTAACTACTAGTCTCACCACAATGATTGAAAGTCACATAGTCATCCATTTGCTAGTTTACATTAATGGCATCAGGATGTCCTTGAACTTATTGAGCCTCTCCTTGGGTACCAAATTTTTCTTCTAATACTGACCTCCTTGAATAGAAAACTCTTCTTATGTCATTTATTGCATAATAATGTTCTGTGATACCAAAGTTTGGTTCTAAACATCATTGAGGTGGGAGGGCTACCAATTTGAGTCATGCATCAAATTTTTTTAAGATGGTGTGGGAATAATATATTTTGAAATTGTTGGTACATTAGGGTTAAGAACCACATATGGATTAGCTATAACTATGGCTCCTTATGTTTGGTAGGGTGGTATGTTTTTCCTAAATCCTTGATAGAGAGGCTTTTGATCTCTGAAGGGCTAATGAGTAGCTTGGTTTTGTTGTTAATAGGGCCTATTAGCCTGATAATAATACCTCTTGATTTTTACTATTTAATTTCTAAAGGATTGAAGCAAACCTTTTAGTTCACCAAGCTCATTTTAGCTCACCAAGCTCATTGGATTGACTAGAAGGGGCTGCAACTTGAGCTTGAAGAGGTGGAATAGGAAATGATGATGGAAATTGAGGAACTTGAGGGGATGAAATAGATTATAACTCTAGGAATATAGGCATTGGAGGCCCTAGAGTAAGCTTACCAACTTGTATCAAACTATTTTATGCTCTTATTACAACCTCATAAGTATTTGGCAAAGTATGGCCACCCATGGACTATATCATCACACTAATATTAAAATTACATGATCTTAAATAATAGAAGAAAGCATATTCAGGGGATGATCTAATCACTGTAGGTATTCTAGTCAATGTCTTTTGGAATCTAAGGTTAAAATTAGACATGAACTCATGAGGATATCTCTTTATGTTAGTCAGTTATTCAACTAAAGATAGATGATCAATCTTGTCTTCAAATTTCCTGACTAAGGCTGCACCTAATTCATCCAACATAGCTATGGAATTCAATGGGATATTTCTATACCATTATAGAGCTTTTCCTTTGAAGAAAACAACAAGCAATCTAATGACCACATTATCTTGAATGATATTATGCACTGAACAAAGGTTGGTAACATCGTGGATATGCTTAATAGCAATTGTTTGATATTCTCTAGATAAGAATGGGATGATTTTAAGAGCAGACACAAAAATATCATCATACTGGGCTAAGTTTAATGGACTACCTCTATTGAATGGAATAAATACTTGGTTTCTGATGGCCATTTAATAGGGGGGATTACACTACTTAAAATAATAGGATGACCAAGAGATGAATATTGATTTTTAGGATAAGGTCTTGTCCTATTAAATCTTGCATTCTTATATTAAATAGAAGGTATCTCAGTGAATTCAAGGGGAATACCTTTACTAACTAACGTTGTAGTAACTTTTGGCATGAGAATGATATTTGGATATTGATACAAACTCTATAACTTTAAAGATATTTAGCTCCTGATGATGATGGATCTCCTCTACTACTACATATTTTTCTCCTTATCTCCAAGTTTTAGTTCTTCTAAGAGACTTGGTCCCATCGAGCGTGCCAAAACTGTTGGTGTTCCTAGGTTACACCCTAGTTGAGAAAAGGGGATTATTTATGTCCTCTTTCTAAAACCTAGTCTAACATGGCACTGATCATAGGTTGTGGGTCAATCTTAGGTTAGACCTTTGGAGAAGGCCAAATTACTTTTGGTCTATCACCTATGCTAAATATAAACTAGTTTCTTGCTAGGGAAAGGGGAGAGAGATTAACAATGATCTATGAAAGGATATAAAAAAGAGGTGATGCACCAAACATCTTGATCTTTATACTTACACAAAACACACTATAATACACATTCAAGATTGTATAATATCACTTCACTCACTCTTTGATCAGACCTCACATAATTGTTTCACACAAAGGCATGGACTAGTTATCAACCTAGCATGGGAGGATAATTATCCACTTCCAAACTGACCAACAAACTATATATGCACTTAGAATGACATATGAGAACTACCAAATCACTACATGAAGGTGGGAAGACTCAGACATAGGTGTTGGAAATATTGGCATTGATGTCAAAGGTCTAGAATTATTAGTGATAAAGGCCCCATTACATTTAATGGTGTTTTTAATATTTATATCTTGGCTAATGTGTGTTAATATTTAGTTAATATTAATGAATATATTTTTGGTTACATATAAGTCAAAAGAGGGCCATTGGAGAATTCAAAGAGTCATGGGGTAAATGATGAAAGAGGAATGGGATGCATTTTCTCATGAAGAGTTATCTTGAGGAATTCCAAGAGTCACCATGTGAAGACAAAAGAGGGTATGTCACATTTTTCCATGAAGGGACACTTTGAGGAATATGAAAAGAAGGATGCTTTTGATTATGAAGGGTCACCATATGACTTTTCAAATGTAAGGATATGAAGGGTCATACAATTTTGGCACCATTTTCCATGAGGATTAAAGGGTCACAAGGGGTGAATGCCAAAGGTCACTTGGAAAGCTATAAATAAAGTCTTAAGATGCCATTTATAATATGCAAGAGAGTGCATGGTTTGTATTTGTTTTCGAAGAGAGAAAAACATGAAATATTGTAGAGTTATATCATTTATTGAGTAAGCAATATTGAGAGATAGTTGTGTTTTATACACAAGAGGGGTTGGTGCTCACAAATCTTTGTAAGGGGTTGGTACTCTTGTGGGTTGGTGCTCATAAATAGTTACTATGTTGGTTTTCGGTAAAGGGATTGGTGCTCCTGCAAGTTGGTGCTTGTGAACTTTGTAATTTCAGTTGGTGCTCATTCATATACTTGAGATTGTTCTTCGTGGGTTTTCCCACTTTGGATTTCCACATAAAAATATGGTGTCTCTCTCTCTCTCTCTCTCTTGTGTGGTGCATATTATTATTTCAATTTTATTGCATATCTTGAATGTGTGGTTAAGTGGTTAAATAAAATGAATTTGATTAAGAAATAAGATATATAATATACTAACTCACCCCCCCTCTCAGTATATTTTGTGCTTAACAAGTGGCAAGGAAAACATATATTCACTTAACCACATTAATGAAATCATGAAACACACTTCAATTTAACTTGTAAATGGAGGAATTCAGTCTTTTATTGCATCAAAGAGGTGTTATAGTACAATTTTGGTAGATTATAGTCATGCCAAAGAGAGGGATGCATTTCAAATCCCAAAAGCCTATATTTATAGTATAATAGGATGAGAGAGATGGGATACTATGTAGAAGGATGTAGGAGGGAGCATAATGATCAAGATTTTCAATTATTTGATGTTGATTTAGTTATAAAATATCATAATGTCTAAGGCTACTTCTATAAAATGGATGCAACAACTGTATCAGTCCCTTTCAATCTATTTCTAGTCTACGTTGATGCTCTTTATGACTACAATGATGGAATCAAGTCATTTTCAAGATGAATTCCATAGTCAAAACCATTACAATAGCTAGGTCAATCTATTTTGATCTTGTTCTAGCATTGATTGCTCCTTATTGGTTCATTTTTGGCATGCAAGAGTGGAGAAAAGGGTCATAATCATGCTGCTGGCTTTGGTGATGAACTCATCAAAACCAATGTGTATGCTCCCATGGATTTTATTTGAAATATTTTCACTAGTTTGACTTTGACTGTATTTGGATTTGAATTTTGATATTGGACCTTGATCTTGATCTAGGTTCTTAAAAATGTGCCATTTATCAGCTATGTGTTCATTCTCAAGATCCTACTATTAGTATATCTAATTCTATGCTTACACCATGTGGTGGCCTCATATTTGATCTAAGTTCCTTGCCCTATGCACTGTTGATCTTCCTTTACATGGATCAAATGCATACCATTGATTTATTTGGTCTCATTGGCCTTATCAGCTGATGCATACTCTTAGATCTCTATTTAGGTACCTGAGATGTTGACACTTGTCATCAATGTGTTTACACCGACCTTTTGACTTGATGCTCATCATTAATCTATTTTACTTGATCAAACATAAGCTGTTAGGTCCTTGGGACCCATTAAATTTTTAGGTTACCTGCTCATTGTTAGATTTGAGCTTAGCTCCTAAGATTTGGACACTTGTCAGCTTCATATTAAATCTAGGAATATTTGAATTTAAATGGATATTTCATGAAGATTTAATTTGATGGCCCCACACACGTTTCACTCTTCAAGTCTAACTTTGAAGCTTTATATCTTGAGATAGCAAGCTAATCAAGACATGAAATTTGTAGAGGATGTTCATGGCATGAAAAAAATCATGTTTGTGTAATATTTTGGCATAGGAGACTCCCTAAGTACATTTATAAAATGCATAAGCAAACTAACCCCTTCATTTCTACATGATGTGTTGATGATGGTCTAGCTCTTTAAGAAGACCAAATTCACACTTTAATCCTGCTTAAAATGTTTCAAAAGCTTGAGAATGCTATGTGATCTTCTTTTATAATCTGTTTACTCTTTCCACCATTGGATCATCCTTCAATTAAGACCTTGCTCAGCTTCTTAGTTTGGATTAGGTAAATTTTGGTATGTAGGCCAAATTTGGCCAACAATTACCTCTTGGCAACATATCTGCAAAATTTTTACTATGATGGTAAGATAATGTACTAGCATATCTTGAGTCCAAATCTCATTTCATCCTAAATGAAAATTAACCTATTTTAAGCACATAATGGTATTGTCTTCCCTTTATGCTCCTGTTTTATCTTGATTTTATCCTATGGGAGTATATCATGGCTTACACCCACTTTGTGAAGTACTTAGTGGTGGCATTAATGAACTTATGTCCTAGATGCAGCTGAGTGGGAGAAGAAACAAAGGAAAGAATTTGAATTTATAGGATGGGTAGGAATAGGAGAGACTAAAGTAGATAATATAGACCTAGATCTAGTTAATATTTTAATAGTGAAAAGGCCCACTAGGTAGAAAGAACTAGTGTGGAAGACTAGCAGACCCTAAGATTTGAAGCTGAATATTTTAGGTAGGGTTTCTCAGAAGAAACCAGAGTAGAAGAGTTTTTGAATATAATAAGTATACACATGAGTTTTAAATTATGTTTGGTAGGACTACAGTCGATTAAAATCCCTGGAGTTTTCCTCAGTAAGATTATATATCCTACTAGGTAGGAGAGAATTAGGTTAGATGCTTGGCATGCACCATATACTAGATAAGAAGACCCTAAGTGGGACCTGACAAAAAAATCTAGAATAAAAGATTGGTTGATGCTAAGAGGTAGGGTCATACATTTAAGACTATGTCTGGTAAGACATCATACTAGTGAAATAAGCACAATAGAAAGGTGGTATTCTTCTACGGATTTAAGATCAGAGGTGTTACTACCTCTTGGTGGTAGATATGTAGGAATTTCACTATACTGGGTAAGACAATGGACTAGTGGAAGTTTAGAGTCTAAAACTCATTTCATCCTAAAGGAAAATTACCCTATTTTGAGGTTAGAGATGTATTTTATTCCCTTTATGATCCTTTTTTATCATGATTTTATCTGATGGGAGTTTGTTTCACATAGTTTTTTGGTTATTTATTTATCTCTCTCTCCTATTTCAAAAGGGAAGAATCTTGATTATTGTTCATGTTTTCATCTATTTTCTACCATGTACTAAATTGTTTCTATACTACTAAGGGCTCAATTTTATGAATTTGAGATCCAAAGGGAGATTATAACCCTTTTATTTGATGTGACCCCCATGACTTGGTCTAATGTTTTTCAAGATTTGAAGGTGGATGTTAGAAGACTCTTCTTTGAATCTTTCTGCCTTCACAGGGCTAGAATGTTGTGGGCCTTGATGGAGGAAGTTAGAGGATTACTCATCAAAAAATTTGGAGTTTGAGTGGATGAAAAAGGAATCTACTCCTTCCCTCTTTCTGTGGATGTTAGAGGATTTCATTTTGTTTTCCTTCTGAGAAGGGTAGATGTTAGAGGATTTCACCCCTATCTCTTCTAATTTCTATTGATGGTTAATTAGTCTATGATGAAATGGTCATCCCAAACACCATTATAGAAAGAGGGATGATGGTAGATATATTTTTGAGGATTTATTAGCCAAAATAGAGATAATGGTGTTCTATGATGGGCTAAAGATTCCTATTTTGTATCAAACTACTGCTAGATGGCTGAGGATGAGTTGGATTGCTCCTTATTGTGATTTAGCCATTGATCAACTTAGTGGGCATGTAGACTAACTAGTTATACTTTAATACTGTGGAGGATATGTAGATGTTTCAAATAGGTAGAAGATTAGTAGAAGACTATCTGATCTTATTTAGATTTTGCCCTATAGTAGAAGTTTTAGGGAAGCTCTATTGAAGTGTGACAGTTGTCTAAATTTTGATAGATTATTGAGGATGATTTACCTATTACCCTAATGTGTTTTATCTACTATTTGTCTCAATGTGTGTGCATGCTCAATAGTTGTGTTTTAGTTGTGTAGACATTTCAAGGATATATAATATTAGTGGAAGACAATATGATTTTGGATGGTTTTTGTTCTATAGTAGAAGTTTTAGAGAAGCTCCACCTAAGGGTCATAGTTATTTTATGTATTTTATATTTACTGGGGAGTTGCATTCCTTGTATTGATAAGATTTTGGGATCCCTAAAACCCTTTTATATCAATTTTCAGATCCATAAAACTTTATTACTAGTGCTTGACATGGTTATGGGAGCCTTAAAACCCTTTAATTGTGAATCATGGTTGTGGGATCGTTAAACCCTCTTTATTGTGGGACCATTGTTCAAAACCCTCCTTATTAGTTATGGGTGTAGTAATTAAAACCCTCACTTTTCTAGTTCATATATCTAGTTTCAAAAGTTTTTACCTTATCTAATAAAAACATAATGAACTTATGACCATCAGAGGATGAGGGATTAATATTGCTGATGAATTCTAATCCCCAAGTAGAAAAACACCACAAAATAACTATAAGTTGTAGTTATTGAGATGTATTATGTATAATATCCCCATGAGTTTTACAAGCTACAAATTTTCTCACATACTAAGAATCATTGTGGTCCATGGTAGGCCAATAATACCCAATCTAAAGGAGTTTCTTGGCTAGAACCATCCTATTAGTGTGGCCCCATAAATATAATTATGGACTTATTTGATTACCAAAGGATCTTCCTCTAAGTTTAGAGATCTTAACAAGGTTATGTCATAGCCCCGATAATATATAATACTACCAAGGATAGTGTATAAGGATTTTTTTTGGATGAAATCCTTTGATGGTGATGATTAAGGTTGGGTAGAAGGATGTTATCATGGAGATAGGCATATATATATATATATATATATATATATATATATATATATATATATATATATATATATATATATATATATATATATATATATATATATATATATATATATATATATATATATATATATATATATATTGATACTAGGGAGGAATTGGATCTGCAACATCACATAAGTATTTTGATATGGTATTTTGATGGGTTGGTGATAATAATTTTTATACTAAGAAATTATTTTGATGCATGTACAAAGTCATTTCCAACAACAATCCAATAGCAACCATCACATCTGTGGATTTATTATTTCCCTTAGGAACTTGATAAAAGGATATTAAGTGAAATTTTATTTTTAAAGTGTTAAAAAATTTCTTTTATGGGAGAAATTTATCATGATTTTTTAGGAATTCATTGTTGACTTGTTTGATTATGAGCATCTAATCCCTAAAAACTTGAAGTTCCTAGATATTCCATTAAGTAGCCAATTGGAGACATGCGATTAATGCTTTATATTATACAACATTATTTGTACATGGAAATTCAATCCTAAAAGATTTAGGAATGAATCTCATTTAGGAGTGATGAGGAGGATGTCAGCTCTAGAACCATGAGTGCTGAAGGAACCGTCAAAATATAACTTCTAGGATGGAGATTTGTCAATTGTCATGATTGATTCATTAGAAAAAGTTATTAATTGTGTTAAATCAGGAAAAGAGATTATATTAATTTATTCTCCAAGACTTGAAATTTGAAATCTTTATAGTTCACATATTCAATATCAAATTCACTAAGGATCATAATCTTTTTGGCCATTCTCCCAGTAAGAGTTGATTTAGATAACATGTATTTAATTGGATCTATTTTACAATGAGCATAACTTGATCATTAAGCATATAATGCCTAAGATTTTGGGAAGTGAAGATAAATACTAGGTATGATTTTTTAATTGGGGTGTAATTAAGCTCATAAGATACAATATTCCTACTAATATAATATATAGCTCTTTATTTTCCACTTTCATCATGTTGTGCCAAAAGAGCTCCTAGAGCATGTGGAGTAACTAAAATTTAAAGGAGTAAAGGCCTTCTAGGTAATGGTGGTGCAAGTAGTAGAGGTTTCAAAATATATTGTTTAAGATCATTAAATGGTTTTTGATATTATGGACTCCAATTAAACTGGGATCCTTTCTTTACAAGATGAGTAAAGGGTTGACACTTATCTACCAGCTAGGAAATAAATCAATGTATAGCTTGTAATTTTCCTTGTAGGTTACGTAATTACTTGAGTTTTTTGGGTGGAGGCATCTCAATGATTGCTTTCACCTTTTCTAAGTCAACTTCAATGCCTCAGTGAGAAAAAATAAACCCCAAGATTTTTTTAGATGTTACTCTTAATACACACTTTTTAATATTTAACCTGACTTTATATTCTCTTAGTCTTTCAAATATTTGTCTCAACACTGCCAGATGTTCAACTCTTATTTTAGACTTTTACAAAATATCATCAACATAGTCTTACATTATCTCCTAAATCATATCATGTAAAATAATAGTCATGGATATTTGGTAAGTATCACTTGAATTTTTTAGTCCAAATAACTTACTTGATAATAGAATGTCCCATGTAGAGTAATAAAGGTAGTTTTGTGTTGATCCTTTGGCATAATTTCAATCTATTTATAATTAGAGAATCCATCCATAAGAGAGCATTTTATAACTAGTTGTATAATCCACAATCATGACTATTTTTTTGGAGTGTAAATTCATATTTGGTACATGCCTTATTAATATCCCATAAGTCAGTCAAAATGTGAACTCCTCCATTTGGTTTTATAATGGGGATAATATTAGAAATCCAATCAGAGTAATGAATTGGATGGATGAATCCTACTTCCAATATATTCTATAACTCTTATTTGACTAGCAAATCCACCTTGGGGTATATGTTTCAAAGCTTTTATTTCACAAGTTTGTCATTAGGATGAAAAACTAAGTGATGCAAAACCAAGGATAGGTCAAAACTTGTCATGTTAGCATAACACTAGGAAAAAATGTCTATGAATTTATTAATAAAAGAGATAATAGATTCTATTTATTCTAGTGTAAGACTTTGCCCTAGTTTAACTATCTCTGGATCCTCCTCAGTACCAATGTTGACTTTAATGGATTTTTCTAATAAGAAGGGAGATTGACCTAGAAAATATACAGATGGAGAAGGCAAGTGATACTATAGATCATTAGAAAATATCATGAATTTATTCAAATATCTCATCATATGCCTTCTAATCTTTGATACTAAGAGAATCACGAGATGAGAGATTATGAATTTGTTTTGATTCATAATGCAAGTATTTTAGAGATTTGTTCAATTTAATATGATTTAATGACTGAGTTTGTTCTCCAAAATAGGTAGAATCATCTAGATTGATCTCAAGCCCTTTATTATGGTCATCCGGTGGTATATGGTCTTGAACTCCCATATATTTAGTTATGGATTCATCATTTTGAAAAATATCTAAAAAAGGTTCATTATGTTGATCTTAGTCAATGAGGGGAGGGTGATAGAGTCCCAAGTTAATGGTGTAGATGGAGATTTCAATTACGAGGTTTTTGACAACAAGATATTTGTAAATAATATGGATGGAACTTGTTTCATTGTCCTTATTAGTCAAGTACTCTTCAAAAACCAAAGAAGTATATGAGATAACATCATAGGGATCTTCACCAAGTGGTTTGTATCCTAAGCCTAGATTTCCCCTATGTCTTAGTGCTAGAATGAGTTTTAAAATAACTTTCTCATATAGGTCTAAACCTCTACCTTTGTAGTGCATATGTCAAAGTATTTGATTTATTGTGGGAAACTATATATTCTATAAATAAGAAGCAAATCCTTTTTCAAATAATAAAAAATCATCTAATCTTTCAATTTGTTCTTGTGATATAAATCCTACTTTTGTAAATGATGTTAACCAATACTTATAGGCAATCATATGTACTTCCCTCCTCAAAGGGGATCTGTAGCTTTGGGGTGACAAGGGAAAATTGGCAATATTAAATGTTTGATATTTATATTCCCCACAACCCTTTGAATGATTTTGATGTGAGTTAACTCAGATGGATAGGAGGTGGATGGAAAATCATTAGGATGAATATACTTTTAGCCTTTGGATTATATGGAATAATCTTTATACTTGGACATTATAGACCATGATCAAATTCTTCTAGTTTTAGACAATTGTGAAAATATTGATAATCTCTTGGAATATTAACTTCCATTCTAGAGTGATAGAATTTTAGACATTGGTAGAGAGTGGATGGAATGACTTGTATTTCATGAATCTAGGGATACCAAGGATAATATTGTATAGTAAGTCAAAATATACTACATGGATTAGTGTTTGGTGCACCATACAATCTACTGAGATAGGGAGGTATATCATTCTAGTTGAATGTTGTTTATTATCATCATATTCTTTAATTATAATTAGGTTTGTCCCAAAAGATGATTTTGAGTATCATAATTTTTTAATCAAATTTATATTATGCAAATTAAATATTAACCCTCCATCTACAAGCACTCGAAGGATTTTTTTGATTGGTAATAGAGACTTCTATGTACATGGGGTAACTATTATTAGGGTCAATGAGTGGCATGTACTGGGAATAAAAATTGATATGTTGTGTTTGGGATAAATGGACAACCAAATCTTGAAACTGACTAGAATAAATGTTTGTAGGTATCTTAGACTCATGAAGGATTTTGGTCATGATATCACGATGGATAGGTAAGGAATTGAGAAGTTCCATAATAGATATTTGGGTAGGAGCCTTTTTAAGTTGTTAAATAATATCGTAGTTCCCTTCAGGAATGTTAGAGGTTTTCTTAGGGACATTGAGCTTGATAGGAGTATTTTGAAGTGGAACCTTGGGAGGAGTCCCCAAGACACTAATTTTGCCTCTCCAAGTAGTGAAAACATAATCAGAAGATACCCCTTTGATTTTAAGAACAAGATGTTGTGGGTCTTAGGGTTCTTTAGGCAATTTAACCTTAATCTTAATTATGGATATACAGTTATTATATTGGTAAGGGATAAGATGGTACTCAAATTGACTGGATGAAATTTGGAATTAGTCTCATAGTGTACCTTTTTTTATTTTGATCATGTTTTTGGAAAGGATCTTTATAAATCCCCAATTGTTGATTTTTAGAAGAAGATGTTTCTTCGCCTTCTACATCTATTTATCCATTTTCATTTATATCTTGGATATAATATCTTAGGTTCCTACACATTTTAGTATAATACCACTTGACACAATGATAATGAAAAAATTAATTTTCTCTAAACCAATCAGGGCATGGTATTTTTTCTTTAAGGGGTTCAATTTTTGGTAGGGTGAACATATTTACAGCTATTTTTTTTTCAAAACATCTTTTATTGGTCCACCCAAATTTGTATAGTGTCATATTTTAGTGGTGACCTTAGGCCTTCCTCTTGGTATATTAACATTATATGTGTTCTATAATTTATATAATGAGGTAAATCCTTAAATTATTTGCACATGTTGAGATTCGATGACTCCATCTCCAATAACATTTTTATTTTCATTGAATAACTTAGGCTTATCTGAAGGGATATTATTTTGATGGTAATAATTCTTGGAATATATTTTGATTATCCTTTTTTTAACAAGTTATTTTTCAATGTGAACCCCCTTTTCCATAATTTCATCACAATTTGAGGTATAATGAAGTTTTAATTGATATCCTAGCTCTAAATTAAGGTTATGGATAAAGATGGTGACCCAATCCTTTAGAAAATAAAATGACTTTTTAGACTCTATCATCTTTATATAAATGATGCTAGACTTTCCCCATTGTTTGTTTGTTGTTTTGAATATATAACATACTTATTTCATGCTTCACATTATAATAGAATTGTTTTATAAATTTTTAGTCAAATCCATGAAAGATGATATAGATCATTTTGGTAATTGCATGAACCATTATAATGTGGGGCCTCCAAGACTTCAAGGGAATAGTTTAAGCATGCAAGAATAACTATATGCAACTTCATGGCATGTAATGAATAATTATTTGATGTGATCACATGGATCACCTTTTCCTTTATATTTATCAAACCTAGGAGGCTCAAAATGTGTTGAAAAAGGCACTTTAAGGATACTCATATCAAATGGATAAGAATAGAGGTCTTAATATTTATACTTATTTATATGATATTAGATATACATGTTCTTAAGAGCTTCCTTCATGGCTTGCCATTCATGGGCAAAGTATGGATCCATTAATGGATTAGATGTAGACATATTGGGTTTAAGTTTATTTTTATCCTATTGGGTGGATGATAATATAGTTTTAGTAGGATTTTTAGATAAGTTAAAATTTGGCAGTTCATGTTGTCAATCAAACTTGCACCCCTGTGAAGGTAGTTTTAGGCCTTCATAAAATATTGAAACATGGAAATAATCTTAGGCTGTGGGTGACCTAATCAGTGGATTGAATCTCTAGATTTTGAGGGCTAGCTCCCTTTGGTGTATCAATTAAGATATTTTCTCTATGTAACTGTCAGGAAAAGAGAGTGAAACTTGAATAGAAATCCTATCTAATGATGGTGATACACCTATATTTTTGATTGATCCACTCAATTTGAGCTCCTAAGAGCACTAATTTAGACAAGAAAAGGGCTAAAATTTTAACTCCAATTGACCAATATGTATAAGTATTACATGAAAAGGTTTTATTTGGTGATCCAAGCTTGAGGAAAATGAAAGAATAAGCCTAATTTAAGGTACTAACTAGCTACTTATATACACTATAAAATAGACCAAGAGACATCAAACACATAACATGACCTGCATAAATTGATCAACTATGCTACTAGGTAAGAATCAAGACTTGAAAAGGAAGAGAAATTCTATAACTTATGCAAATCACTGACATGAATACACTATACCAAAATTTTGGAAAATAAAAAAATCCTTCTATTAATCTAAAAAAGGGTTACAAACTCAGTCTTTGGTAGAATTTGATCTTGCCAAAAGAGGGATACCATTCAAGGCTAAAAAACTAACTTATATAGAAAAAGATACACAAGCCAAAGAGTGGCACTAAAAATAGAAGAGAAGTCAACTCTTATATCATCTCAAGTCTAATTATAGCTATCCATAGATAACAAGACCTCTAAAAATAATATTATTTTGTATTATGCCTTGCATGAAAAGTCCTTTGGCATTGAAAATGGATGGTGGGCTCATCTTTTTCATGCATAAAAAATGTGTCAAATCTTCAAAGAGACCTCTCTTGAACTGCTGGAATGTTGCAAGCTTGCAACAAGCTTAACAAACATGCATGCATGACTTGTCAACCAATCAACCATAGTGCAAGGCTAGTCAACTCTAGAATTGAATTTAGAACTCTGTTTGAACTACTGGAATTTTGCAAGCTTGAGAAAAATGAGAGTGCATGCATGGAATTTCTTGTTAAGATATCCAACATTAAACTCCTTAAGTTATTCATGCAAACAATCCTCTATTTTAGAATTGAAGGTGTTGTTTTTGAAATGGTTACACATCTTGGACATGTCTAATCCTATTTTAGGCCACTTTACATGCTATAGAACATGTTCATCTAATTATTGGCTATTAACATCTCTTGCATTTTCTAGTTCTTCATTTCTATATATGTCCTACTATTTTTATTTATCTTTTTTATGGACTTTTCTTCTGCATGTATTTACCTCAAGATTTTTTTCTTTCTTATTTATTTCTATGGATTTATCCATTTCTACTTATGTCTATTTTTACTTTCAATATTTAATCAAATAAATTGCCCATGACTATTTGCTTGGTCTATCTCTCTTGGACCTTTTGTCTCTCTTCTCTTTTAGGCAAATTGCCAAAAAGAATTGATTCAGCCTTCTTGTCTATCACTTTACCCTTGGCCTTTTATTTTCTTTAGGAATCCATCTTCAGAAAAATTATTTGAAGCTTATTCTCTTTGGCTTCTCCTTTCTTTCAGGCAAATCATTTGAAAGAATTATTTTGAGTTTGTCTTTGTTTTCTTCCCATGGATAAATTGTCCATGAGAACTATCTCTAGATTTTATTTTATTTGGACTTCTCTCTTCTAAAATAATTCTTTAAGATAATTTATCTGAAGGAATTTCTTTCTTTCCATTTTCTTGTGGATAAATTGTCCGCAGGAATTATCTCTCAAGCTTTTCCTTTCCTTGTTAAATTACCCTTCAAAATTTTCTCTTCCTTTTTTAAAGGGATAATAACCCTTAAATTTTTTATTTTATCTTTCCTAAAGGGCAGATACCCTTTAGGATTTTGTAATTTATGTTTTGGAGAAATGACAAGCCCTTTAACTTTGTTCAATAAAACTTTCCTGAAGGGGACATACCCTTCGAGAAACTGGAAATGTCCCTCAAAAAGGTGAAATGAAATCTTATAAAAGAGCCCTTTAGACTAATTTTAATGGTCCATTTACTCTAGAAAATATCCTTTTAGAGAAAATGCAAAAGTCCACTTACCTTAGAAAATATTCAAAGTACCCCTTCGGGCTCCTGTAAACTATCCTTTCCCTCACCAAAAATACCTTTCAAGAATTTTATTTGGAAAAAAAGTCCAAAATAATTCCCTATATTTAAACCAAACACTTAGTCAAATGAAATGATTTATATGATAAAACCCAAAGTATATCTTCTGTGAAAGACTAAAATCTTTTGCTTGTCCCTTTTAAATTGCTCTGAGCAATATGAATACCTTCCTATGAAGAACAAGACAAGTGAAAGGAAAAGATCCTAAATCACCTAAACAACCTCAAGACCTATTAACCATGGATTATTTAAAGACTTTTCAAGACTAGTTACTAACTCACAAGAGAAACTAGCATGATATGCAAAGTTTTGAATGATACGGGTTGTAATTTGACCTGTAGGGTCAAAATTGTCAATAGTTAAAAATTAAGCTAAGAGGTTAATGAATTAACTTATTGTGTTATTTGATTAAAATTATTGATCATGGCCTATTTATAATCTCTTTTAACTTGATTCTCTAGAGTGGATTTTACTTTGTTGGATTTAATTTTAGTGGAATTAATAGTTTCAAGTAGAGGGTGTTCTCCTTAACCTTATTCTTTAGTATCCGCTAGTTCTTGATTATCATATTATTCTTGTGAAATAATAGGAGGATTATGAGAAGTACTAGGATGTGATGGTGTTTGGAAAATATTTTTTAGAAGGCCTAGATTAAAGTTTGGAGGAAATGTGGTTCCAATTTTGATAAAATGTATTAATAGTTGTTCTAGATTTTCATAGATATATTTTTTAAGAATGGATTTATAATGATTCAAAATTTCAATTTGATTATATTCATCACCTCCTAGGGTGTGTATATCACTCTGGTTTTCTTCATTATCAATACATCGATCACCCAAATTTTCTAAAAGATCATTTTTTATTTAGGTGTTTGTCCTATCTTTACTATTCATGATTGAGTATTGGGTGACATATTGTTGGTTTTTGTGGTGAGTAGATAGTATATGCTTGATTTAAAATGGATTTAATTGAGTATATAATAATAATTAAGGTTTTTTATATATATAATTGATTAGGATTTATATAAGATCTTGAGTAAGATGATTAATAAATTAGAGCTTAACTTGATGAGGTATAAACAAGAGGGTGTAGCTTTAATTATGTTTTTACTATTAGTAAGATATATGATAGAAAGGTATGAATTAATAATGGTTTCAAATTATAAAAGTGGCAAGGAATTGACAATTGATAAATTTTAAATTATCAATATGATAAGATAATGACAGGCACTAATATTAAGTCCAAAAAAATGGCAAGGTGACAAGAATACAAATGCTAAGTTGAAGTTGATAGAGTATTATATGTTAGAAATATGACAATATAGATGGTTTCCAAAAGTTCAAAGAGGGTGATAAGTTTTGAGATGACAATGAAGGTTTAAGGATAGTATCTAGTGAGGGACAAGATCTATAACTTGAACAAATAACTTGCTTATGGTAGGGGAAATGATGATGTGGTAAGGAACCTAAAAGAGGTAATATGGAGGGGTACAAGGGTAATTTTGGTGTGAGAAGTTATAGTTTAATAGATAAATATTATTAAGGAAATATTATAGGTAAATGGATGAGATTAATTAAGTTATGATAGTGAGATGATGGTTTATTTGTAATGTGATATAAAGATAATTAGATAAGACAAGTATTTGATGGTTTAGGATGGATTGGTTTTAGCATGTTATAGGTTTGCACAAATAATATAGGTCTTAACAACATAAAAAAAATTCAAGAAAGCCACAAACCTAATATTAGTGACTAACACTAGTGTGAAACTCAACACATAGCCCACTGAACATCTCACTAAGAGGTTCTAGATTAGTCTCCCAACCCTCACTCAAATTTTTATCATGGTGAGTGATCTCAGGGGATGCTATTGTTCCTTTCCTTGGATGCCTGTTATGGCTGAAGGTCTTATAATAGTTTTACACAAGTTCACTAGGTGAGTCCTTAATGTACTTTGGGTATAGTGGGGCCCAAGTCGATGTAGTGTGGTGTCTAACCACTTTGCATATGGATCCAAAATCCCCCTCACTCCATGGAACCCTTTATGGGGAATTCTACTTTAACACCCAATGATAAGTATCCCTGATATTTATACTCCACTAGAACATGGATTGTGGTTAAATGCATGGTGATGAATGTAGACACCTAAATCTGGCCACTGATGACTTCTAACTAGGATTTTGACCAATTTCCACCTAAAATGCACAATTTGGCCTAAAAACACTAAAGCATGCTAAATGATGTGAAACTGACATATTCAAGTGCTGATTTTGGCTAGGGTATCCCTACAAGGGGTAATGCAATTTATGGACCAACTAACTTTGATCAAATCATTCTAAGTCAAAATGCCAAATTTGCACCTGAGTGCTCTAGATTGCTCTTTCCTATCAAATATTCTACACAAGATGCATGCCTTTGTTATTTGTTTTTGGTAACATCCTAAATGGGAATATGGTTCTAATGCATCTGACATTGACTTCCAATTCCCATCCAGTCAAATTTTAGACCAATAACAAGGCATTCTGATTAATCTGATTAATTTGTGCACAAAGTGCTTAATCATGCTTAAGAGCTAATTAACCCAAATTAAGGCCTAACCAAAAATTCCATGGAAGCTTGTTGAAAACTTTGTTTTTGAAATGAATATTAAATATCTACATCATCAGGTGACCTCATTTCTTGGGAGGACATCCCTAAGCCATAAATGCCACAAATATTAGGATTCATGCCCTCCATGCCTCTTAATGGCCCCTTCTTCCAATGTCACGATGAGGATAATTATATACTTGATTACAAAAATTGAATTAATCCTCCACCACACATCTCAATCTCAAGATGGATGATTCAGTTTGATTCTAGACATTTTCAAAAATCTATAAATAGAGAGGCCATGAACATCATTTCTAAGCTATTTTGGTGCAAATTTATAATGCACAAATATCTTCAAGAAGCCATTGCAACTAGTGTTACCATGACAAATTGATTCCAAGCCAATCCAAGCCACAAGCTAAAGGTGCCAAGGAGAGATGGAGGTAACCAAGCGTCCATTGCCAAGGACTTCATGAGCATAAAACTGAGCAACCCACTACTATAAAGGCATTTGGAGCATCCAAGGAAGGTGAAATAATTATTATGTTTTATTCCTTACTTTTTAGTTGTGTTTGTCATTTGTTTTTATTAACTAAGCTCTCCCTAGTGTCTAGGCCTAGAGATGTTATGTTATTAATGATTTTTTTTCATTTTTATTTTCATTTTTGAACTAACACCATACTAACCATTCTCTCTTGAGTCAAATTCCTAGATCATAATAAAATCCATGTCACCAACCCCTAATGACTATGGAAAGTGTTTGGGGATTAGTTCCATGTCATGTTTCACCCTAGAAAGAAAAATGGGAAGATTTATCAATTGTTTTTATCCTCTAGGAATTTATACTAAGGACACAAGGAGGAGAGCATACACAACCTTAGCCTTTAACAAACAAACAAGCAACCAAAAATATTAATTAACTAATTAATTAAGTGTGATTGACAATCAAGGAAACCAAGTAATCAAAATGTCTCAAAATAAGTCTTGTAACCACTTATAAGATTGACCACCTTCACATAAAAGATATTAATAGTTTGACTCAATTGGCCTTTGATTGGTCATATTATCAATCAAATAGATTAGTAGTTTTAATTTGTAAATTTTGAAGGGTAGAGCCTAAAAAACAAGTTGTTATTCAAAACCAAATTTATATTAGAGAAAATTGTGTTTTAATAGGGAAAAGTTGCTTTTAATCCATATAAAACTATTGAACACATTAATTATTAGTGGTGATTCTATTAAAAATATAGTATTATACCTAAATAAAATTACTAGTTAACTCTGTAAAGTTTTTGGTCAACACAATGAAGTTACTGATTACAATTCCAATAAGTAATAGCTTTGATAAATGCCTAAACAGACCATAAATAGATAACAAACATGTCTAAAATCAATCCTAATAGATTTATATATGTGTATAGTTGATTGGCTAATGATCAAAACTAATAAAAATTATTCAAAGTGAAGTTGAACAACAAAATCACTTCTAGGTGTACAAAGCCACATTTTATGATTTATGTTAATATTAGTTTTGTTTAGACATAAAAAATAGAGTCAAAAAAGTTTATAAATATAAATGTGTGATTTTATGCCAGCTAAGGTAGTTAAATTGGAAACAATAGGTATATGATAGAGACTAGAAGCCTTTTAGAAACCTATACAAAACTAGAAGACAAAGCCACTTTTTTAGCGTAATAAAGTCATGTGTCAGTTTAACAAAATTATTAGTTTCAAAACTTAACTAGTAATTAATTTATATAGACAATATACATATATTAATTTCAAATCATGACTATTATAAACAAAATCAATTCTTCATGTAACAAAATTACTTATTTTGATGAGATGATATTAACGATTATGTAAATATATTGAACCAAAACTATAAAAATATGAAATTTCAAAATAATTTTTAATGTTAACAATATCAATACTTTAAAAATTATATATTAGTGGATTTATTATAATTTGAAATGAATGGAAAAATCTAAGGATTAGTTAGTAGTTTGAAAGTCTAGTCAAGACAAGGTCATGGATACCTGGGGTAAAGTTGCATCAACAAAACCACTCTTACACAAGCCAAAATTATTGATTTAATATAAGTATAAATTTCACATGAAAAATAAATTTTAGGGCCACCTAATATTATTTAAAGTGTACATATAATCATGTTGAATCACAACAAACACTCAACAAGCAAGAGTTATAGAGATTGTTCCCATTGTAGTCTCCAAATATATTAGGTAAGATTTAAAATTAAAATAAAAAATATAAAGAACACAAAAATGAGAATGAAATTGAACAAAAAATTAATTCCAAATCATATCTAACTCAAGACTGAGCAAGGTATAAAAATTAAGATCAAATCAAAATTCATAAAGGATTCTTACCATCATTTTTGCCCCAATTTATCTCCAATAAGCATGATGTGCTCGAAGATAATTTTGACAAATTGATTGCTTGATGTTGGAGTTCTTGTAAATTGGCCTAAGACTATGGTTGTGATGGATGTTTGGTAGATTGTTTGGATATCATAACATTTCTTGGATTCTTACTTGTATCCATGCATGGGGATTGCATGGTTTAAATAGAGGGTGGTGGATTGAAATAGAGGGTTGGATTTTCAATATGGGGGAAGTGAGATCAATGGCTCACACTTTTTTGGAATTTTAAATTCCCAAGTGGAGGAGGGTTGTTAAATGTCTAAAGGAATTAAAAATTCCTTTTAATAGGCCTATAAAATGAGTGTGGGGCTCTAGGAGGTTTAGGTGTTTCTATATTTGTTTAAGGAGAGTTAATAGGGATTAGGGAATGTTTTAAGGGTGGATTTGTACATAGTTGGGGGTAGTTAGGATTTTTGGAATTTAAAATTACAAAAGGGTCATGGATAGATTATTATATTTACTAAGGATATAAGAGGGATCAATAAAAAAATTAACAAATGGGTGAGGAAGGTAAAGGTTAATGGGGTGTAGGAATTATGAAGGAGGTTAGACTTTTGTCTAGACTAGGTTATGTGATAGGAATATAGGGATTATTAATTGAACTAGTGGACATGATAGGTAATGTATTAAGTGATTATGGACATAATTAGGTGTTTTTAAATGGTGATTGGATGCGAAGATAAGTGAGAAGAAATGGGTGTATACAAGTATAACCAATCCATGTGGGAGATGCATGTCAATTATATCTCTAGGAATATGATTAGCACATATGGCATTTGAAACCATCATGGAATTTTAAAATTCTAAATTAAGGGATACATAATTCACTTATATTTTTAAGTCACCTATATAATGCATTATTGTGATTGTCTCATGTGTAGTAATAATAGAACACTCAATAGGGTTGTTCTAATAGACTATTTGATTATTTGTTTGAAACATGGGCATGCTATAATTGATATGAGTATTAGGTGTAAACTAATTAATAATTACATGTGCATAATTATTCATATGAAAATAAACTACTTCATTCAACATTTATATGACATTGGGAAGAAAATTAAGATTTTGTATAATGTATTGTTTAAATTGATCAAGCATCTACTTATAGTATTTCCATCACATGCAATATCAAAGTTTTCATCATTCATATATGTTACATTTTCATCACAAGAATCCATATTTTGATCTTAAACCATGATAAAAATTAATCAAGATAAAAAATAATGGAATAACCAATGCAACCTTAACCAAGAATGTGGTAAAATTAGAACTAAAATCAGAAAAAACAACAAACCCTAGGTGGAAAGATATCATGATACATTTAGTTCAATTATAGCTAGGGTTAAGCTTGGAATAATGTGATAAGTAGATGTAAAACTGAAATAAAATGATAGATATGGTTAGATACGGTGAACTAAATTAGAATTTAACTAAAACTCATAAAATTAGATCCTAGGGGATTGTGATTTTAAAATCCTAGGTTGCATTTGAATAACAAATAGGTTTCTCAATATGTTTCACCTAAAAATGACATTAGGGTATAATGACACCAATTAAATGGTAAAACTATAAAAATAAAGGATTTTCAAATAAATAAATTCTATAATAGTAAATCATAACCCTAAGTGTGTTAAAAATAGTCATTAATGAAACAAGCAATAACAATGAAATGACAAAGAAGATAGAAATCTAACATTCCTGGTCAGAATCTTAGGATTATGAGACTATTAAAATGGTCTAGAATGGAGTGTGTAGGTTTGTGTCATATACACACACACACACACACACACACACACACACACACACACACACACACACACACACACACACACACACACACACACACACACACACACACACACACACACACACACACACACACACACAATTGAGAGGATATATTTGGAACTTAAACTAAAACCACCAAATATGCCCCAGATGAATCTTGCAGGCAATCAAGACCAAATTGATCTAGATTCTAAGTTTTTATATGTATATGCATTTTTATATGTTTTATAGAGTTGTGTTCTTACTTTGCAAATTTTTTTATGCATATATTTATAATTTTTATTCTTTTCCTTCTTGACCTAACTTTTCATAAGTGCTTGTAAGATAAATATGTAAAATGTATGTTAGTTGACTCAGGAAACCACATCAAGGAATTAAATCTACTTATCCTACACACTTATAATAAAATTCAATATATTTATCTTATGTGTATGATTGTAATTTTGAGTGATATTTTTGCCTCTTCTTCTCTTGGAGTAATGCAAATACATGAACATCTATTTATCCTTATTTTTTAATCCAAAATATGGATCTAGCTTAGTAGAGATGTTGTCTAGTACATTTACACTATACTCAATTATGTAATTCATGTATGTAACACACTATGTAAGACACTTATACAATCTTGTTCATGTAAAATGAACTTGTTGTTAATTTGTAGTGGAGAATTAGTGTTTGGATTATCCATACATTATTTTATTGATTAAGTTATTAGTTTGTAGACTTTGAATATGAGGGTTTAATTAAAAAATTATGAAACCACCAGTATTTATAGGTGGTGATTTCATAATATTCTATGCCTATCGGTAAATATTATGTAACTTTTAGTGTCTACAAGTGGTAATTTTGAAACCACCCCAATAGTTTTGAAAGTATCGATCTTGTTAGAGTAATAGTTTCACCACTGAACAAAATAAAGGAAAAGGTTTGGTCACAAATGCTTCCTCTTCTTGGAAATGGTTTGTTTTAAGTATTTTATGGGCATGAATATAATTTATATTGAATGAAAATATTAATCAAATAAGTTAGTCATAAGTATTTAAGTTGAATTCATATTGTATTTTACAAGTTTGGGTCCTTGTTCATGTTATCTCATTATTTGATATATGTGAATGATTGTTTGAACTGTGTTGGATTCTTATAAAGTGTCTAATAAGTGAAAATAAAACCTATGTGTAATCTTTGGATAATGAAATCATGAAATCACTATCTAAGAAGGCCATGTTTAAAAGTAACTTATATAATTATTGAATTACATGGTGGAAGGGGATAGAAATTTTCCTCACACACTATAGTTTTCACACTATGGGTTTATGCAGGTCATATAATGTGTTCATATTATGATCTTTCATATCTTATGATTTATTCTTATTTTATTTCCAACATTTTTTAATGTCTATTTTAATAGTGAAAGTAGTCTATAATATTCATATATCAATTAAATATTGAGATAGGAATATAGGATTCAAATTAATGAAACTTGGTGTGGAATATCCACCTAATTTACTTATTAGAGCATGTTAGTGTTCCATAGTGTGTGGTTTATTTAGTGACCATTGTGTAGATATATGCCCATTACAAGAGTAAAAAATGCTAGTGGAAAAGGACATTTGGTATATTTGCAATAAAAGATATCCATAATAAATTGGAATAGATAAGTGATAAGTATGACTTATGATGATGAGAGGATACCTAAATATGGTGAAGAGATATTATAAAAATTGGAAGAGGATGTTTCAAAATTATCTCACTTCATGATGGAACTTGGGAATATTATGAAAATTTTTATGGAAAGGTTTGGGGTTTATATGGATACTTCAAAATTAACTAGGATTTTAAGACTTCTAACTATGAGAAAGAGAAACTCCATTCAAGCCAAAATCCACTTCCATTCATATTAGAGATGAAATTTGACATTCATTGATATGAAAGTGAGGTGAATATGGATAATATTGATCATTTTTTAGCAAAATTAGATGTATGTTTTAGTTTTCATCAAATTAGTGAAGAGCAATAGATTTATTTTTAAATATTTAAGCTAATTATTCATTTTAGACATCCAAAATTTTCCACCTTAGTTTCATCACTAATCTACTATCATTGACATTCATCATTCATAATTTATCCTAACTAATCCATCCATCATAAGAAATATGGATTAATATCACCCTAATTATGACATGACCCCCATACTATTAATTAAATAATTATATATAGTCCCATTAGTATTAAAATTTATTTAATTAACTAATTAATCAATATTAATTAGTTAATTAGTGTCAAATTAAACACAAATATAAAAAAATAAAAAAATAAATCTGTTGTCCAACTCATCATCCCCCTCAAATAAATCATTAAACCCATTTAACAACCTTATTAACCATTAAAAAACTCATTCAAACCATTAATAAACCTATTGATGCAGTGGATTGCACTCGGGGTAGGATGCCTAGCTCCTGCCCTTCCACATGCAACAATGGAAACTCCCCTCTCGCCTGTGGGACCGGTGAAGCTGGAGGGGAGAGTCTCTAGATAAGGGCTAGCTCCCTTTGATGTATCATTTAGGCCCTGGTTTCTCCTACTGCTAACAAATAAATGTAAAAAAGGGGGGGATGAAAAGGGAGAAAGATGCTGAAACAAAACCTAAACCTAAACTAAAAAAGGTGATACACCAAAAAAGATTGATCCACTCAGGCCCGAACATACAATTTTCACCAAGAAGAAGCACCCATACACTTCATCTGATGTGGGAAACTCTTCTGTATCAGTGAGTTAGGGGTCCGTAGAGATACAGGGAGGAAGGAACTATCAAAGGTGTTCTAAGACACACTTTGATAGCCTATTCACATGCACCTATATTCCTGCTGTAGACACTTTTGGTAGACCTACAAAAAAGAAACTTCATAATGTGCTAGACATGCTGGAATCGATCTGTGAGAAGCATAAAAGGAAATGAGTTAACACAAAAAGAAAACATAGACATGTGCTTGAGTGCAAGTCCAGATGGAGGTAAAAATGCCAAGTCCTGATTCAAGGTAAAATTTGGCAGAGTTTTGCCTTACAAGCTTGAGAGATTTTTTGGGCAGAGTTTTGCCTTAAGGCTGAGAGATGGATCCCTTTTCTCAAATGATAATTTTTACAATATATAGAAAGAGAAGAGAACTTGGCACTTTTTGGAAAAGACTTTTGGCACTCTTTTTGCAAGCTAGCCCATGTGCGCTCTAAGCCTTGGGAAGAAGAAGCCATTTGATTATCGGTTCTTGCTTTGACTTTGGCATCCCAACATTAATGAGGAAGCATGGACCATGCCTCTTTTCAGTGAATAGACTACTCCCTTCAAGGCATTTTCATGGTTTGTCCCCTTATAAATGCAAAATGGAGAAGACAAGCTGCGTTGTTTACTATTTATGCCATTTGGTGACCATCTAAAAATAACTTGCCTCCCCTTTGCCACTTGGACTGCTTTGTCTTTTCCTACACTTTGTCTTCTTCCTTGCTCCTTCAGCCCTTGGGGCTATCTTTTGGTGGGTCGCTGCATTCATTGGGCTCTTTTTTGGTTGAGGCTCAAGTATTTTAAAATCAAATGACTATTTCACCGTCTTAAAATTGACGTTTGCGCACCCATCATTGCTTGAAAACCAACGGCTAGTTCGTCATGCTTGACTTTGACATCCTCGGGCCTGTCACCCCTTGGACTTTCTTCAGCTTTCTTGCTTTGGCCTTTTTTGTAGACTTTTTCCTGCATACTTTTTCTATGGACTTTTTCTTGTGGACAAAAATTCTGCAAGAATTGCCTTGTCACATTTTCAAAGTTTTCCTGGGCCTTTTTGAGCTCGCGACTTCTCGAATTTCTTTAGAATTTTTGTCCAAAGGAAAAAGTTTGAAGAAATTCCTTCGAACAAAAAGTCTAAAGAAATTATTTTTCTTGCCTTGGTCTTTTGCAAGATTTGAATTCCTTCAGTTGCCTTCAAAGTGCCCTTTGAGATTCTTGAAATCGACCCTTTCGAAGGGTGCTTTTGCTGACCAAGTGCCCTCCGCAAGGGCACTTGACCTTCGAGAGGCTCTCTTGAACTTTTGCATTGAACTGCTCCTTTGAACCAATCATTGAACCAAGCTTTGAACCAAGCATTGAACCAAGCATTGAACCAAGCTTTGAATCAAGCATTGAACCAAGCTGATGAACCCTTTGATTGAACCAAAGTGATGAACTTTGCTGATTGAACCAAGTGGTTAAACCATCTGATTGAATCGAAGCATTGAACCAAATGAATTAAACCAAGCCTTTGAATTGAGTTGATGAACTTTATCATTAAACCAAAGTGATGAACCAAAGAATTGAACCAAAGCGTTGAACCGGTTCAATGGTTCAACGGTTCAAAGATGCTAACTCTTTGAAAGATCATGTCGTTGAACCACTTTTTCAACCTTAAGAAAAAGGGTCTTTGAACCATTTTAGCTCTCTTTCCTTGTGAATTTCTTCAGACAAGAGTCTAAAGAAGCTTTGTAAAACCTTACACTCTTTGAACTGGTTCCTCATCTACCAAAAGACACACCTGCAGATTCCATAGAAAACTTCTTTTCATAGTTCATAGAAATGGACCTACAGAGTCCATAGAAATGGACCTGTAGAGTCTGTAGAAATCCTACAGAGTCTATAAAAATCCTCTAGACTCATGAAAAATCAAAATGTACTGGCTCAAAATAGTAGGAAAAGAAAGGGGACCAATTTTTGGCCTGTTGGGTGAAAAATGGTCAACAAATTGGTGACTCCCAGGGGAAGCATGCTTGCTATGCTTAGAGACTAGTTGCCTTTTAGTCCATTGGGCATGGAGTTAGATGCATCTTTGAAAGAGTTAGCAACTACCTTGATAAATTCAAGAATAAATCATGAAGCCTTTTTACCCCAAACATAAGGGAAAACACACACAAGGCTAAAAATACTACGTGTGCAAACTACACTTAGGGAAAGCAAGAAAAGAAACTGAAAGCAAACTACCATATACAACTAACCAAGTATATTTTCTTCCCTCCTAGATCAAAGGGAAAATTTCTTAAGTCCCCTCCCTAGCTAGGAAACTTATGGTGCCAGGAAAGTGGCTGAATGAAATGGAGATTTGGTGACTTGCTCCTCTTGCTTGTCACCTGGATTGGCTTGCATCTAAGTGGATCAGAATCAAACATGCTCCCAACATATGTGTACTCTACTTGTTCCTAGAAGCTTGTTGAATGCTGGTCCTTCATGCTAGCACATATCACCAAGAAAATTGTGGCTATTGGTTCATCACCATAAGCCCTTTGTTGTGCATGGTCCCTTTGCAATGCACCATGGTTTGACCCATTTCCTTATGCTTCATTGAAAACCCTATCAAACTCATCCTTTGCTTACTTTTGGACTTCTTGAAGAAGGGTGAATATGGTGATGTATGAAATGGAATCACAAAATGATTTCTCATCCCACAAAACATCACCTCTTTATTCAAAGCTTTCTTCTTCAAGGCTTTCCTCAAGGTAGACATACCTCTCCTTTTCCTGCTCAAGGACTAGATTTTCTAGATGTTCAAAGGCATCCATCTGGTCCTCCTCCAATTCAAGCTCCTCAAGATAGTCATCCTCCTCATCGAAATAACAAGGAAGTTCATCGAATAAGGGGGGAGAGAGCTCACCATGCTTATGTTCCTCCTCATATTGCTAGAACATTTACATGTATGCATGACCTGAGTCTTCTCCATTGCTGATGATGTCTTCACAAGGAGCAACAATGATGATTTCTTATTCATTATCACTCATGATAACCTCTTGGGAAACTATAGATTGGGTCTTCTGCTCCTCACTTGCCTCCTACAAAATAGGTTCCTCCTTGAGAAGGGGTGAAGCAAAAAAACCGTGTGGAAGAGGAGGCAGTCCTTGAGCTAGAATCGAATGATTTTCCTCCTTCCATTTGGTCAGCACTTCATCTATATTAGGTGTGTCCTAATAGCTCTCTTGGGGGTGTGTAGATGGGGTGTGTTTAGACATGGAATGTGCTATTGGGTCTGAATCGTCCATCACACATTGGCTAAGGAATCTCTCTCTGGATTCCAACTCTGTAATTCTTCTGGCTATGTATTCTTGGAAGAGCCTTTCTTGGAGATCATAGGAATCATCATGGGCAAGAGAAACTTCAACTTCTTCAAGGTTTTGAGCAAAACCTTTCTTCTCCTCCTTCTTGCCCCATGATTCTACTATTTCCTTCTAGGTCAGGAGCTTACCATCAAGATCAGTGACCTGAGGGAGTTGAGGAAGACTAGGAGAGCTTCTTGAGGGGATTGCATGAAAAACATGAATTTGATCATGGTAATATGAAGGAACACAAGGCCCATGATGCTGGGTGAAGGGATTATACATATAAAAATGTGATTTCTTGATGGCACTTGGACTGCTCAACCAGCTGATTTAACTCAGAGTCACCATTGGTGTTGATAAAAAGCCTCCAAAGGTTGGTCGGTTAAAGAACACACCAAAAATTCTTCAACACTTTGGACACAACTTGTCCCAGTTGGTCCTACTAGGTGTACCAAAAACTGTTGACACAGTGGATTGCACCTAGGGCAAGATGTCTAACTCCTGCCCTTCCACATGCAATAATGGAAACTCCCCTCTCACTTGTGGGACCGGTGAAGCTGGAGGGGAGAGTCTCTATATAAGGGCTAGCTCTTTTTGATGTATCCTTTAGGCCTTGGTTTCTCCTATTGATAACAAATAAATGTAAAAAAGGGGGGGATGAAAAGGGAGGAAGATGCTAAAATAGAACCTAAACCTAAACTAAAAAAGGTGAAACACCAAAAAAGATTGATCCACTCAGGCCCGAACATACACTTTTCACCAAGAAGAAGAGCCCATACACTTCATCTAATGTGGAAAACTCTTCTGTATCAATGAGTTATGGGTCTATAGAGATACAGGGAGGAAGGAACTATCAAAGGTGTTCTGAGACACACTTTGGTAGCCTATTCACATGTGCTTATATTCTTACTATAGACACTTCTGGCAGACCTAAAAAAAAGAAACTTCAAAATGCACTAGACATGCTAGAATAGATCTATGAGAAGCATAAAAGGAAATGACTTAACATAAAAAGAAAACATAGACATGTGCTTGAGTGCAAGTCTAGATAGGTAAAATTTGGCAGAGTTCTGCCGTACAAGCCTGACAGATTTTTTGGGCAGAGTTTTGCCTTAAGGCTGAGAGATGGATCCCTTTTCTCAAATGAGAATTTTTACAATATATAGAAAGAGAAGAGAACTTGGCACTTTCTAGAAAAGACTTTTGGCACTCTTTTTGCAAGCTGGCTATGTGCACTCTAAGGCTTGGGAAGAGGAAGCTATTTTATTGTCGGTTCTTGCTTTGACTTTGGCATCCCAACATTAATGAGGAAGCATGGACCGCACCTATTTTCTATGAATAGACTACTCCCTTCAAGGCATTTGCATGGTTTATCTCCTTATAAATGCAAAATGGAGAAGACAAGCTGTGCCATTTACTATTTACACCATTTGGTGACCATCTGGCAATAACTTGCCTCCCCTTTGCCACTTGGACTGCTTTGTCTTTTCTTGCACTTTATCTTCTTTCTTGCTCCTTCAGCCCTCGGGACTATCTTTTGGTGGGTCACTGCATTCCTTGGGCTCTTTTTTGGTTGGCACTCAAGTATTTTAAAATCAAACAACTATTTCACCATCTTAAAATTGACATTTGCACACCCGTCATTGATTGAAAACCAATGGCTAGTTTGCTGTGCTTGAATTTGACGTCCTCAGGTCTGTCACCCCTTAGACTTTCTTTAGATTTCTTGCTTCGGCCTTTTTTGTGGACTTTTTCCCATGGAATTTTTTTATGGACTTTTTCTTGCAGACAAAAAGTCTGCAAGAATTGCCTTGTCACTTTTTCAAAGTTTTCCCTGGGCCTTTTTGAGCTCGCAGCTTCCCAAATTTCTTTGGACTTTTTGTCTGAAGTAATTCCTTTAGAAAAAAATTCTGAAGAAATTATTTTTCTTGCCTTGGTCTTTTGCGAGATTTGAATTCCTTCAGCTGCCTTCAAAGTGCCCTTCGAGATTCTTGAAATTGACCCTTTTGAAGGGTGCTTTTGTCAACCAAGTGCCCTCTGCAAGGGCACTTGTCCTTCGGGAGGCTCTCTTGAATTTTTGTATTGAACCACTCCTTTGAACCAAGCTTTGAACCAAGCATTGAACCAAGCATTGAACCAAGCTTTGAATCAAGCGTTGAACCAAGCTGATGAACCCTTTGATTGAACCAAAGCAATGAACTTTGCCAATTGAACCAAGTGGTTAAACCATCTGATTGAACCGAAGAATTGAACCAACTGAATTGAACCAAGGCATTGAACCAAGCTGATGAACTTTGTAATTGAACCAAAGTGATGAACCAAAGCATTAAACCAAAGCATTGAATTAGTTCAATGGTTCAATGGTTCAAAGATGCTAACTCTTTAAAAGATCATGTCATTGAACCACTTTCCCAACCTTAAGAAAAAGGGTCTTTAAACCATTTCAGCTCTCTTTCTTTATGAATTTATTTAGACAAGAGTCTGAAGAAGCTTTGTAAAACCTTGCACTCTTTGAACTGGTTCCTCATCTACTGAAAGACACACCTGCAGAATCCGTAGAAAACTTCTTTGCAGAGTCCATATAAAAATCTGCAGAGTCCATAGAAATGGACCTACAGAGTTTGTAGAAATCCTACAGAGTCCATAGAAATCCTCTAGACTCATGCAAAATCAAAATGTACTAGCTTAGAATAGTAGGAAAAGAAAAGGGACCAATTTTTGGCCTATTGGGTGAAAAATGGTCAACAAAACCCATTTGAGACATTCAACCCTTTCATTAAGACATTCAATCCTCTCATTAAGACATTCATCCCACTCAATAACCAATTAAGCAATGTATTAATCACATAACAAATTCATTAAAATCACTCATTAATCCATCAACTTCATCAACTTCTTTATTGAATGAAATTGATCTATAGGCCAAATCTTCACCATTCAAGAATCAAAATATCAAACAAATCCCAATTTATCCCAACTATCTATTTCTCCCTCCAAAAATATATAAATGATTCTCCCTCTTCCATTTGATGGATCATGAGACACGTGCTTTTTAAATTTGAAAATTTTAAGAAATATTGTCATCTTGTCATTAATCAAATCAAAAAAATAAAGGTATATGTTTTTGGAATTCTTACATAGTGTTTTAACCTTTTAGGATTTATCTATGTAAATCCTATGTTTGATTAAATGGATGAGTTGTCTAAATCAAGCTAATAATATGCATAAAATAACCACTAATTTGTTACAGATTTCGACTAGCTTTAACTTTATACAAATAGTAATAAATATGTGCAAATAAATACTTATATAAAAAACACCTAATATGGATAATTGAAGTGTTAGAAACTAATATATGATTAGGTCTGAGTATCATCAACTAGATCCTTATATCAAAACCCCTCCTAGATAGTAGTGCCACATTTGGATAGAGGTTCTATGTGGCTATAGTTTTATAATAATGATGCTAATGTCCTCTATGTAGGACTATCTTGAGCTTATGGGTGTACCTATGTCTATGTTTTTAAGTTTTTTTCTAGCACACACAAAGTTTATAACTCTATATTATGCCTGTAATAGTTAATTTATGATGCAAACCCTAATCCTCCTTGCCAGTAAGGCATTGGATAAAAAGTGTACTTGTTAATAGGATAGGTTGGACATCCTAAACACCTTGTTGTGAAGATAATTTCATACATACGAATACTATGAGGAGGGATCAAGCTTAATGTATTTATCTCCACCTAAGTGTTGGTGCAAGTGAAAGTGATGTTAGAATGATAGTGGTTTTGAGTTCCTTGAGTGTGATTGATATTAGAAATCTTGAAAATTTGAGCCTAGGGTAGTTATATATGGTAGTATCTATAAGTAGGGCATAATAGGGGTTAATAACCTTGATTTTTATCAACTTATTTTGTGTTTGAATAGGTATTTTGCATCTAATTTCCATCTTGTGGATAGAGGGCCAAAAGTCATGTATTTATAGTGTTCTATTGCTTGTGTAAATAATAAACTATGATTAGGATGACCTTAAAAGGGTTTTAAATTTGAAAATATATTAATATAATAAAGATAGGGTAAAAGACATAGGTTCCATTTTGGGGACACTAGCGCCATGTGGATATGGTGTCCTTAATGTGGCACTAATGTCCAGCTAGAAGAACATGAAGGGATATGATTAGGAAATGAGGGTTTGTGACTATGTTTGAAGTAACTAGGGATGCCAATGGCCTAAATAAAGGCTAAAAAAGTGTGATAATAGGCTCTAGGATAGGTCTAGGGCTAAGTTTGGAAAATGTAGTCTCAAGTATCACTCTTAGCACTCAAATACCATTTTTAGGTGATTACACATAAAAGTATTTTGAGAAACCACAATCCACAAAGCTTGATAAAATTGACATCAATGAAGGGGTATTATTCATTTGGTAAGTGATGTAAAGTTTATTGTTTTCTCTTTCATTACTTAATCAAAGGGTATGCTAAATTTAGATTAGGAATTTATATTTACTCTAAGTTTCTGGTTTAAGATTTGAATATTTTCATATTAAATTTTGACACATTTGGTGGGACCTATTACCTTTCATCTCTAACACTTTTTATCTCATTCTTAAGGGGTGTTATAACTATTTATATTTTGTATTTGGTTTTAGCATAGTTTGATTCCAGTTAATGATTGTTTGGATTTAATTTACAACCATTTTCATAATTTTCAACTGCCATTGTTGTTCTCTATCAATTAATGTTTTTGACCTGATAAATGATGTTTTTTCCCTTAGGAACAACATTTATGTACTTATTATCAATGTTTATTTCCTATGGAATATTATTTCTATCTACGTGTAGGATTTTTTTATCAGGTTTGATCATCAACATTTATTCCTTTTTAAATTATTTTTGCATCCTAATATTTGATATTTACAACTTGATCTATGATAATTGCATCATGAATTCAATGATTTTGCTTTATCATGTTTAAATATTTCCATGCTACTCATTAGCATTTATGATTTGATTTTCAACATTTTTTCACTAATTGTCAACATTTTAACTCTGTCAATCAATGTTTTTGTATCAGTTAGTTCAGGAACTAGTTTTTTTTATGTTTATACACTTTTATATACATTAACATTTATACATTGTTTATTGATGTTTAATTTTTGACTAATAGCATTTACGTCCTGTGTCTCAACATTTCTAATTTTTATATTTTCTAGTTTTTTCTAACTTGCAAGAATCATTTGTTGAAGAACACTAATCTATGTTTTTTCAACTCCAAATGTCAAATATTTGAATTTAAACCACTTAATCATTAACATTTTAAATCAATATCTTTACTTCCATTCATATTTGTTTATGATTGCTTATGTAGCTAAGTTCATGTATGTTCTTTTATTATGATGAAAGGTGATCTATAGAATCAAAAATGACTTATTTAATATTGTTCTTTCCTCATGATAAAAAGTGATATTGGGAATTAGAAATGGATAGATATTTTATTTTATTCTTTTAGGGGTTTTAATAAATTTTGATTTCATCACCAAGTGATAAACCAAATTTTATATTCTAAAAGACTCTAAATATTCCAATAAGTTTTTATTTTTATTAGCTAAGCATAAATTTAGTTTTACCCAATTTGTATAAAGTGAGGGATGGTATCCCAATACCCAGGTCATCAATAACACCCTTGTCTCATAGACTCGATCTTCATGTACTGAAAGGTATAATAGATACTACCCTAGATAAGTCTATTTAAACCTAGATTAAGAACCTTTTGACTATAATCATGTAGTGGTTTTGGGAAAAAATCATTCCCAAATATCACCCATAACATACCCTTTGAAGTATTATCTATGGGCCATTAATTGGTTACACTTCCACTTGATTAGTGTAGGCTTGTCATTGTGTGTGTGCTCTTATTTTCCACTTGTCTGAAACTATTATAAAATTTAATCAATCCAAACCAAACCCAACTATATAAAACTTGAACATAACATATGGCACCTACAATAAGATTTCAAACAAGGTTGAATTGAGAAACTAATATAGATAATCCCTTTGATCTAAACCCCTTCTATTTGGAAGGAACCTTTGATTAAGAAAAACAAGTCCATAAATATTTTATCAATGATTATGATAATGTTGGCTTAGCCAATTAGAGTGAATATAACAAATAAGCTAATCATATGTTTAAATATGACCAAGTCTAATCCCATGTTAACCAATATTTATTTGAGAACAAGGATGATATCCTCCTTTAGTTCATAGAGATAAGATCTAAACTTCATAAATAAATCCTAAAAATATAATTCATAGAATTAGTAGGAATGAACAAAGCTCTCCACATTAATTCTAATATAATTTTAGTAACCTCATTAGTCATAACAAATCTAATTTTGAATAAACAAATGAAAACCCCAATTTGCATGTCTCCTACATCAATACCGATAAAGGTAAATTGGTTCTAGTTGGAAAAATAAATCAAAATCAAAGCCAACTTGTATCTAAACAAATCCAATAGTTAAGCCCATAATTACACAAACTATCTTCCCATGTTCATTCTTCTATATCAAATCCTTCACAACACAAATCCGACAATAAAACATCCAAAAATCGGCATTCTAATGTTACTCAAACCCCTATGTCACCCAAATCTAATTTTATACAAACAACCATTTACACCACTCAAGGGCACATCATTTTACCAAAAATGACAAGCCATGAAGGACACTCTCTAAGGATTACAATATGGAAACCAAAATCAAAATAGAAAATTTAATTTTGGGGAACCATGCTCTTACCCCTTTGATTGTGACATGTTAAAAATCCAATTTATTTATTAATTTGAACTGCCAAAGTTTTAAAATTATAATGGAAAGGGTTATCCCAAGTATCATGTCAAATAATTATATATTCCATCCTTAGAATTAGCTTATAGTGATATCTAATTGCTTACATTATTCCTTCAAAGCTCAGGTAACCATGTCCTAGAGTGGTTCTTGTGTCTACCAAAGGGATTTATTAAAAAAATCATATCTTTATGAAAAGGTTTGTGAAGCATTTATCCTATAATTTTCATCATGAACTCACCATGATGGATTTTTTCAATGCTAAACAAAGAAATATGGAAATCTCTTCCTCCTTTTTGCAATGATGGAGAAGCCTAATAAGTAGATTTCCTTGGTCAATTCCTTAAAAATAATTGATTATTATCTTCATTGCCAACCTCAACCAAGATATGTGTTTCCACTTATAATTCCATAATTCAAATACCTATGATAATATTACTATGAATAGAGTTAAAATAAAAAAATCCCTTATGGCTAAAGGACTTGTGAAAATATTACACAAAGATCGTCAAATTAAGCCCAATCTAAAAAACCAAAGTTGTTTAGTAAGAAAAATAATGTAGTTAGAAGAAAATAATTCTATATACATCTAAGTTTTCCAAATATTTGTAATTATTACCATTCCTAGATGAAAACCTAAACATGAAATAAAATGGATTACCTATACACCCCTAGGGGAAATGCTGAAATCAGTCTTCTGTAAACTAGTAGATGCAAACATGGTAGTATTCCCAAAAGCTAAACCCTATGATAAAAATCAACCAAATCCTACATGGAATAAAGATCATGAATGTGAAGAGTTAAAAAAAGTAAGGGACATTAAACAAACCAATGCATTAATCTAAAAAACTACATCTTAGATTTAATCGATAATGGAGACACTGAACTTAAAGGCAGTACATCAACATCAAAAAAATCAATAATTAGGGATATACCAAGATTGATTTCCAAAGCATGACCAACCTTGTTCACATCCATGTCAAGGTCAAAACTAATCCAATCACATCCATCATAAAAAATATCCTCCCAATATTATGATGTTGTTTTCAGTCACATCCAACATAGATAATTATTTTGCTATCATCAAAGTTTAAAATTGCTTATTGTGTTGTCACAACTAGGTGTGTTGGCATGCTATTGTCATTGATGTCAAAAGGGTGCATCATGTAAAGGCATAATGTTCATTGATGTCAAAAGTTTATTTGGACAAGGTGTATTGATAAGAGTGTGGTCATGAGAGTTATCATATGTAAGGTCATTCATGAGATAAAAGCATGTTTTTATGAGTGTTTCCATTAGAGAGAAGAGTATGGTTATGGAAGAGTGTTTGAAGACAAATAATTTTACATAGGAATCATAGTGCATGAAGAGGTCTGTACAAGTCATTGATGTCATGACATGAAGAGGTTTAGGGTGAGCTATGTGATGAGAGATAATTTGAAGGCAAGAGATAATTTGAAGGAAACTAATGTATTTTTGTCACATAAAAGTCAAAGTTGATGTCAAAGGTGTTCAGGTGCATGGAAGAGAGTTATCAAGTCATATGAAGCTTTGCCATGTGGTTTTAGGTCTATATGAGGATATGGAAGATTTTTATCATCAAAAAGAGAATGGTGTAGTGATATAAGTGTGGTGTAATGTCTTATATCTTCTTGGTTGATATTTTGTTTAGGTCATCATATGGAAGGAACATGTCAATGCATCAAGTACATTGGAAGCTTGAGTCTAGTCATGGCATGGTAGAGGTATGAACTGGTGAAATGATGAGGTGAGTAATATCAAGCATGTGAGAGGTTGTGAATGATGTTTTAACATGTATATGAGGCATTAAAACACTCATTAGAGTTTTAGGGTGAGCCTATAGGGGTAGGACCTTTACTCTAGGTCTGCATCTAGACCTCTCTTAAACCTTACCAAGCTTAATGAGATATCATGATCTATTTTTAATGAATGTGAAGGATTTATGGAAATTTTTAAGCATGAGAGAGGTGTTATGTCATAATATTGAGATTTTTATCATGATAGTGAGGTGTTGAAGAGCATGGAAAGAGGCATGAAGGTCAGTTCAAGGCCTAATAAGGTATGAAGACTATGGTGTAAAGAGAGATAGTGTAGCCTAATGGGGTATAAAAATAAATTTACAAGGAAAGTATAATTATGTGATAATTAAAATATATTATTCAATTTTTTAATTCATGTGTATGAAGTTTGAGGTTATAGTTTGAAGGACAAGACATGAAAAATTGTTTGGAGGTCTCTTAAGTGCTCAGAATGAAGGGTTCTAAACCCAAGAAGGATTTTATTGTGATCATAATATCATCAAAAATTTTCATAGGAAACTAAGATATTAATGGTATATGAGGAAGGGTCCTAGATAAAAATTCTAGACATTAGTTTTTGGATGGAGGGGCTATGTTTTATGAATGATTGTGAAGAATGGAAACTGGTGTAAACCTTCTTAGAACCCTAATGAAGGCATATTTTTGAATATGTTGATAAAAATTGATTAGGATGGATTTAATTTATTATTTAAGATATTATATATTATATTAGACTCTCCTAGGTACCTCTAGTTGGTCTTAGTTACAAAGAGGAGAGAAAATATTGAGTTACAGGCTTGATTCTGAAGAAGTTGTAAAAGTCAAAGGTTACATTGGACATAGTAATAAAATGGATGGAGGAATAAGGTAGATAGTAATAATATATGTTAATTAAGGTTTATGGATATTTTATACCCTTAAAGTGTGATAAATTGGTCATCTAAGTTAGCCAGTTGCTAACAGGCCTAATGGTGTAAACAGTGAAAATCCCAAGAAGCAGTGAGAAGATGAATTGGAATGTGTTTTCATGATATAATGATGAAAAAAAGTGAATGGATATGTTTTTAATATATTTTAATTATTTTAATAATCTTAGGAGGTTATGTGTGTGGTAAAAAATTCACACACAAGTTAGTTGACTTGTTTGGTTCACATAAGATAGTGAGATATAAGGTCATGAGATTGGTCTGTAAGACCAATATTTTCCATTTAACCATATGATTTTTGTATCTAATAATTGTATAATTATATAATAGGATAATATACATTAATCTTAAGTCATTTAAAATTTATATAGAGGTGTTGGATGTCTAAGTCACCATGACTGTGTTTTGTGGTAATCTGGCCGTTTTGAGTGAGTGAGTGAGTTGTAGAGGTGTTCTTGAAGCCTTATCTTCTGAGTGAAAGTGATTAATGAATTTGATGATGACCATAAGGTAATTTATAATAAATTCACATACGCACACACACATAAACACACACACACACACACACACATATTTGATCATATTTGAGTGTATTAATTATGTTTTATCTTAATTCTTTCAAGATAGTTGTTTGAGGCGCATAGGCCTATTAGAGCAATTTGTCCTAAAGAAGGTTTAAAGGTATGAATGAAGGATGAAGATCTAAAAAAGTATGGAGGAGGTAAAAATATATCCTTGAATAAGTGGTTGAATTGTTTTAAAGTTTTGGAAAAATCCATTTGGGCCCAAGAGAATCAAGTTTTGGCATTAATAGATAGACCTAATGTAATTAGGTCTCCATGAGACCTAAAAGTGAATAAGGCCTAATTGAGTCATGTCAGAATAAAAAGGACTCAAACATAATTTGATTTATGTCTAAAATATGTATTAAGACATATTATATGGATGAATTAAGAGGTTAAGGGTGTGTGGCCAACTCAGTGGTAAATGAATAAGGAATGGTATATATACAAGGCAATTTTAGGTCTATTTGAGTAAGCTACGAGGATGTGAATGAATTAAGAAATAAATAATCCTAAGGAGGTTTGGTAACATGGTGTAAAACATAAAATTAGAGAAGATAGGCATTTAAATATGACCACATAGGTATTCTACATATGAAAATCAAGGTCATATGACCTAATCAGTCTTGAAGAGACCTAATTGAGCGAAGAGGCCTAGAAGGTAGTTTGAGAGGGACAAGAGTGTAAAGAGATGAAGAGGTGGTCATAACATATTATATGAGAAACACAATTTTATAAAGGTGATAAAAAAAATTAGGTTTCTGAGTTGGTGTTGAGTCATCTAGGGGGTTGGTGCCTCCTTTCAAGTGGGTGCTTGGTTAGTTGGGGTTGGTGCTCCATATGGAGTTGGTTCTTCACTAAATTTAATTTTTGTATTATAGGATTATAGTCCATTTACATATATCAGTGGGTTTTCTTCCCTTTTAGGGTTTCCCATATATGTGATGTGTTCTTGTGTTTCATGTTTATGTAGATAGTTACTTATGCTTGATAGATTTATATATTTATTTGAATGGTTCATGATTTCTCAAGTGTAATTGATTGAATTTTTTTGAATATTAATTCACACCATACCCTCTCAGTCATTATGATTATAATAATTTGTATCATATTTTGGTCCTTTGAAGTAGGTCTAACAACTTGAAGGAGATCCTTAAAGCACAAACATGTCTAGTTAACAAGTACAAGGAGGTTTCTCAACCAATAAGACTCATCTCTTCAATGGGACTAACTATGAATTTTGGAGCATTAGAATGAAGACCCATCTCATGTATTTAGGCTATGACATATGAAAGTATATTTTCAATCTATTTATTCCACCTTCTACATAACCAACTGACATAGCAAGTAAGAAGGTAAGTGAGAACAACTCTAAGGTAATGAATCCCATCCTACGTGGTCTTTCAAAAGAATAATTTGTTTAGGTCATGCATTGTGATAAAACCAAAGGGATTTGGGAAAAATTGTAGACCATTTATGAAGGATACACAAAAGTGAATTTAAAAAAGTTATAGACTTATTGAAGTCAATTTGAAAGCCTGAGAATGAAGGAGGATGAAACCATCACATCTTATCTATTAAGAATAGATAGAGTGGTAAATGTCATTAGAGGTCTAGGAAAGAAGTTATACAAATCAACAGTAGTTAAAAAGGTACTAATATCCATAAATTATAAGTTTTATTTAAAAGGTGTCTAATGTGGAGGAGATCAAAGACCTTAACCTCCTATAGATGGATGAACTTCATGGAATCTTGACTACTTATGAAATGCGAACAAGTGATGGAAGACCTATGAAGGAAATTGCATTAAAAGTTGAGAAGAAGTCACAAGGTAATAAGGCCAAGAATGATGATGTAGACATTGATGATGATAAGATAGAATCCATGTTTATCAAAAAATTAGGGAGAGGTTTAGGTAAGTATAAGGTCAAATTACCATTAAAATTCTTTAATTGTGGTAAGATTGGTCACTTTGCATCTAAGTGTCCTTAAAAGGATAAGACTGAACATGATCAACATCATGGTGATGATAAAAAGATCTATAATCCTGATAAAAGCAATAAATATTTTAGGAAGTATGAAGGCAAGAAAGAGCCATTCAATAATAAGAGAAGTTTCTATATCAAATAAGATAATAAATCAGCTGATGTAAGTGACACAAGTACATTATATAGTGATGATGATAGTAATGATCATGACAACAGTGAAACCTTATTTATGGATATGGAATAGATAATGGGGGTTGATAAAAAAGAAAAGGCCTTATGGATGATGAAGAATTAGATGAAGAAGATGTTGAAGTAAAACTTGAGGCAAAATTGGTGAGTGCTCTAGAGGAGTTGAAGTTTTAAATAGGGAAGAATAAAAAACTAAGATCATTAGTTAAGAGTTATGAGGATCAAATCAATCTCTTTGAATAGATACTAAGCATCAACACCAATGAACATGAGGATATCATAAAACAACTATAAATTTAGATTGAAATTATCACTACAAATTTTAAGACCAAGGAAGAAGAATGCATCAAGTTTGGAACATAGATGGAGTCCTTAAAGGCAGAACTGGATTAGGCATCAGTCAAGTTGAAGACACATCAAAGATTTGAGAAGAGTACTAAAGTTATTGGTGATATTTTGAGTATTCAAAGGTATCTACATGATAAGATAGGTCTTGGGTTCAAATGAGACAAAAAGGATAACAAAAAGAGTCAGACCTCAAAGACCCTGTAGAAACTCTCAAATCTAAGACTCACAATGATCTTCAACAAGTAAAGAATACCAACATGAAGAGACAAATCAGGCAGTCCAATGCAATGAGGTATTTAAATTATTTCAATGGTTATTGTTTTGCTTGTAATAACTTTGGTCATAGAGCAAGTGATTATAGAATGGTCTCAAGGAATGAGATATCATGGGACCAAGAGGGGAGTGATCAATCAAGAGATATGTATAGAAATTTTGGAATGTTATAGCTGCCATGATATGGGACACATTTCAATATTGTATCCTAATGAAGTTAGAAGGCCCTTAAGACTTAAAAAGGTATATGGAGATCCTAGGGTACATGAGAAGAGTCAAACATTGGTATGGAAGCCAAAGAAAGTCAAGATTGATCATATTGAACCCAATGGTTAAGATTGATTATTTGCTAAGAGAGAGCAAGGATTAGAAGTGAAGGAATGTAAATAACACTCATTTTTTGCATGTATTGACAAGGTGGTCAAATAGAAGAAGAAGGATGACAAGATGGATGAGTCAAATGATTTCTTCAAGCCCAAGTGAATTCTAAGGAGGGATTATCGGTCTTATAATTTTAAGATAACTAAGGAAAGTGGTTTAGAGATCTAGGAATCCACTAAATTCATGGAGTTTTGAGATCCTTATGAAAAGGGGTGACTTTATTAGGCTTCATATATACACTCTTCTATTAGTAAAAGCATGAGGTTGTAATCAAAGGACTCATCTTGAGAGGATTCCAGGTTGTCTATGTTGCAAGGTAAAATTTATTTTATTTATATCTTGATTTGTGTTTAGAAGTGGTATTTGTATTATGATACTTAAAGGATGTTAAGAAAGGTCTATGAGTCTTGATGACTCATATGATGAGCACAAGCTGTGAGGACAAAGGGGTAATTAATCAGAGGACTCATTAGTTTCAAGAGAAGACAAATAAATGGTCTATGTCAAAGAAGGTATACAAAAAACATGAAGTCAAGTTAAAGTATTTTGCCAAGACTAAGAGCATATTTATATGATGCTTCATATGCTCTATGATCTTGTTACCATAAGTGGCATAGAGCTCAAAAAGAGAGAAAGTTTAGAATGGGAAAAATATCATGTTTAAAGATGTTTCTAAGAATTGTTTCCATCTCGTGACTCAAGAGGAGAGTATGGAGTTAGGGGGAGATTTGTAGCTCCATGTTGTGAAGTGTCAAGACAAAGCTAAGAAGCATGGTTTATTGAGGCACAATTAAAATATTCCATAAGCTATCTATAACAACTGGTATGATCTTAAGGTGATTTTTGTTAGCATTTCTATGTGTTATTCATTGAAATTTAGGTCTAAGGATCAGATGGTAGTTTATAAAAAACCCTTTATCATTCATGTCAAAATGGGGAGAATGAGCAAATGGGAAAATTACCATTTTAAAGTGATTTTATTTTTGTATTATGTTTGCCATTAATGTATTTTTCATTAATGATAAATGGGGAGTTTGTTGGCATGTTGTTGTCATTGATGTCAAAAGGGTGCATCATGTAAAGGCATAATGGTCATTGGTGTCACAAGTCTATTTGGATAAGGTGTATTGAGAAGAGTGTGGTCATGAGAGTTGTCATGTGTAAGGACATTCATGAGAGAAAAGGGTGTTTCCATGAGTGTTGTCATGGGAGAGAAGAGTATGGTCATAAAAGAGTGTTTGAAGACAAATACTGTCTGTATAGGAAGAATAGTGTATGAAGAGGTCTGTACAAGTCATTGATGTCATGACATGAAGAGGTTCATGATTAGCCATGTGACAAGAGAAAATTTGAAGGAAATAGATAATTTTAAGGAAAATAATGTATTTTAGTTGCATGAAAGTTTAATTTGATGTCAAAAATGATGTCAAAGGTGTTCAGGTGCATGAAAGAGAGTTGTCAAGTCATATGAAGCTTGGTCATGTGGTTTTAGGTCTGTATAAGGTTGTGAAAGATTATTTTCATTAGAAAGAGAATGGTGTAGTGATATGAGTGTGGTGTAATTTCTTATATCTACTTTATTGATGCTTTATTGAGGTTATGACATGGAAGGAATATGACAAGGCATCAAATGCATTAGAAGCTTGAGTCTAGTCATGGAATGGTAGAGGTATGAGTTGGTGGCATGATGAGGTAAGTGATATAATTAATGTGATAGGTTGTGAAGGATATTTTAGAATGTATGTGATGCATTAGAACACTCATGAGAGTTTTAGGGTGAGCCTACAAGGGTAGGACCTTTAGTCTAGTTCTGCATCTAGACCTCTCTTAAAACCTGCCTAGCCTAATGAGGTATCATGATCTATTATCAAGGAATGTGAATGATGTATGCCAGTGTTTAAGAAAGAGAGAGGTTTTATGGAATGAGAGTGATATTTTGAACATGATAATGATGTGTTTAATATCATGGAATGAGGCATGAAGGTTAGTTCAAGGCCTAGTATGAAGACTAGGTGTAGAGAGAAAGTGTGTATCTTAATGGGGTATCAATATCTTTTTAAAAGGAAATTTTGAGTAATTTAACATTTAAAAAGGTTATAAAAGTTTTTTAGGCATGTGCATGAATTTTGAGGTTCTAGTTTGAAGGACAAGGCATGAAAAGTTATTTGGAGATCTCTCGAGTGCTCATAATGAAGGGTTCTCAAGATGAGAAGGATTTTATTGTGTTCATAAGATAATTAAACCATTGAATGAGAACCTAAGATATTAATGGTACATGGGGAATGGTACTAGATCAAAATTCTAGGCATTAGTTTTTGGATTGAGGGGCTATGCTTTATGAACAATCTTAAAGAATGAAAACTAGTTTAAACCTTCTTAGAAGCCTAATGAAGACCCGATGTTGAAGATGTTGCTCAAAAGTGATCAGGATGGATTTAATTTCTCAAGTGAGATATTGGATATTTTATTAGACTCTCCCATGTACATCTGGGTGGTATTGGTTGGAGAGAGGAGAGAGAAAATATTGAGTTATAGGCTTGTTTCTAAATAAGTTGTAGAATTCAAAATTTGCATTGGACATAGCAAGAAAATGGATGGAAGAATAAGGTAGAGACTCATAATATATGTCCATGAAGATTTATGGATATTTTACACCCTTTAAGTATGCTAAAATGGTCATCCAAGTTAGCCAGTCGCTAATAAGCCTAATGGTGTAAATAGTGAAAAACCTAGGCATCAGTGAGAAGATGAATTGGAATGTGTTTTCATGATAGAATGATGAAACCAAGTGGATGTATATGTTTTTTAGAAATTTTAAGATATTTTCATGCTTGGAATAATATTTTGAGGTCATGTGTGTGGTGAAAAATTTACTCACAACTTGACTTGTCTGGTTTAGATAAGATAATGAGATATAAGGTCACAAGATTGGTCTGCAAGACCAATATTTTCCATTTGACCATATTATATTTATATATAATAATGGTATAATTATCTCATATGATTATTTAAATGAAATATTATTCATTTAAAAAATATATATATTTTAAATGAATAATATTTCATTTAAATAATCATATGAGATAATTATACCATTATTATATATAAATATCATATGGTCAACTGGACAATATTGGTATTGCAGACCAATCTTGTGACCTTATATATATATATATATATATATATATATATATATATATATATATATATATATATATATATATGTTTTTTAGGTCTAAGTCACCATGACTGTGTTTTGTGGTAATCTGGTAGTTCTGAGTGAGTGAGTTGTAGAGATATTCTTGAAGCCTTATCTTCTAAGTGGAAGTGTCTAATGAATTTTATGATGACCATATGTTAATGTATAGTTTTTATATATAATTATTTGATCATATTTGACTATCCTAAGTATGTTTTAGCTTCCTTATTGAAAGATAATTGTTTGAAGAACACAAGCCTAATAAGACAATTTATCCTCAAGAAGGTTTCAAGGAATGATCAAAAGATGTAGTTGTAAAAAAGCATGGAGGAGGTCATAATATTTCCTTGGATAAGTGTTTGAATTTTTTAATGTGTTTTATAAATCCATATGGGACCAAGAGAATAAAGTTTTGGCATTAATAGATAGACATAATGCAATTAGGTCTCCATGCAACCTAAAAGTGAAACGAGGCCTAATTGAGTCATGTTAGACCAAAAGGGACTCAAATATCATTTTATTCATGTAAAAAATATGTTATAAGACCTATTATATGGCATAACTAATATTTTAAGGGTGTTTTTCCAATTAAGTGGTATATGAACAAGGAATGGTATATATACAAGGTAGTTTTAGGCCTATTTGAGTAAGCTAAAAGGATGTGAATGAATTAAGAAATAAATGAGATTGAGGAGGTTGGGTAACATGGTGCAAACCATAAGAGGAGATAATAGAGGCATTTATTAATGATCACATAGGTATTTTATTTATGAAAATAAAGGTCATATGACCTAATCAGTCTTGAAGAGACCTAGTTGAGCGAAGAGGCCTAGAAGGCAGTTTGAGAGGGATAAGAGTGTAAAAAGATAAAGAGGTGGTCATCATATATTATATGAGTAATATAGTGTTATAAAGGTTATAAAAAAAATTATGTGGTTGAGTTGGTGCTAAGTCAATTAGGGGTTTGGTGCCTCCTTGCAAGTGAGTAATTGCTAAAGCCTAGTCAAGTGGGTGCTTGGATAGTTGGGGTTGGTGCTCCATGTCGAGTTGGTACTTCATTAAATTTGGTTTTTTTATTATAGGAATATGGTCCATTTTCATATATTTGTGGGTTTTCTTCCCCTTGAGTGTTTCCCATATATGTGATGTGTTCTTGTATTTCATGCTTATGTGGATAGTTGCTTATGTTTGATAGATATATATGTTTATTTGAATGGTTCATGATTGCTTAAGTGTAATTGATTTAAAGGTTTTAAAGAATAATTAACCCCACCCCCTCCTATGAATTTTTATTCCAACAATAGGTATCAGATCTTGGTCCTTTAAAGCATGCCTAATAACTTGAAAGAGATCCTTAAAGCACAAGCAAGTCTAGTCAACAAGTACAAGGAGGTTTCTCAACCAATAAGGCTCATCTCTTCAATGGGAATAACTATGAATTTTGGAGCATCAAAATGAATACCTATCTCATGTATTTATTTTATGACACATTTTAATCTATTTTTGATGGATTCATTCTACCTTTTACACCACTGACTGACATAGCTGGCAAGAAGGCAAGTGAGAACAACTCTACAACAATGAATGCCATCTTGTGTGGTATTTTAGAATAAAAATTTGTTAAGGTTATACATTGTGATATATATAAATTGATTGGGAAAATTTTTATACCATTTATGAAGGAGACACCAAAGTGAAGTTGGAAAAGTTATAGACTCATCGAAGGTAATTTGAAAGCTTGAGAATGAAACCATTGAATCTTATCTGTTAAGGGTAGATGAAGTTGTAAATGTCATCAAAGGTCTAGGAGAGAAGTTATAAGAATAAATAGTAGTAAAAAAGGTACTAAGATCCTTAAATTCTAAGTTTGATTCAAAAGTGTCTATTGTGGAGGAGATCAAAGACCTTAACCTACTACAGATGGATGAGCTTCATGGCATTTTGACTACCTATGAAATAATAATAAGTGATGAAAAACCTTCCAATAATGAAGATGAATTTAAAGTTGAGAAGAAGTCACAAGGTAAGAAGGCCAATAATGATGACACAGACATTGATGATGACAAAGTATAATCCATGTTTTTTAGAAAACTAGGGAGAGGTTCAAGTAAGTATAAGGGCAAATTACCATTCAAAAGCTTTACTATGGTAAGATTGGTCATTTTGTATCTAAGTGTCCTAACAATGATAAGACTAAACATGATGAACATCATGGTGATGATAAAAAGGTATATAATCTTGAAAAAAGAAAGAAATATTTTAATAAGTATGAAGGCAAGAAAGGGCCATTCAAGAAAAAGAGACGTTTCTATACCAAAGAAGATAATATCTCATCTAATGTAAGTGACATAAGTACATTTGATAGTGATTATGATAGTAATGAACATGACAAAAATGAAACCTTATTTGTGGCTATAGAAATAGATAATGGGAGTTGATTAAGAATAAAATAAGAAGAGGCTAGAGTGAACCTTGAGGCATAATTAGTGAGTGATCTAGAGGAGTTGAAATTCCAAAGAAGGAAGAATCAAAAACTAAGATAATTGGTTAAGATTTATGAGGATCAAATCAATCTCTTTAAAGAGATACTAAGCATCAACACCAATGAACATGAGGAGATCATCAAACAACTAGAAACTCATATTGAAATTGTCACTACAAATCTTAAGACCAAGGAAGAAGAATGCATCAAGTTTGGAACAAAGATGGAGTCCTTGAAGGCAGAAATTGATTAGGCATCAGTCAAGTTGAAGACACATCAGATATTTGAGAAGAGTACTAATGTTATTGGTGATATTTTGAGTATTAAAATGTCTATACATGACAAGATAGGTCTTAGGTTCAAAGAAAACCAAAAGGAGAACAAGAAGAGTCAGACCTCAAAGACCTATGAAGAAACTCTCAAATACGAGACTCATAGTGATCATCAACAAGTCAAGAATACCAACAAGTCAAGAATACCAACATGAAGAGACAAATAAGGTAGCCTAATGTAATGAGGCATTTTAATTATTTCAATTGTTATTATTTTACTTGTCATAACTTTAGTCATAGATCAAGTGATTGTAGAATGGTCTCAAGGAATGAGTTATCATGGGACCATGGGAGAAGGAGTGATCAATCAAGAGGTATCTACATAAATTTTGTTTTCTATAGTTGTCACAATATGGGACACATTACAAGATTATGTCCTAATGGATTTAAAAGGTTCTCAAGACTTAAAAATGTATATGGAGCTCTTAGGGTACATGAGAAGATTCAAACATTAGTATGGAAGCCAAAGAAAGTCAAGACTGATCATATTGAACCCAATGGTCAAGATAGATTATTTGCTAAGATAGAGCAAGGATTATAAGTGAAGGAATGAAAATAACACTTATTATCTATTTTTATTGACAAGGAAATCAAATATAAGAATAAGGATGACAAGATGGATGAGTTAAATGCTTCAATCAAGCCTAAGTAGATTCTAAGGAGGGACTATCAGTCTCATGATTGCAATATAGCTAAGGAAAGTGGGTTTGATATCTAGGAATCCCTTGATTTCATGGAGTTTTGAGATCCCTATGAAAATGGGTGACTCCATTATGCTTCATGGAGACACTCTTCTATCTGTAGAAGCATGAGGTTGCAATCAAAGAAGGACTCATATTGAGAGGATTCTAGGTTGTCTGTGTTGTAAGGTATGAGTTGTTTTATTTATAACATGATTTGTGTTGAGAAGTGGTATTTTCATCAAGATAATTGAAGGAGGTTAAGAAAGGTACGTGAGTCATGATGACTCATATGATGATTATAAGCTTTGAGGATAAAGGGGGAGCTAATCAGATGATTCATTAGTTTCAAGAGAAGACAAGTAAATGGTTTATGTAAAATAAGGTATACAGAAAACATGAAGTCATGTTGAATTATGTGGCCAAGATTGAGATCATGTTTATATGATGCTTTAAGACTCTATGATCCTATTACCGAAAGGGGTAGAGAGATCAGAAAGAGAGAAAGTTCAAAATGGGAAAAGTAGTCTATTTAGAGATGTTTCTAAGAATGGTTTCCATTTTATGACTCAAGAGGAGAGTATGGAATTAGGGGGATATTTGCAACTTTGTGTTGTGAAGTGTCAAGATAGTGATAAGAAGCATGGTTCTTGAGGCACAATTCAAATATTTCATAGGTTTTCTACAATAAATGGTTTGAGATTAAGGTGAGTTTTGTTAGAATTTCTCTATGTTGTTCATTGAAATCTAGGTCCAAGGATCAAATGGTAATTTTTAGAAAACCCTTTGTCATTCATGTTAAAAGGGGGATAATGAGTAGATGGGAAAAGTACCATTTTGAAGTGACTTCATTTTTTATTATGTTTCCCATCAATATATTTTCCATCAATGATAAATGGGGAGTTTTTTGGCATGTTGTTGTCATCGATGTCAAAAGGGTACACCATGTAAAGGCATAATGGTCATTGATGTCAAAGGTATTTTTCGACAAGGTACATTGCAAAGAGTGTGGTAATGAGAGTTGTCATGTGTAAGGTCATTAATTAAATAAAAGAGTGTTACCATGAGAGAGAATATTATGGTCATGGAAGAGTGTTTAAGACAACTAATGTTTGTATAGGAAGAATAGTGTATGAAAAGGTCTGTACAAGTCATTGATGTCATGACATGAAGAGGTTTAGGGTGAGCCATGTGACAAGAGATAATTTGAAGGAAAGAGATAATTTGAAGGAAACTAATGTATTTTGGTTTCATGAAAGTCAAATTTGATGTCAAGAATGATATCAAAGGTGTTCAAGTGCATGGAAGAGAGGTGTCAAGTGCATGGAAGAGAGGTGTCAAGTCATATGAATCTTGCTCATGTGGTTTCAGGTCTATATAAGGTTATGGAAGATTATTTCCATTAGAAAGATAATTTTGTAATGATATGAGTGTGGTGTAATGTATTATATCTTCTTATTTTATGTTTTTTTGAGGTCATGGAATGGAAAAAATAGGTCAAGGCATCAAGTGCATTGGAAGCTTGAGTCCAATCATGCAATGGTAGAGGTATGAGTTAGTGAAATGATGAGGTGAGTGATCTAAAGAGTGTGAGAGGTTTTTGAGGATATTTTATAATGTATGTGAGGAATTGGAACACTCATGAGAGTTTTAGGGTGAGCCTATAGGGGTAAGACCTTCAATCTAGGTCTCCATCTAGACCCCTCTTAAACGCTACCTAGACTAATGAGGTATCATGATATATTATCAAGGCATGTGAAGGATGTATGGAAATTATTAATCATGAGATAGGTTTTATGGAATGATATTGATATGTTTATAATGATAATGAGGTGTTGAAGAACATGAAAAGAGGCATAAAGGTTAGTTCAAGGCCTAATAAGGTATAAAGTTTATGGTGTAGAGAGAGAATGTAGCCTAATGGGGTATCAAGATCAATTTGAAAGGTAAGTGTGAGTATATAAGAATTTAAAAAGGTTATTAAAGTTTTTTTAGGCATGTTCATGAATTTTTAGGTTCTAGTTTTAAGGACAAGGCATGAAAAGTTGTTTGAAGGTCTCTTGAGTGCTCAAAATGAAGGGTTGTCAACCCAAGAAGGATTTTATTATGATCATAAGCTTGTAAAAATTTTGAATGGGAAATTAAGATATTAATGGTAGATGGGAAAATGTCTTATATCAAAACACTAGGCATTAGTTTTTGGATTTAGGGGTTATGCTTTATGACTAATCATTAATAATTGAAACTGGTTTAACCCCCTTAGAATCCTAATGAAGACCTAATGTTGAAGTTGTTGCTCAAAAGTGCTAAATATGGATTGAATTTATCAATCAAGATATTATATTTTATAATAGACCCTCCTAGATACCTTTAAGTGGTTTTTGTTAGAGAGAGGAGAGAGAAAATGTTGAGTTACATGCTTGTTTCTTAAAAAGTTACTATAGAAGTCAAAAGTTGCATTGCACATAGTAATAAAATGGATGGAGGAATAAGGTAAATGTATTTGTGCCCTTAAGGCCCCCAAAACCTATCCCCTTATGATATCCAACTCTAAATAGTAAATTTTCATATATAATACTTGGTCCCAAAATGGAGTTTTGTTGCACTTCTACTTGCTTGGCATTCTTATCAGCCTGTTCTTTCAGTGCCCTAAAATTATTTTTAAGGGTCACTTTGATTTATATCCTTATTGGAACTTTGGTACATATCCCATCCTCTCCATATCTCTCATGATGATAAGTTTCATATTTTGATCTTTGAGAAAAAATGCATTTTTGAATCACTTATCCCACTTGTCAGGTCTTCAAAACAATCATTTTTATACTTGCTCTGGTCCATCAGTTTTCCCTAGGAGGTAATTTTAGTTTTTATGCCATTTCAGCCTTTAAAACCTACTTTATGATCTTCACTAGGCTCATTCGATCAAGTTTAGTGTTTTTTAATTCTCTAAAAAATAATTTCTAGACCCCATTTTTCACTTTTTAGATCTCACTAAATCAGGGGATTTTTTTTTTAAAATCTTCTTGTTAGTTATACCTAAGTGTAAAATTACTTACTTAGTTTTAATTGGGATTGTGAAGGAGGAATTCATCTAAGTTGTATGATTTTTTAGGTCCCCAAACCTAATCAAGCTTTAAAATCCTGAATAGGTCTTAGGGGTATGTTGGTAGTGAGTTCCTTTATTAATCAAAACTTTAGTTCTGAATAGGTCTTTGGGTAGAGTGAAGTTTGTTGTTAGGATTCAAAGCCCAACTAGATCTTTATTTTTCTTTTGGCAGGCAAACCTTTTTTAATTAGGGAAATAGTCCCAATTATATCAATGACTTCCCCTAGTTAGTGTCCAAAGCTTTATGGAATTTGATCCACCTAACTCTTGCTCCTGCTATAATTGTATTTGGGGCCCCGAGCCCTGACTAGGTCATTTGGGGATCTCAAGACCCCTTCCTAGTTCTATATGGGGTTTTTGACCCTCAAAAACCTGATTACCTTTCACTAGGGTTGACCCCATAATAACTTGAATGCCTTCTTGTGGGGATTTAGACCTCCAAACACTGACAAAAATCTTAGATACAATATGCTAAGCTTTCAAAGTTTCTTGATAGACCATTTTGTGGGTCCTAAACCTTATTGGTTCTTGGGTCTCCTAAACATATTTTTCTTGCCAAATTTTAATTTTAAACCTTTACAAAAACTAGATTTTTGGATGGTGAGTAAGTTTGAAAACATGGTCAAGGTCCCCCTATTGCATTTTGAGTTATATAGACCTGATTAGAATTAATAAATCTAAATTTTAAAAGTGTGAACCATAACTTAAAATTAAAACCTTGATGACTATAATATCTCATTTAGGTTTTCATAAGTGTTTTTTGACTAGTCTTCAATTTTTTTAACATGACTTTCACCCATGGTGTCAAAAAAACTTTTTGTGTCTCCAAAAATTTGGTTCTAGAATAGATGCAATGGTACCCTTACTTTTTATTGATGGTGCCTATTTAAAAATTATTCATGTTTTAGTGACCAAGTCACTATTTGAGCTAGTTAAATGTGTTTTTTGATTTGATTTTGGTCTCTTTTTGTAGGTGAATAGTGAAATTGATGGGAATAGGAAGAGGAAGAGGTAGTTTAGAGCATTTATGGTAGTGGTTGGAGGTTTTAGAGGAAAAAAACTCCCTTGGAAACTCTAATGGCTATATATTCATAGTCCCCCATTATCAAAGGGTTAGATTTTTCTCTACACAAGAGATTTGGCTAGCCCCTTTTCCTTTTTATGTAATTTATCATGCTTTTTTAGCTTAATCTCTCCCTCAACTCCTCTCTTGCTATCATGCTAGTTAAATTTTGAGGGGTTTAATTATAACTTTCAAAATGATGAATATTGATAAATAGAAAGCTTTAAAGTATTTTCTCTTCAATTTCTGCATGTAAGATTTTATTTTCTTCCTCTTCCCTTTATATTTTGTTATTTATTTTATCAATTGCTAGCTAGGGTTTAAAATTAATATCTATCTGAATGAATATCTTAATCATTTTTTGGGTCCATTATAATGTTTCACTATTGAATATATAATTAATGGAATAAATGGATGGAAAATATCTGAAAATAATATCAAACAAAACCCTACACCTACTAATTTCATAATTGAGCAATTTTAAAATACTAATTTATCTAATTTATTTCCTGCAATATGATGGCCTATTAAGTGAATGAACATGAAACTCATCATTTCCAACATGACATGAAACCCATTAGAAACAAAGCAATAAACTCACCTTATTTTACATTGTTTAAGTACTCAAAACTTGTTAAAACACATTTGAATTTAGGCTTGGCAAAACCAACATAGGTCCCTTGAACAAAATGGTCACAACAAGCCAATGAGTGATTATCAGTTCACCTAGACCATGTAGATATAAATCTTGGGGATATTCCCTAGAATATTATTTCAAGAGAGGCAAGTTGTGAGATGAGTCTAATTATTATTGATCATGGTAAGATGACTGTCAACATTTTTGACACTAGGAGGGCCTAAATAAGAATATTTTAGACTTATCATTGATTTTAAACTTATCACCCTATCTTTTATGCTTATCCTACCTTGTTTCATGCTAAAAATGCATGTCAACATAATTGGTACTAGAAGGAAAGTGCCACATAAGCAAAATAAAAAAACTAAAATTTTAGTCAATAATTAAAGCTTGAACACTTAGGAACATTGCCCATGCTTGGTTAGTCCAAAATTAAATTGGAAATAAGACAGATAACCATGATGTCAAAGTTTATAGGGGTTGATTTTATAACTCACTAAGCACCAAAAACTAAGGGTAAATAGAGGGAATTTAAAAACATGACAAATATGCTTAGCTAGTAGCTCACCTACTACTCTAACTCCATTTATCAATCCTTTTATTTCCTATAAAAACCCAAAAATTATGGATAATATCACTTGGATCAATGGAGGTGGATGACCTGTGAATGTCTCAGGACCTACCCATGATTTCCTAAATAGTCTTGATCAATTCTATCAAAAGTATACACTTAATAAGAATCAAATAGTCACAAAACACATTCAAGGATACCTTGATCTGAACATAATTTCAACACAAAGACATGGCTTGTCACCTCTTTTTTTACTCCTTTGAAGAGGTTGCTTATGTTTGGTACCTTGGCCTACAAAATGGAATTATTACCCATTAGGCTGATTTATAAAAAGTGTTCATCAATCACTTATAGTTTCCCTTTGATCTAATTTTCATATATCATCACTTTGTGGTTACCTATAGGGAGCCAAACAATCTTATGAGTGTTTTTAATACATTATTACATAATCTCTATTAGAGGTTAAAATACCCATACACTCAAATGGAAGAAGATACCATCCAAACATACCTAAGGGATCTAGATTCATTGACTTCCATGTTCCTTAAAATAACTCTGTCATCCCTCATATCATTGTCCTTAGCCTACAATGAGGTTTTAAACATTGAATAAAAAATGGTTCCATAAGGTTATGGAATGGGTCCTTTGCCTTCACTAGGTCAACCAAGTGCTTACAATAAAATCCCAATGATTAATCATGTTCTTCAACACCATACACCATTGATGAATCCAATCCTAGGTGCCTTATATGTAATCCTAAATCTATTTTACAATCTAAAACCCATTAAATATATTCCTAACAGGATACCTTATGCACATACTAATCATGTTTTGCCTTAGGTAAATAATCAACAAATTATTCTTGTAGCATACATCCACACTACCATCATACCTAACACTAGTGATTATATTGCTTCTACTAACAATCAACATGATATTTTATCATTCTTAAACACTCAAATGGATGTTAATAATGCTTGCAATAAATCACACCCTACTATCCTCTCATTTATAAATGCTAGTGCACTTATGGATAATAGACAACCACAAGGGGGAAACCCATAGAATGATGGTGTGAACCCTGAATTAGCCAATTTATAGAAAATGGTTTAGAGGTTAACAAATAAAATGGTCAATTTATGTAGACAAGTTCCTCAAAACACTAACCAAAAAGAAAATAACCCACCACCAAGAAAAAAATTCAACATTCAAATGACTGATAGACAATGGAACATGAGACCAAACAATGGAGGTGTACCTATCCCACTAGAGAAAAAAATTAGAATAAGAATAATAGTTCTTCCAATGTAGTGAACTTAATTGATTTATCACTCCCCACTTGGTACATGATATACAATATGGTTGACCATGCTAAAATCAATTGTGTAGAGTTCAAATGTGCCTCAAACATCTTTTAGAAGGAGATGGACAATATAGAATCAATCCCTTTACCTAAAAACAACTCTAATAAAGGTGGAGGTAACCTTAGAACAACACTAGTCTTGGATAATTATGAATTTTCTTTTAAAAGTGATAATGAGCCTAAGGACAACTTATACTAGGTCCACACATTTAAACAATTTCAAATGGGAAACAACTATTAGTTGAGGATTAAGTTTAAAACTTTATTAACTACGTCTATTCCTATGAATAACACTCAAGTTCTACCTAATGAGAACTCTATCAATAACTTGTTTCCCCCCATTGGACCCATTACATCCTATCAACCCAAGAACAATTCCACATCTCCATAGAGTGTCAAATGAGTAGAACCAAGTAAACATGGATATAACATTGCTGATGACCTGAAACGAACTAAGGCTAATATCATGATGTTTGACTTGATTTATATTTAAAACCAAAAGGACATGCTGTTAAAATAATTTTATTCTCCCAAAGGGAAAGAAACTAACAAAATAATTGATGCCCATATTTTAATGTACAAAGAGAAAACTAAAACCCCTTCATTTCTCCTAATAATATATATTTTTGGTAAAAACTTACATAATTGTTTGGTGGATTTTGGTGTTTATTGTAATGTCATGCCTTATGCCATTTACCACAAGTTAGGTCTAACCCTTTAAAGTCAAAAATGAATGTGGTATAATTGGAAAAGTTTGAGATCAAGGTTATCGATGAGCTAAATCACATTCATATGTAGTTGGCCTTAGATCTAAGGGTACATTAGTTCATTAACATTTAAGTAGTGGACATACCTGGTGCTTAAAAAATATTTCTAAATATGGATTGGTCTAAAATGCTAAATGGTTATATGGAAACAAACTTCTCTCATTCATGGCTCCCATGGCCTGGTATCCCCAATCAAATTAGTATGAATCCATCCCAAGATGACTCACATGATAATGGAATATTAAAAAAAATGAGATCTTGTTTAAAGAATCAGAGCTTGGGGTGTATGAAATTGAAAAGCAAGAAGTATTTATGAAGTTATCTATTAATAAGTTATTCATATAAGATAATTTATAAATTGAAGAGCTAGATTAGCTACATACAGATGATTTCCTCTATGCACCTAAAATAAATTCATTTCCTAACGCTACCATAATATACGAGGAGGTGAAACTGACATATCTATGTGAAAAATAATGTTTTCAATAGTTATTGAAAATATTGGGAATCATTGAGTTAGAAATTAGTAAGCTTAATAAGATCTATCCAAGCAAAGATATATATTTTATGAACTCCTATGATGAGAAAATGATTATTCTTAACAACCCTATACTCAGTTTTTCATTGAAGACTTGGCCAAAAGGTCCTTGTTAACCAAGAAATGAGATGCATGCCCACTTGGCATTGAGAAATCTAATTAATAAATCAATGTTGTAGCATCACTAGGCCATCTGAATCTGAAATATACAACTAAAAATCATTTGTGGATACTGAAATTTGATGGTTCTAAATCCAAGAGCAGATGTGGTGTCAGTGTAGAATTCATCAACCCTTGAGGGAAATCATACTTGGTTGAATTTTTCCTATAATTTTGTTTCACCAACAACGTAACTAAGTATTAAGTATTGATTCATGGTATTTTATTTGCACTAAAGAAGAAAGTCAAGAATCTCAATGTACTTGATGACTCTAAACTAGTGGTCAAGCAGATAATAAGTTAGTATGCTTGTAATGAAAAGCATCTATTTAGATACCATAGTTAAGTGTCAAACTTGATAGAATATTTTGATGCATTTAATATTCATACTTTACCCCATAGAATAAATTACATGACAAATGTATTGGATACAATTATGAGTACTCTAGAACTTATATATGAATCTAAGTTGAGAAGTTTCTTTGTGGATTTGGTCTTTACTCCTTTCATTCCCAAAAATGTTAGGAACTTCCACATATTCAATGATGATCAAAATATCATAAAATTAATCACAAACATAGATATATTTGAGTCTTAGATTGTGCGTGAATATGATAAATAAGAGTTTGAACCATATGAGGAAGGGGTCATCATTATGAAAATAAATAGTATACACAAGGGCATGATCTCATTAGAATAGTTGTTCAACATAGATTCCCAGAATGAGAAATAAAAACTATCCCCCTCCAAAGGTATGTTTCACCAGTATTGTAATCTAGTCAATGCCAATGAGTCAAAGAATGTGTTTCTAGGCAGGACATACACTGAAAAGGAAAAACAAAACTATGTTCAAACCTTAAATGAATTTAGAGATTTTATTACATGTAGATATGAAGACTCAAAGGTTTTTAACATGTCTATTCTCATGCATACCAACTGTCTTAAGGAATGGGTTAAACCATTCCATTAGAGGTAAAGATAAGTCAATCCATTTTTAGAACCACTGGTATTCAAAGAGGTGTAGAAATTACTCCAAGCAAGGATAATTTTCCCTGTTAGGCACTCCAAATGGGTGGCCAATTTTTTACCATTTATAAATAAAATATAAGAGATAAGGTTGTTTTTATAATTTCATAACTTGAACAAATCCTTAGAGAAGGATAAATTTATATTGCCTTCACTAAAAAAAGTTTTATAGATAGTGTACAATTCATAAATGATATCATTCCTAGATGGGTACTTGGGGTACAATCAAGTAGTGGTTAATTATAAGAACTGGATTAAGATAACATTTAAAACTAAGTGGGTACATTCACATAAATAGGATGTCATTTGACTTGATCAATGTGAGTTTCACCTTCCAAAGTGCCATGGATATTGTATTCAAGGATTTTATTGGAAAATGTATAGTCATATACATGGATAACTTAACCATATTTTCCAAGGACTAAAAATACCACATGAAATACATGAGAGCACTCCTACAGAGATGTAAAGATCATATAATCTATCTAAACCCAAAGAATTGCATTTATGGGGTAACATAAGGCAAGTTACTTAGCCACATCATCTCAAAAAGGGGCATATATATAGCCCTAGAAAGAGTGGAGGAAATTCTAAAAAAATCCATTGCCTAGTAGTAGAAAAGAGTTGAAGTCATTAGTCGGCAAGATCACCTTCACTAGGAATTTCATATTAGGATTTACATAGACAATCTGACAACTAAATAACATGTTAAAGAAGGACACAAAGATTGAATGGATAGGTGAAGCACAATTTTTTTTCACAAATTAAGAAAATAATTTTAAACACACTGGTATTAATCATTCTTGTCTATACATATCCCTTCTACATCTACTCATTCACCTCAAAATGTTCTAGTCTAGTTATTTTAACATAGAGGAAAGAATATTGAGATGAGAGACATCTCAGTCATGAGATCTCTAATCCATAATGTTGAACTGATATTTTCAATGATTGATAACAATATTTTTTTCTAATCAAAGAATTCAATAAATTTAGGCACTATATTCTCTGTAGCAACGTGTTTTTAATTGTGCCTGACCCATTAGTAAAAGCTATGTTGATGTAAAATAAATTGGGTGAGTGAAGGGGAAGATGGATGATCATTCTCCAAGAGTTTGGCTTAGAGCTACATCTAATGAATATCATTAGAGGTCAAGGACTCAACAAAGCCATGGTTGAAGTAGACCCACAAATAGTGTGCCAATAATACACAGTCAAAGATATTGCTAATGATAACTAGTACCAAGATGTAGTATATTATTTTCTAAATAATTAATGCCCATGCCGCTTGAATTCAACTCAGATAATAACTTTACACCTCAAAATTAACAACTTCATGATAAAATAAGGTGTTTTTTACAAAAAAATAATAAAGACATATATCTAATATACCTAAAAAAGCAAGATGCACCTACAATACTCAATGATTTTCATAAAAAATATGGAACTAGTCATGAATCAAGGAGTGTTACAGATCATCAGATTCTCAAATTAGGGTAATAATAGTTGCATGTTTTAAAATTTCACATACTCACATCTGATGCTATCATATCTACCAAGTTACCATGCATAAAGAGTGAACTCCTTCTATGCCATTTCAATTGGTTATTGAGGTCCATCCATTTTTAAAGTGAGGATTGAACTTCATTAGTGCCATCAATGTTAACTCATCAATAAGACACAAGTTAATCCTTATGATAATTGATTATTGTACCCATTGGACAAAATCTAAAGTGTACAAAATATATAACCAGTGTGGTAATCAACTTCTTTGAAGAACATATAATCACTAGGTTTGAGATTTCTGATATGTTGGTATATGATAATGGTCCTGCTTTATCATCTCTTCAATTTACTAAATGGGCCTATGAAAAATAGGTAATCTTAAAAATCTATTCTAATTATTATCTGTAGGGTAATGGGGTATTGAAATCAACTAATAAAAAATTGATTGATGTAATTTAGAAAATATTGGTAAAGAACCCTAGGGACTCACACAATGTGCTAAAGTTTGTATCCTAGTTTGATAAGACTAAGATAAAGTCATCCCTAGGATTGTCACCTTATCATCTAATTTATGGTGAAGATCCCATATTTCCAGTAAACTTAAGAATCCTTATGTTATAGTTCATGTGACATTACCTAAAAATAGATTATAAGATATAAGCTTGCCTACTTAACTTGATACAACTTGATGAAAAATGAGATGCAACCCTATTAAATTTAGTAAACATGAAGAGGTCATCAAATGACAATTTGTCAAGTGAGAAAAGGTGAAATCCTTTAGAATATCTGATCTAGTCCTTCTCTATGATAAGGCTCATGATAAAATGGATAGCATAACAAGTTTAATGCCCTGTGGTTGGGTCACTACCAAATAAAAAATCCTATGTGAGAATGCATTCCACCTAAGGTATTTAACTGGCAAGGACATCCCATTATGTACCAATGGATATTTCTTCAAACACTACTTCCAGGCTTGAATTACCCTAGAAAATTCCTATAAATAATTCTCTTTCCCTTTCATTATTTTTTAAATTTTCTTTCCTACTCTTTATTAGTTTAGGCTTGCTTTTCCTACTTTTCCCACTCTATATTTTTGGTTTGGCCTTGTTGTTTGTCCCTTTCTATCCTGGGCATATTTTTACATGTAGGTTCCCATGTTGGTCAAAATAATGAAGAAAAGAAGGCATGTACGTAGGTAACTCAAGTGATGTTCTAGTGTGCAAGTAATCTAAGTAGTTTATAGTCTTAGATTTTATTTCTAAATTAGTTTCAAAGGTCTAGATTTCATGTGTGTTAAGAATTTTGGGTTAAGTTTGGGTGAAACTACCTAGTCAATGAAGACATTTTCTTCAAATTTAAGGACAAAATTTACATCTTAATGGTTTTTGGGTTTGCCTGGATGAACTTTCTAAATTAGATATCTAGGGTGAAAAATCTATAGTTATACCTTTCACTTGATAAACTGGTCCCCAACCCAGAGTCAAAATTCTAAATAAGAAAGACAAAATATTGTTAACACTCCAAATTGCACCCTTAGGAGAGGATGGTTCAAACCTCTCCAAGTTTGGGGCAACATGGGATTAGCCCAAGGCTATGGCTGACCTGTGGATGGGATAACCTCTAGTTTATGGGCTAGCTCCCTTAGTGAATCAATCATTGCTTAGATCCTAGGACTACTAGCTTGTTGGGGTGAAAATGAATAGATAAATGCATGAAAGAAAACCTATACTACTAGAGGTGATGTTCCAATATGACTTATACACTCTATTTAACCTCTTAAAACCACTAATAAACAATACATGAATTGAGAAATCTCTCCATTAGTACTTCACATGAAGGTTATGGTAGATGGATATAACTTATAGGTGATAGATGAGAGGTCTGTCTTAAGACACTTCCAACCAGATTACACTTCAAGTACAATCACCAACCTTTGACACATCATATAACCTACATAAAATAACCTAATAACATCCAAGTGAGGCAAGGACCTATAAAGGGATAAAATTTACCACTTATTCATATCAAAAAATCATATAACACACTAGACACTAACATGAAAAAGTTTCAATAGTCCTTGTATTAGCTCAATGGGTGTCAAGATACAAACATAGGTAGAGTTTCCTCATACCCAGTAGAGGGATGAATGCAATGGCTTTAGAGCCTAAATTTATAAAAGAAAGAACAAGAGGGAGAAGATAATGTGGAATGGGAAGATTATGAATAGGTCATGAATGACCATAATTCATTCAATTGACAATTATAAGCATCCATCCATTCTTCCTCATGTGTTGCCTTCATGGTTTGTAGTCTTTAATGAGCATCTTTAGGCATTGAAATGAAGTGGTGAAGGCTGATTCAAACTTTGTTAACTCCATAAAGATCATGTGAATGCAAAATTTGTAAAACACTCCCTCTCTTGGAAATTATAAGGATACATTATGCTCCAATTAGCCTCCAAAAATCATTAAGTAGTCTCCTTCCCCTTGTGCATGTTGACTAGGCCAAAGAAAACTTATCCATCCTCCATGATGACCATGATGAGTGTGTCTTATTTCCTTTAAAATTTCATTAAAAAGGTGTAATGACCCTCCATTTACCCCATTATCATCCCATCTATGCCAAAATCATATTTTATTGCTTGATCAAGTAAGCCTACTAGGCAACTAGGCCTAGTTAATTGACTATTAGCTGATTAAATGATCATGAGACCTAAATAGAACCTTAAAAATATGTGAATATGTATGTTTTATGTTTGAAAAAATGTTTCACACCATGACATATTACTTTAAAATAATGAAAACCTGTAACTCTTCTTGACTTAGGTGATTAGGCCACTTATTAGTATTTGTAGTCTGACTCTTTTGTTTAGAATTGTAGAAGTCTTTCCAGGGAAGTTTGTGAGTATTTTATGATCTAAGAGGGTGAAAAATGCCTTAAATTCATATTACATGATCTAAAAATCCTCATCAAGTTTTTTACCCTATTTTCATCACTAAATCCCATAAAAACATGGTTTTTAGGACCCATCCAAGGAATTTGAGTTCAAAATAGTCAAGCTTTATTCAATCAAGTCTCTACTAGGGTTTATATAGGGTTTTAGTAGTCTACCATCTTAATGATGGTTCATAAAGTAGAGGCCTACAAAATAAAACCTTTTTCCATGGATATATAAACCATATACCCCATAAAAAATATTAAATATCTCTTGGTGCCATGGAAATTATATGGTGAGATGCGAGTGAAAGTTGGTAGACTTCGAGCTCCTTGCTAGGCATTCTGTGTAGGTTATAGTGTTAGTGATTATTCATATATTTGGGATCCTAAATCCCACTCTTTATTTCATGGATAATGAGTGCATAAGTGTATCTAACTCCCCCTAAGATCATTGGGTTTGATTCCTCTTTCCATGTAAGATATGAGTGCTTGAGTTAGTAGCTCGCCATGACATCTTAGGGCAATAGAGCTCAAGAAGGGTGTTAAGACAAAATTTGACTATTCCTTGAATTCCTTTATCTAAAAAAATCTCCTCATGTTCTATAGCATCATCCCACACTTTATCATTTCCTTAAGTCTGCTTGGGGGGCTGGATGTGCCACAAGGTAGAGATGGGGTCTTGAGGCCTAACAGTGGTTTTAGGCCTAATAGGTTAAAACTAAGTCACATGCATCTAAGACACCATGTAGGTGAATTGGTGACTTCCAAGTCATTATATTAACTTTTCCCATATAACTTACATCTTCTAAATTTTCCTTCATCTTCCCAAACCACCATTTCAATCCCTATCTCTCTTAGGTCTGTCCCGAGTGTCACTGTTCAGTCCAGGTGCTTGAAATAGTTGGTATTAGAGACATGATGGGTATCTTTTGGATCTCTAAAGTTATAGAATAAAGTATTAGGTAACATGTTATCAAGTTATTACCATAAAATTTGAGGCTTATCCTCCCTAAATTTGTTATTAGAGCTTACTCACACAGTCAGGTGCTTAGGTCTATGTGTTCTAAACATATAACCTAGGCCAGATAGGTTTCAAGATTGACCATACCCATAGGATAATGAGGAAGATAATTAACATTAAAAATTAGAATTATTTGACCATTATATTCCATGATATTCACATAAATTAGTCATTATAAATGGCTAGGTAGGTTTGAATGCATTTAGGCCATTACTCATGCCTGAGTGAGCTTACTTGGTCATCCTTCTAAGTTCCTTTGATTCTAAAGGACATGGAGTCCATACCATGCCTCTATATATAAGTTTTATTATCCATGTACATATACCATATTATATTCAAAGTTAGGAATAAAATTCTATAGTCTTGTAGGTAGTGATATATTTATGTTGATTGTCAAGGGGTCTTTAAGCAGGCTCCTGAGCTAGAAGAGTGATTTTATGTTATGATTAAAACTCTAGTGGCTTTTCTTGAATCCAAATCATGATATTTGAAGATATACATATTCACATTTTATGACACTTATTTACATTTTGAGAATCAATTATACATGATGGTTTTAAAACCTCTTAGAGACTGGGACTGAGTTGGATTTCAAAACTTGGTCATAACTTTAATATGGCATACACACTTGTATAGACCCTTCTTATCATAGTTTCAATGGATCTTAGTAGCACTATATATAATTTAGACCTTGTTTCCATGCCTTGGGCTTGGGAAGAGAGGCTCAAACTTGTAGGTAATGGCTATAAGACTTTATGGAGTCTCAAACTTGGAACTCAAAGCCTATTATGAGGTGGATTTACTTGATGAGACTATCAGATAAAAAATATTCTTTAAGAGGTTTATATGGGTTATTGATTCATACTCAATATGAATTATAAAGACTCTAGGCATACCTACTCACATAATCAATAGGGAAAAACATTTGGATTTCATCAATCAGACATATAGGGTGAGAAATTAAAACCTAGGATTCTACTAAAACCTTAACTTTTACTAATGAACCTTAAACTTTGCTAAACAAGTGTATGAAGCTAGTTTATGGTTTCTTACATATGAGGGCCGAAATGAATCCTAGTTTTTATGAGAAAGGGACTCTTATACATGAATACACCACTTTTTATTATTCCATAGTGTTTTAATGACCTCTAATAGCCATTACCATGCAACACTCAATCCATGTCTATTTTGAAGATCAACTACCAGTCATACTAATTGTAAGGCAACATTTTGGGAGAGATGAAGGCATATATTACCAATAAACTTTTAATATGGAGGAAATAAGATATAAAAAACTTCAATAGACCATCATCAAACTTTAAACCACTATTCATTCTTAGATATGTGCATTGGATGATCTTTCTCATCAAGGAAACATTGTTTGTAGTCTACAACTTGAGATGATTTGGATGTTTCTTACTCCCATAGGCTCATACATGTGAACCAAGGGTGGAGAATAAAATGGAAGGACCCTAATGACTTTTAGATGACATTTATAATCATTAGTTTCATCAAATAGGCCCAAAATATGAAACTGATCCAATGTTTACCCTATGTGGATGTATAAGGCTAGTTTGACTGCCTTAAGTTCTTAACCTTTTTTCATAAAGCATAAAAAATTATTATACAAAAAAATTCCAAGGATAAAAATTCCATTAGACCCCCTTCCTATGGCCAAGATCCTAGGTCACTATTTTCTCTCTCCTATCCATACTGAATAAGAACCTAAAGTGCTATCCATGGCTACCAAGGAGGATGATGCGAAGGAGGGGTCTTTTTTTTGTATTTATTAGCTTAAAACACATGGATTATCTCAATTTATGTCTATAATGACTCCCCTCTGCATATCCCTGACTCTTTCTGACCATGTTCATACTGTACGAATCTGTACTTGCTAGAAAACCCTTGTAAAACACTAGTTTCCTATATTCTTTTAGGTTTTTAGACCTTAAAACATTATTAGTGGGTAGGAGGAGGGAAAATAGGTGTCAAAATTAATTTCAAAACATGTAGTATGGATGGGGAAGTTGAAGAGCCATTGTCTCCCACATGTGGGCCCCTTTAGTGGAGAAATAAAAGCCTTTAACTTTTGAAAAGACACACTTATTATATGAAACCATTTTATCATGGCATAATGGTAGTATTAGGGAACTTTTAGGGAATAATTAATGGTATTAATGGTGTTTTTTGGTTAAAATATCATCATCCTATAGTCAAGCACCCCCTTTTAAGGTAATACATATGACCTCAAGTGAATGTTCAAAAAGAGGCGACCTTAATATTAATAAAAGGACATTAAAACATGCTAAAAAAATTGAAAAAGGTTACCCAACACTCTTTATAACATATTTAACCCTCTTATATTACCATAATTTATAGGCTCTTAACATACTATATCGATTCATGATGGGTCATGAGTTGCAACATTGGGTCACATTCATTATGAGTAGATTTAGACCATTATGACCACTCTAAGGCCTGTATAGATCCTTATACATGAATAATCACAATGATAAAAATTGACACAAAATAAAATAGGGTGAGTATATGGACACCATGGTGTTCCTTGACATGAGAAAACACTTGAACCTGCTACCTTGACATGATAACCAATGATCTTCTTTTGGAATTGTCTTGAAATTTAAAGAAGCATAAGAGGGTGACCAAGATGATTTTAGGCTATTATAACATAGTTTTAATCCTTCATAGGCCTAAGGGAATAAATAATTCAAAATTATTGGTGACTTTGAAGGCTTGACTTGCTTGCTGATCAAGAGGACCCAAGATCTCTTACACATCACTCGTGCCTCGATTAAGACTCTTTAACTAAATTTTCACCTCAGGACTAATACCTTACAAACCTTAATGAATAAAACAAGATTTACAAGAAAAATAATAAGACACAAAGGAAACACTACAAAGACACAAAATAGAAAGAAATAAGAACACAATTAAATAAGTAACTAACGAAGTATGTGCTACAACACTTAGAAGAAAGAAACCTAAGCTATTATGTTCAAAGATGGTTTTATGATTCCTAGCAACAATACTTAAGGAAAACCCCATTGAAATGGATATGGAGTTACTCACCACTCATATTGGACAATTGGAAGGCATTTTTCTCTTTGTAGCTATTAATAACCTATGGTCCACTCTAAAGACTATCAAACTTTGAATGCTTACCTAGCTTGGCATGACTTTAATCCCACTTAAGTACAATGTCACCTTATTAAAATGTCTTTTAAGAAGATATATTTTCAAATATATCTTTACATAATATTATGTGACCACATGTCATGCCTAGCATCATTACTTGTCTCTTCCAGTTCCCTCAATTCATTCATCCTTACCTCCATTACATCACTCTCCATGAGTTCAAGTTAGTGTGTAAGTTTCAAGGCTAGTAGTTCAAGTGATATGGGAAGCCTTAAATCTTTTCCATAGAAAATAATATATTTTTAATGGAAATTATACCATTTGGGAGTGATCTTATATACCCATAAGGTTGTCCTTAGCTTGTTATGTCAATTCTTTTGGTTATCTTCCATTGTTCTTTTTATGATCCTAATTATATTCTTGTTGGTGGAATTTGAAAGTATATTAACTTATGAATAGTAATTAGATGAATAAATAAGTTAGATTCCATGGTTAATATCCCACTCACTCACACTTTCAATACCAAAGGCTAATTCATTATCTGATATGATGGTGGAGGGGACCCCAAATATGGTCACTAGATTGTCATATAACTCCAAAACCGAGTTCTCATTTACCTCCTTAAGTGAAAATGACTCCATACACATGGTAAATTAGTATGTATAAGTCAATACCCAATTATGTCCTACAATAAATGGGTGATGAATCCCACCTACAAAGTCTAGGCCCCATTGCATGAAGGGTTGCTCCACTTGGGTAGGTTTGAGAGGCAAGGTAGCTAGTATTTGCTTCCCTGTGAACATAGAAATTTTTTGGCACCTCTTGACCCAGAAATGAGAGTAATTGAACAAAATTAGACAAAAATATCATAATATTATGATCCTTAATACTATATTATTGGTTACAAAGTGTCCTCCTATAGACCCATCATGAAATTGGTCTAGGAGCTTGTCAACTTGGCTAGTTTATACACACCTTAAGAGCAATCCAACAAGGTTATTTTTGAAGAACACACCATCAATAAAGACATAGGGAATGTATTTAAATATAAATTAACTCATTATCCTATTTAGGCCTATAGGACATTTTCCCATTTTGAGGAATCTCACCATGTCTTGAGTTCAGATGGAAAGAGATGTAGGTGAAACTGCTTGTTGATCACTTGGTATTACTAAAAACACTTCCTTGTCCTCATTAAAATTTGATAAAATGTGTCCACATAGTCCCCTAACCATTAAAATATTGGTAACCCTCACTTCTATGTCATATTCCATGCATTTGGTTACCCAACCAACTCTCTTTTCACTCAAGTCTCTATTAAGGATGAAATGCTTAATGCTAGGGTGGAATACCATGATAAAGATTTTTTTATTAGACACCATGTGTATAAAATTATTGAGACCTCTCATGATTAAAATTACATGTTTTAAAACAAAATTATACATCTATTAATACCCCTCCAATGCTTGGCTAAATAAGGCTATGGGTTGCTCAAGGCCCTCACTATTTTGCTGCATAAATATGGCAAAAATAGTGTCATTTATAGAGAAGGCATACAAGAAGAATTACCTTGAAAAATAAAGGTTGAGGAGGGTGGGATATTGGGTAATTACCTACTTTATAGATTCACATATTCTTTTCCCTTCCTTATTCTATGAAAACTCTTTGTGTTTTTTGAGCATGTGGGTTAGAGGCCTTACCAATTCTACAAATCTGGGTATGAACCTTCTGGTAAAGTTGGTTTTGACCAAGAAAATCTAAAATAATTTATTATGTTTGGGTAGTGATAAGGAAATGATTTCACTTATCCTCTCAGGGTCTATAAAGAGGTCTTATTTTTTCACAAAATGTCGTAGAAGTCTGCACTCATGGATTGCAAAATACCCTTTTTGGGGTTCAAGGAAACCCCATACTACTTGCACCCATCAAACACTAGCCTCAAGTAAGTCAAATTATATTTTGGGTCCTTATAGAATACTATGATGTCATCAAGGTAGATGAGCACCATCTCATTAATAAGTCCTTGGAAGGTTACATCTATTGTGCTTTGTAAGGTAGATCCTATATTGGATAGTCCAAATAGCATATTATTGTAAGCATAAGTGCCCCAATTGGTTATGAAGGTAGTATTGTGTTGATCCTAATAAATAAATAACACCTAATTGTACCCTGTGTATCCATTAATCAAGGAGAAATTTTGTGAATGTATAACCTTTTGAAGAATATGATCCATAGATGGCAAGGGGTAGTGATTTCTTAATGACACCTTGTTGAGATATCTAAAGTCTACACATAACCTTATCTCACCATTATTCTTCCTTATAGGGACAAGATTAGCCACCTGTGAAGAGTGTTTGATGGGGAAGATAATCTTGGATTTAATAAGCTTGGTCAACTTTTTCTTCATAAGGATCTCAATCTTAGGGTTGACTGGTCTTTGTTTTTATCTCACAAGATTAACATTTGCTTCCAAATCTTTGGTATGATAATCTAAACTAGGGTTAAACCCATTTAATTGATGATACTTCCAAGAAAATATGTCTAGAAACTCTTGGCATAACTCTATGAAGGGTACCTTCTCCTCCTTGTGTTCACTTTTCCTAGTTTGACTAGCCTATCTTTGAAAATAGTAACCTTCTCATAATGCTCCTCTTTAGTGGATATACCAACCTTGTATTTACTTAACTAATCATCTTCATTGAATATATTTTTCAAGGTTACCAATCCCTTAGGTAACTTGTTTGTCCTCAATTGGACAATCTAGTCCCCATATTGTTGTTTCAATCTACCTTGGTTCTTTGATCAAAATTACCTCATGTTGTAATAAACATGTTATTTGATTATCATTTTAAAATACCTCCTAAAAGACCTCATTTTCAGGGATTAAATGTCTATATACTATATTGATTTGAGATTGATCTTTGATGTCCTTGAATATACTTGGAATATCATATTATACTCATATGGTTTCCAACTAGTCTGCATATTAACTGACCTCTCATGGGATAGAGAAAATGTCAAAGGCCTCAAAGTCTTCCAAGAGGTTCCAAACCATAGGGTTTCTATGCCTTCAAGAGTGGATTATTTAATGCATTCTACCCTCTCACCTAATGTAATACTAACTCACTATCTCCCATAGATTGTAAGATCTTGATGCCTCTCTTTCTTTCCCATTACAACCCATGGATGAGTGCCTCATACTCTACTATTTTACAAATTCAACTAAACTTAAACCTTAGGGAATAAAAAGTATCTTTGTTTGGAAGGAGAGATAAGCATGACACCTACCCCAGTTCCATTCTTGGTCCTAGATCCATCAAAGATCAAAATCCATACTCCATGATCTTGACTTGGGATAATGAGAGTTGGTATGGCATCCCCTTCCTCATGCATATAATATACACCCAACATGCCTCTTCAATGATCTTGTATTGATCATATCCATGGTTATCTTCCCCCCCATTCATCAAGGATTAGTTTTGATAAACCTTAAAGTGGTTTGATGGGATCTTGGTCATTGGGGTGTTCATCCTCATCTATGATAGTACAATTGACCTTAGACAAGTTAGGCATGTAAGGCTCTAAGTGGAATCTAGAGATAGGTTCAGAATTTATGGTGATGTTTACTCCATACCTAGTCCTAAAAACTATATAAGACTAGTCAAAAGAGAGATATCCCCCTATCTTGGTAGTGAAATCCCTATACAAGCATAGTGTAAAGTAAGGAGGAAGTTAAAGTACTACCACATCTTGAGATATAACACAATTAGGAAAATCAACCAAGACAATTTTTAGATCCTTAAGGACACCAACAACCTTAGTAGGAGACCCATCTAGTTGTAAGACTACTTTAGCATTATGTTCATATTTTACCCCAACTTATCTGCCATAGACTTAGGTATGATAGAAGTACTTACCCCACTATCTATCATGTAGTTGTGTAATAGGGAATTACCTATAATGATAACGAAATATAAAGGAGGGGGACTGATTACCTTGGGTGATTGAGACTCATGAGGCTAATTGGTATTGATTAGGAATACACCCACCTTTTCTACCTACTTGTCCAAGATGTGGAGTTTGGATAGATCTTGAAGGTCTTTTTATCTTAGAATGAGTAAGGTATTACAAATAGGTATTACAACATGGGCCTTATTCATCTAATACACAATGCCAATGTGAGATATGGAAACCTTTGACTACAACTTAGGATCAACAGTACTACTTGGAGTTTGTGTAAATTAAGGTATGAATGGACCTCTATGACTCTACCCTCTCCCATCTTGAACTTTATAAGTTGGTGGAGTCTTAGGATTTGCACCTTGACCATTATCCTCTTGAGGTAGTTTATTTGGTAGAGGCACTTCTCTTCAAACTTCTAATTCATCACCAATTACCCTTCTTTTATCCTTGTAACGGCTACAATTGCATTATCTACCTTGGATGCACTTCTAATATGATTAACTATAACTCTCTCAAAGGAAAGTTATACTTATTATAAGTTAAAAAAAGTGGTATTAAATGGTGCCTTAATTACACTTAATCCTTTTTGATTTGGAATCTCAGCTTGGGTCATGAAGGGAGTATCTCCATGTTGCATAAAAGGATCTTCTTTGTGTTGTGTAGGAGGTTAACTATCATGTGTTGGAGGAGCTTGATTCTGATATATAAAAGAAGCTTGGAAAACATATCCACTTGGATTGATTAACATATCATGTGACTGACCCCATTGAGTAGGCCATTGACCTTATTGAGCATAGTTGTTTTGAGTTAGAACCAGTGTTTTAAATGTGCTAGTAGAGTTGGGGTTGTAATTGTTATAGGTCATAGCTTGGGTGATCTTCCCATAACCTTATGGATTAGGATGATATATAGGTATATTATACTAATAAGGATATTAGGGGTCTTCATATGGTGATTATTAAGGTCTATAGGGTGTAATTTTATGCCCTTCTAAGGCCATTATCTTATTGTTTTGTGCCTTGAGCAACCCTTCAATCTTGCCCAATCTATATTCTTGATTGACATTTGTCTGATCATGATTGGTTGGTGATAGTAAGGGAATAATGGTAGGCATAAGGGGTTGTATGTTTTGGAACAAAGGCATGAGGGGTCTTGGGGTAAGCTTCCATACTTGTATTAGACAATTTTCTACCCTTATGGCCACCTCATAAGCATCTGATAGTGTATTCCCTCCTATGGACTATATCATGACTACCATATTAGAATTGAGGGTTCTTAAGTAGTAAAAAAAGGCATAATTTGGAGTGGGATTAACTACCATGGGGATCCTATCCTAGGTTTTTGAAACTTATAATTGAAATTTACCATAAACTCTTGGGGAACCCTTTTAATTATGGTGAGTTGCCCTACTAAAGACAAATGATCAATCCTATCCTTAAAATGTTTGCAAAGGTGTTCCCTAAATTCATCCTAGTTATTGATAGAAGTAAGTGTTAAGCCCCTATACCGTTGAAGTGCCTTACCCTTCAAGGAAGTGGGAAATAACCTCATTACCACATTTTATTGGGTCACATTGTGAACTAAGCATAGTATGGCTATGTCTACAATATGTTCAATAGGGGTGGTAGAGTTTTATCCTATGAAATAGGGAAGGATATTGAGTGCATCAACATGTATATCATCAAAATTGGTTCAGATTTAAGGGATACCACCATTGAAGGGCACAAACACTTGATGTCTAAGCCTATCCATTGGAGGTGTATGGGTTGTGATAGTGTTTTTTTAGAAAGATTAGGAAAATTAGGGGTTGTAAGATTATGATTGGATCTAGGGTATCCATTTATCTTATAAAACTCCACATATAAATCCACAAACTTAGATTCCTTGCCTTTTGATGAAGACCTTGTGACCACTTTTAGCATGAAACTTGATTGTAGATCGACCACTGAAGTGCTTGAAGCTATTTAATGTCATCCAAGTATACTTTTTCATGATCCAAATAAATTGAATATTAGTCCCACTAGGTGTTATATAAATATTAACATGCTAAACTAAACCCTTAGGAGAAGATGGTTCAAACCTCTCCAAGTTTGGGGTAACATGAGATTATCCGAAGGCTATGGGTGACCTGTTTATGGGCTAAACCTCTAGTTTATGGGAATAGCTCCTTTGGTGCATCAATAATGACTTAAATCCTAAGAATAATAAATTTTTGGGGTGAAAAGGTATAGATAAATTCATGAAAGTAAACCTATACTATTGGAGGTGATGAACTAATATGACTTATCCATTCTATTTGACCTCTTAACAACACTAATAAATAATGCATGAACTGAACACTCTCTTCAAAGACTTATATGAATCAATAATTCACATGAAATTTATGGTAGATTAATACAAAATGGAGATGATGGATGAGAGGTCTGTCTTGAGATACTTCTAACCATATTATAGTTTGAGTACATTCACTAACCTTTGACACATCATATGACCTACAAAAAATAACCTAATAGCATCTAGGTGAGGCAAGGACCTACAAAGGGAGAAAATATATGAATTATTCATATAAAACAATAATATAACACTCTAGAGACCAACATTAAGAAGATAAAGTAGTCCTTGTATTAGCTCAAGAGGTGATAAGGTACAAATTTAGGTAGAGTTTCCTCATACCCAATAGAGGGATGAATACAATGGAATTAGATCCTAAATTTATAGAAGAATAAATAAGAGAGAGAAGATAATGTGGCATGGGAAGAGAATGAAGAGGTCACGAATGACCATAATTCATTCAATTGATAATTACAAGTAACCCTACATTCTTCCTCATGCATTGCCTTCATGGTTGGAGGTATTCAATGAACATCTTTAGGCATTAAAGTGGAGTAGTGGAGGATGATTCAAACTTGGTTTAATCCATGAAGATCATGTGAATTAAAAATTGGTTAAACACTCCCTCTCTTGGTAGTTATAAATATGCATTATGCTCCAATTAGCCCTCATAAATCATTAAGTAACCTCTTTCCCCTTGTGCATATTAACTAGGCCAAATAAATCTTCTCCATCCTCCATGATGACCATGAGGAGTGTGTGTAATTGAATTCATGAGTTAGTTAAAAATGTGTAATGACCCTAAATTGACCCCCATAACATCCCATATACACCAAAATCATCTTCTTTTGCTTGATCACGTAAGCCTACTAAGAAATTAGGCCTAGTTAATTGACTATTAGCTGATTGAATGATCATGAGACCTAAATAAAACCATAAAAATAGGTGAATATTTATGTTTAAAGTATGAAAAAATGTTTCACACCATATTATAGGCCTTTAAAATAGTGAAAAATTGCAACTCTTCCTAACTTAGGTGATTAGGCTACCTCTTACTAGTTTTTGCAAATTGGCTCTTTTGTTTAGACTTGTAGAAGCCTTTCCAAGGAATTTTGTGAGTAGTTTATGATCTAAGAGGGTGAAATATGCCTCAAAATTCCATATTACATGATATAAAATCCCTCATCAAGTATTTTACCCTATTTTCATCACTAAATCCTATAAAAACATGGTTTTAAGGGGGGTCCTTACATCTATCCTTATAACCTAATTCCATGTCTAAGACCTCCTTAGAGTGCATGATGTGATTTAGGTATTTTTAGGACCCATCCAAGGCATTTGGGTGCAAAATATTCAATCTTTCTTTAATCAAGTCTCTACTAGGGTTTATATAGGGTTTTAGTGTCCTACTTCAATATTCAACCTTTTTCCATGGATATCTATCCCATATAACCCCTCAAAAATATTGAAGATCTCTTGGTCCCATCCAAATTTTATTGTGGGATGTGAGTGAAAGTTGGTGGACTTCGAGCTCCTTGATGAGGCCACCAATTTATTTATTTTATAGCCTCCTCCATACCTTTTCTATGCAAATACCCATAACCATCTATGAATCATGTAAATGAATGAATGAATTTATGATTTTGTGTGTGCATTAATATATATATATATACAGTTGCTACGGGTAGCCTATAAGTGTTGTGCCCAAAAAAGATTCATGTAGCCTTATGTTACCCTTCAAATTTTTGTTAAATAAAGTTACACAAGTATAATCTAATCAAAGAAAAAGCATCATTAATTTATAATATAACATATATATATATATATATATATATATAGTTATATATATATGTTATGTTATAAATTAATGATGCTTTTTCTTTGATTAGATTATACTTGTGTAACTTTATTTAACAAAAATTTGAAGGGTAACATAAGGCTACATGAATCTTTTTTGGGCACAACACTTATAGGCTACCCATAACAACTGTTGGTTTCTACCTAAAGGTTACTTGTATCAACTATTGGCTTCCACCTATAGGCCTCCCACATCCACTATTGGATTCCACCTACAGGTTGCCCATATCCACTATGGGTTTCCACCTATAGGTTGCCAAAATAACTACTAACTTCTACCTACAAGTTTCCTATAGTAACTTTAGGTTACCTAAAACAACTATATGCTTTCACCTACAAGTGACCTATATCCCCTATGCAAAAAAAAACTATAATTGTGATCATATCTTAAGGGCACATCCCACTATCTTAGGAATTAAGTGGATGATTGAAGAGGATCCTCCATAACTGTTGTATGGGCTCCCCACATGCAAAGAATCTTAGATATGATGTCAAAAATGATAAATATAAGGATAATGAAAATGAGACAAAAAAAGTAAAACAACAAAATAATATACATTATATTTAACCCAATCAGGCTTAAAATAAATAACTTCAATTACTAACCACCTAAAGGTTGATTGGGGTAGTTCCTAAAATATTTTCACTTTCCCTAGTTTAGTGTTTTTGGTTAAATATAATAAACTTCCTTTTGTATTTAATGGAGAACTTAGATTAGATTAGGAGTTGGATAGATGATAACAAAATAGTAGAATTGTAGAAGTCATTGCATTCTAAATATTGTAATATTTTGTAGCAATATTTAATTGCTACAGATCTGAGTAATGAGAAGGTTGATTCTATAAGAAGCTTTTGCAAGTCTCTCAGAGAAGTATTGAAACTTAGTTATGAATGAGGAAGGGCCCCTCTGAAGGAGTTATAATGAAGATCCTAACCCTCTTTAGTTTAAGTGTGTTGTGTAAGTTGATTTCATTATTAGTTTGATTATATAAAGTGTGATGCATGTGTGATTCATAAGTGTGAAGTATTTTTGTATTTCTATATTTTTATTATAATAGTTTCATAGTATAACAATCTAGTGAATTCAACATAAGTTCATTATACTGCAACTAATAAAGTAATTTAATATTTAAATCAATAATGCATATATAGTGCTGACATCCTTGAAAAGCATATGTACCATGGGTTGACAATTAATGTTAATCCAACTTAAGAATCTGGTAATTAATTGATAAATAAATCTACATAATATTTTGGTGCCATTGTTGGGGAGGGTGTTAATTATTTCTAGATCAATTATTGCTTTTCAATATTGATTAATGAACTATCCTACCCAACCAGGCAAGTTGCGTGAGGACACTATAGTGTCGTATGCCATATGTCTAAGTTCCTAGATGTTGATGGTACAAAATATTTTTGATGCACTATTCTACCTAGTTGGGCAAGTTGAGTGAGGACACTATGGTGTCTTATCCTAGATGTCTAAGTTTTTGGATGTTGATGGTGCACAACCTTGAATGCCTCTTTTAAATATGTCTATTTACTTAGTTAATGTTTTCTTTAGAATTTACTTTCTTGCAAGAGTGATTTACTTTCTGCAAAGTGTGCCTTTAATTTTTTTCTTTCATTTCTTGCTTTCTAGAGTAGTTTTTTTGCTTTCATTTCATACTTTCTAGGGTATTTTTTCTACTTTCATTTCTTAGTTTTTGAAGTAATTTTTTTTCTTTCATTAGGTAACTTTACTACTTTCTAGAAATAAAATTTCAAATTTAGTCATTTTGATTTTTGCACTCCTTTATTTCTCTGCATTTTATTTTTTTTGTTTATTATGAACAACCCCTAAAAGAAATGAAAAACACACTAACCCTATGCAAGAAGGGATATGACAACTAAAGGAGTGGCACAATTGTTATGTAGAGAGAAAGATATTCTTGAGGGAGATTCATATGAAACAAACCACAAATTTCTATTGGGAAAGAACCATAAGTACCTATAATAAATAAGAATCTTGTTGAAAAATATACCATAAGTCAGAGGGCTCTTGAAGAAGGAAACACTACAAACAAAAGAGGGAAACTTATAAAAGAATTACTATTGGCTTTGAAAAAGGAAACAAAAGTAGAAGAAGCATTAGTTGAGTTGGTAAGAACTGAAGGAGAACTACATGAACCAGACACTCTAAAAAGTAACATCAAAATGGCATTTTGGCAAAGCTTTCTTGATCAAATCAAAGAAAGCTCAGGAGAATCTTTAGATTTCTCATCTGGTAAAAAGAATATGGATCAATAGATAAATGTTTACTATCATAATGATAAAGGGACTGATATAGAATTTAAAGATGTGATCCTGAGTACCTTTGGTATCCATATCATAAAAAAAGCCATCATGAATAGAGAAGGAGAATTTTTGGATGACAATAGGACTCTAGACACAATTACTTTTGAATTTCTTATTCTAGATGCAATAGGCATAACACAAATGAAAAATATCCCACCCTTAGCCTTGCCCAATTTTAGAGGTACTTTATCAAAAGGCCTAGACACATTTTTATTTGAATTTGATATCCTCTGTAAAAGCTATGACTATAGGTAGGATGCACAAAAATTGAAACTTTTTCTAGCCACCCTCAAAGACTCAACACTTGACTGGCTCATGGGACTGGGTAGTAATTTAGTCCACACTTGGGAGGACATAAAAAAGAAATTTCTAGCTAAGTTCAAGAATATGGATGAGGAAGAAATTATAAAAGAAATGACATCTTCAGGATGACTCAAGAATGGGACAAATCTTTGGAAGAATATGTTGAATGGTTCATGTTTAGTGTATAAAAATTCAAGCAAAGTGCACTAAGAGAAGAGCCTCTAAAACTCATCTTCCTAAAATGAGTTAGATAAGATTGCTTGGAAGCCTTGGATCTAATAAGTGGGGGAGATATCTCCCACCTTCCATTCACAGACATCAAAGAGTTGAGCAAGAATTATTTCAGGTCTACCATAAATGAAGTTAGGGGCAACAAGCTTCTATTGGTATCTGCAAGTGGCCTATAAAAATTAAAGTTAGTAACCTATTACAAGATGTGAAACAAGATATCATTAGTCACTTGGCCACCTAATTGGATAGCCTACACTCAAGGAAAAAGCAAGTAACTTTGGATTAAGCTTTAACCATTTATTATTTGGATTATAAGAAAAAAAAGATAGATTGTAGGTGTCATGAGGTTCGAGCTAAAGTAGTTATCATCATAACTGAAGAACCAAAAACAATAGAGCTACACACTATAGGAGGAGATTAAGACCAAGTTTTCTATGTTGCATAAAGAAATCCATGATTTCAATGACCATCTTATTTAGGTATGGGATAAAATCCACCTTTTACAAATTCTATCTCCTTTAATTCACAATTTTCAAATACTACTCCCAATTAGACTAGTCCATGGATGAATGTCCCACCTCTTAATTCCAATTGGCAGCCACCTTAGATAAGATACACTACCACCTCTTGGAAACCTCCAAAAAATCTATCCCCACCTTGGATACAAGCTTGGAAAGCACCCCAAGTCCCACCCTTCATAAAGTAGTGGCAACAGCCTTGGAGACCCAATCAACCCTGGGGAAACCATCAGGGAGGATTCCTTCCATAGCAACACCAACAACCTCCTACTCTTATGATCAATACACAAGCTACACCCAAACCTAATCAGATCCCTACCCAACCCGTGTAGAACCCTAAAAATAAACTGGTTCAACTGACATTTAGTATTGAATCTATCTAGTACCTGACATATATAGTGAACACCAATGAAGTTCACCTACGTTTAGGGAAAGTTATACCACCCTTAACCCCACCCATAATAATGGAGTTAGATCAGAAAACTCTAGAGGATCATGCTAACCCACCTTCACCACCATAATAACTCTTTGAGCCAATTAATAGAGCTATTAATGAAATAGTCCTACCATTTACAAAATGTCTTAGCCTTCAGTGCCATGTAATTGACCCTACATTTGATTTAATAGGATAACTCAAGAATATCTGAGTTAAAATTCCTCTCTTCTAGGCCATAAAGGATGTTCCCATATATTCTAAATTGTTAAAGACTTATGTCTACATAAACATGGAAGGAAGAAGAAGGATCCTAATATAGTGTTTATGTAGACATTTGTTAAAGACTTATGGCTACACTATATTAAACTACATAAACCTTGGCTAATTAGGAAGAAGATATAATTCTTTGCAATGTTCTTCAAAATAATTACCAAACTCATTCTATAGATCTCAACTACCTATAATATTTTGAGTGCCCATTTTTTAGCCTCTAGGAAGAGGATAATTTTGATGCATCTATATAAGAAATATTCTACCAGCTACTACCTTATAGATATATTCAAACCAGATCCATTAGTAATATATAAATGATGAAATCACTCTCATGATAAATTGAAGTCTCTCTAGAAAAAACATTACTTAATAATAACAAGTTGGAGTCAAATGAGGAAAAGTTCCTAGTCAACATTTTGCATGTAAACCAATGTTATTTTGCATGGGATTATGATGATATGCAAGAAATCAACTCAAAAATATACACACATCATATCTATATCAAATAAGAGTGCCAACCAATCAGATAGCCATAACATAAAATGAATCTAGCTCTTAGAGAACTAGTCAAAGTGAAGTTAAAAAAAACTCCTGAATGTTGGATTTATATATCCCAACTCAAATAGTGAATGTGTTTCACCATTGGTAATTATACCAAATAAAAATAGATAATGGTGTGTATGCATAGATAATAGGTAACTTAATACAACAACTAGAAAGGATCACTTTTCTCTACCCTTCATTGATTAGGTGTTGGATACATTAGTAGGAAAGACATATTTTGCCTTTATAGATGGCTTCAGTGGTTACAACTAGATTAAAATTTATCTTAAGGACCAAGAGAAAACCATATTCACTTATCCCTAGGGTACTTATGCTTATGTTGTATTACCTTTTGGGATATGTAACACTCTTATAACATTATAGAGGGATGTCCTGAGTATCTTTATAGATATGGCCAATGAATGTGTAGAAATCTATATGGATGACTTCATTGTTTATGGAGAAACATTTGATGAGTGCCTGAAGAACCTAGAAAAAATGCTGCAATGCTTTTAGGAGCACCATTTGTCTTTAAGTCACAAGAATTGCTATATGCTTATGACAAGAGGCATTATCTTAGGCCACCATGTATCCACTAAAAGAATTAATGTTGAACATATAAAAATTAGTATAATAAAAAACCTACTTATTCCTCAAAAATAAAAAATATCAGGAGTTTTTTAGGACATACTGATTACTACAGGAGATTTATCAATAAAATTAGCAAAGTAGCAACACCATTGTTCACTCTCCTGACTAAAGATGCTAAATTCATATGGACTCCTACCTGTGATACAACCTTCAAATAATTAAAAGAACTATTGACCACCACACCTATTCTACATGGTCCTAATTAGAAGCTTCCCTTTCATAGTCAGATAGATGCTTTAGATAATGTCCTAGGAGCTTTGTTAGGCCAAAAATAGGAATCACTCAATTATGATATATATTTTGTAAGCAAGAACTTACAGGTAGTATAATTAAATTACATGATCACTAAAAAAGAGTTCTTGGTAGTATTTTATGCTATCAACAAGTTTTATCACTATATAATATGGTATCAAGTCTTTATTCATACAGACCATGCAACCATTAGGTTCCTCATGAACAAACTAGCTATTCCAGACAGATTGATAAGATGGATACTCTTATTACAAGAATTTAATCTAACTATTGTAGATAATCTTGGTAAGGACAATGTCATGACTGACTTCTTATCATGACTAAAATACCCTCAAGAGGATACCATAGTGGGTGACTCATTTCTAGATGAGCCCTTGTTCTCTGTCACCATTACCACACCTTGGTATGCTGATATTACTAACTACCTTATAACAGGGTTACGTCCACAACATTTCCTTCCTAAACAAAAAAGATCTTTGATTCAAAAAATTAGTAGTTATTCATGGCTATCTAGATTCTTTTTCTATACTGGGCTTGACTCCATCATCAGAAGATGTCTCAGAGAAGATGAAGTTCCATATATCCTCAAAGCCTATCATGATGAAATTTATGGAGGACACTTTTTAGCAAAGTGTACAATGGTAAAAATATTGAATATAAGATATTATTATCCCTTACTCCATAAAGATTTAATAAGGTATACTAATCATTGTAATAGATGTCAATGTATGGAGAGACCCACATGTTCAGATCAGATGCCTTTTCAGCCTCAAATGGTGCTTGAACCATTTGAAAAATAGGGCCTAAAATTTTTAGGACCTTTTGATCCAATATATAACAATAAAGAGTACATCCTTGTATGTACTGACTATGTCACTAAATGGGTGGATGTAAAGGCTCTTACAAATGCCAAGGATGAGAAGGTGGTAGCCTTTCTCTATGAAAAAATATTCACAAGATATGATGTACCATGAGAAATAGTCACTGATCAAGGAACCCAATTCACTACTTGTTTAATTACTACTTTGGTCTAACAATATGAGATTAATCATAATAAATTAACTCTATATCATCCATAGTTCAATAGATAGGTGGAAGTCACCAACAGGGAGTTAGAAAATATTTTGACCAAGACTGTTAGTATTTCCCATAAGAATTGGGAGGCTAGACTTACTAAAGCTGTGTAAGCTTATAGAATTACGTAGAAGACCACTATAGGGTTCACCCCATATGAGTTGGTTTATGGAAATAAACCTATCTTGCCAATTGAATTTGAGCACAAGACCTTATAAATAACACTAGAACTTGGGATGGATATATCTGAAGCACATAATGATAAGCTTATGCAACTAAATGCCTTAAATATAGACAATAAGATTTGTAGAACACAAAACTTGTATTGCAGTATCAGATTGGATGACATGATAGGTACATTAAGACTAGATAATTCAATGTAAGAGATTAGGCCCTTATTTTTAATTCAAAATATAAGGATGACAAGGGCAAACTCTAGACTAGATGGTTTGGTCCATTTAAGATTGAGCATGTTTATGACAATGAAATAGTGTAACTCCAAAGCATTGATTTGGTAAGATTCCATCTACTAATCAATGGCCATAGACTAAAGTTGTACAAAAATCAACTCACTTAGGAGGAGTTTACCAAACACATACACATGCAACTATAAAATAGATACAATGATGTACTAGATTAGCATGATGTCTCCCCAGACAAATGGATAACCAACCAAAACATAGATGAATAAGGAGAGGAGGACATCTTGGTCCTCCTCTGACATGAAGGATGAGACCTTCAAATATTCCTTGACCAACCACCCTCATAACTGAGTTGACAAGGACCTAAAATAAACATTCTACTATAGGCAGTAGTTAGAGTCAAAAAAAAAAGAGAAAAAAATTAATAATGAAAACCCTTTTTGGGTAGAAAACTAACCTGATGGCTACCCAAAACTATACAATGGGCCTAAGTAGAAAACTATCTTTCTAGCTATTTGAGGTAAAAACCAAAATGAAAGATAAATAATAATTCTGAGCAAAATTGTTCATCTTCTTCTAGTTGTTATGGGTTATTCTATAGCTATTATAGGCACGTTACTCACCATTTTTATAGGTACCTTTGTCAATGAAGGTATTCCTTAAATTTATATGGGCTATTCTGTAGTTACTATGGGCACCTTCCCTATAGTTGGGCACAACTTTGCAATTGCTACATGTACCATCTATGGTTGCTATAGGTACATCTTAACACCTCTCTAAGTGCATGCAAGTTAGTTCTTCACAAACTCTAAGCTATGGCCTTGGCTATGGGATTTTTATCAATTCATAGAAGACACCAGACAAGATAGAGGAGGAGTGAAGGAGGATTAGAGTAGAAAAGTCAAAACATTACTCAAGCATACCCTTGAATAATAAGGTAAGAGCCAAAACCAAGACATACACTTCCAATCTCCATTTTAAGTGTTACAAACCATAATTTATGGTTAAAGGGACACATATAACCACTTTTATATTTTGGTCATTTCATGGAGATGATTTCACTCTATCACATAGTGAGATCTAAGATTTTTAGGAGCACAGGTCCTAAGTTTGAAAACCTTATTAGTTGCTAAAGGAATAATTCACTAGGCACATAATCCATAAGGAGTAACACAACATAGAGACAAATATTAGTAAGCTCATGTAGAAGATCACATAAAAATAAAACCCTTAGCTACCCTCTTCCATGTTCATACAACACCTGACTCAGATAACACAAAGATCCATAGTGACCACCTTATGGTAGGAAGAAAATAATATCTCATGTAACTATAAGACCTCTGCTCTGGTTCCATGCAGGCTGTCATGATTACATGCAAGTTGCTAAGGGCATCAAAGAAGGCTCACATCTTGTGATCTATGATAACTACCAATAAATTATTAAATTTTGGCAACCACACACATGCAAACACTCACATGTAAATCCTTTACATAACCCTAGGTAAATAATTAAAAAGGGACACCATATATTTTGGTCATAAAAAATCATTTTTTATTCTTAATATAACATGTATTATATTGAAAAGCATATTTAATCATTAACAATTCATTCATTAAGTATTGTCTCCACTCAAACTCATACCCTCATATTGACCCCATCCTCTCTCTTTTCATCCTACTCATTACATGTTATTTGAGGATAAGTGACACCTCATGTGGGGGGAAGAATGCTGCAGGCAATCAATTCCATACACTCTAAGATAGTCCATACGTATGGATTAAATACCCATGATGACACCATATAATCAATAGGGAAAATAATTAGTTTTAATGTTTTTACTTGCAAGTACAACCCATTCAAGTAATGTCAAAGCATGCCATTACCTGTAACCTACAACTTAAAACCAAAAACTACCGTTATTCAAAAAACCCCACTTTGCTACATGTAGAACTCTAGAAGCCAAACTGAGTGTGTTGATAATTATCAGTTGAAAGGGTCATCAAAAAGCTAAACTTAGCTAAAATGGGAGGGTTAGTTGTGAGATATGAACCCATAGATCATAGGCAACTTCAAGGAGACCCAACCAACTAGGCTATCTTCAATAGAATTGGATAGACCAATTATTTTGAGAAATTGTAGCATTTCTCAGAACCTCTTGCTAAGGAATTTATAGGAGAGCAAGCTATTGTACATGGCATTACATTTTTAGTCACTGAAGAACTTGTAAGCCAAGCAATTAAGATTCCAAGTATAAGAAAAAATTGGCAAGACAAACCCAATGGTCAAGAAGTCAAACAACAATTCTATCAGGGAGATGAAAGACTATTACTAAAGAAAGGTGGTGTGGAGAGACTCAACCTACCTAAATCCTGGAGGGAAGTAGCCTCATACATCATCAGATATATGACCTATGAAAGAAGGTAATATCAAATTTATACTCTCTAGTTTAAATTTTTGAACCACTTAAGGCACGATAGGACCATTAATGTTCCAAATCGCCTATGGAACATTCTAAAAAAGATGTCCAAAAAATACTAGAAGGAGGTTGAGAAAGGCCTAGATCATCATTGACTAATATGATTGATAACTAAACATGGAATAAACACTGTCATATCTGACCTCAAATGGGAATAATTTATAACCTTAGGGAATGGTGAACCTCATCAAGAAGAGGGAAATAATGAAGAAGAATCTCCTGAAGAGTAGGCCCAATAGACTGCACAAGAAGATATTATGAGCACTAGTGTTGTAGGACAACCTATAGCCATTGAAGGTTCATCTAAAAATTCTACAAGAAAAATAAGTAGAAGGAAACTAATCCTACCTCTTGATAACTTAGAGGAGGAAAATACACCCATGCAAATTGAGCAAAATATTCCTTCTCTCACAATTCCAACTATCTTCTCACCAAAGATTGATTCTTCCACCATGACTCCTTTAGGGGAAGAGGAAGTTCTTCCATCAACTACTACATAGGAAGAACAAGTTCTAACAACCACCCCTCCTAAGAAGAAGATGAAAACTAAAGAAAATAAATCCTCTATATCAAAAAGGAGACCTCCTCCTAGGATATCTTAAAGAATTAATAAATAGAAGACAACTCTAGTTTCCTCACCCATAGACATTAATGAGGATGAAAAGGAAAAGAAAGAGCCCAAGATTTGAAAGAATTTTGATGGGCTTGAGATTGCAGAATGGTCTACTGAAGAGGAATCTACCAAGAAAGAATAAGTACAGTCACCTAAGCCACCCAGATTCATTAAGGAGGACATGGATCTTCTCAAACAAATTGGGTTCATAGAAGAAGAGCTGAGAATGACAAATCAAACTATAGAAGAAGAAGACCTAATTGAAGAAAATACTATGGAAGAAGAAGTAAAACAAGAGAAAGTTCTTCATGACTAGGAGTTACAAACCTTAGAACAAGATATGAAAGAAATATGTAGGTCAAAGAATGAGATAAAAGAGTTGAAAGGTAAGAGAGGCCTAGAAACATTTCTGGGGCTAGTAAAATTTGTAGAACCATCTATGGAAATAGAAAGGTTATTGGAGGAACCTATAGTAGCTTCCTTGGAGGAACTTGTTACAACTTCATCTACCTTTCCCATAGATAGCATTAGTGTACCCTTAGAGGTACTTATAGAAGATAATGTTCTAGATTTGGTACCTTTCTACAATAGATTTTCTCTTCCATTACCCACTACAAAAACACCTACGGTAGAAGAAGTAATTAATGTGGATCTTTCAGTTGCCATGCCATTAAAAATTGATAACCTCCTAATTTTTATTAAAGAAAAATTCAATGATGATGAAACTTACCTGAAGGAGTTGGTACAAAGATTTAAGGTATATGTTGAAATAACAGAGCAAAAAGATGACTTAAAAAAGAGAGACTAAAAATGGCTAAAACTAGGATCAATTATTTGAAAGAAAAGATTACTAAAATGCATGAAACCATTTGATTTTTAATAGAGAGTAGATCACCTTCTAGGGTATATGATATCTAATTAGAAGAAATATGGCTTAAATTCAGATGTGACAGGATATATAATGATCATTCCTACATGTTTTATGACCCCAAATCTTTTTTTGATGTCTATAAACTTGCTAACCCTGATCTCCAAGCACAATTAAGTGAGTTTTACATACACTAGTATGTTGTACCCCATGATACAAATTGGAATCCAAATATATACTTGGGGGATGTCCAACTAAATGCATTTACTTCATATGTCCTTAATGAAATAGGACGAAGGAAATATGTGGAGCATCAAGAAAAAGAAAAAAAAAACTACCCTAATGATTAGGGTGAATAAGCTAATCCAAAAACTATAATAGAAGAATGGATCTCCTTCATGAACTTAGGTAATCCACAAGCATGGGTCATAAGGAAACAAGTAGAGGTTCATAATCACTATTTGAGTCTTATGGAAGGAGATGGAAACAAATTTTTATTTCTTGTTCTCATAGATGGGAAAAACTATCTAATGCTTTAAAAAGAAAGGAAAATTATTCCCCCCAAAACCTTAGGGAGGCCATACAAAGGGTATACATGTATATTGAGCTTGTCAAGAGGAGAAGGATAAAATGGTTGGGATTGATGTTTTAACCTCCTATGTTTTGGTTCCCAATTCTTGATTGGGAGGGGGAAGTCCTAGATGATAGAGAGGTAGAGAAGAAAAGATGGAAGAATATTGATGATGCTAAAAGTTTCTATATCTTTAAAGGGATGGGCTGCACTAAGCCCCTAGATTTCAAAATATTTTATGGTTTCATAATGTAGTCAAGGCTTGCTTGAAGTCAAGCAAGAGGTTAAGGAGGGGGTGTGATGAGGCCACCAATTAATTTATTTTATAGCCTCATCCATACCTTTTCTATGTAAATCCCCATAACCATCTATGACTCTTGCAAATGAATGAATGAATATATGATTTTGTGTGTGCATTAATATATATGTTATGTTATAAATTAATGATGATTTTTATTTTATTAGATTATAATTGTGTAAATTTATTTAATAAACATTTGAAAGGTAACATAATGCTGTAGGAATCTTGTTTAGGCACAACACTTACATGCTATCCACAAAAACTGTTGGTTTCTACCTACAATATGCCTGCAAAAACTATTGGTTTCCACCTACAAGTTGCTCATAGCACCTGTAGGCTACCCATAACCACTACTAGTTTCCACCTATAGGTTTTTTTTAGTAACTAATGGCTTCCACCTACAGGTTGCCCATAACAACTGTAGGTTTCCTACAACAACTATAGGCTTTCACCTACAAGTAACCCAAAACCACTATGCAAAACATAACTATTATTATGATCAGATCTTAAGGGCACATATTGATATCTTAGAAACCAAGTGGATGATTGAAGAGGATCCTCCATAACTATTGTATGGACTCCTCACATATAAATAATCTTGGATGTGTTGCCAAAGATGAGAAAGACAAGGATAATGAAAAGGAGACAAAAAAAATGAAAACAAAAAAATAGTATACATTATCCTTAACCCAGTCAGGCCTAAAACAAGTAACTTTAGTTACTAACCACCTAAAGGTTAACTGGAGAAATTCTTAAAGTATTTATAATTTCCATAGTTTAGTGTTTTTGGTTAAGGCTAATAAAATACCTTCTATATTTAATGATAGAACCTAGATTAGATTAGGAGTTGGATAGATGATAAAAAAATAGTAGAATTGTAAAAGTCATTGCATTCTGAATATTGTAATATTTTTTATCAATATTTAATTGATATAGATCTGAGTAATGAGAAGGTTGATTTTGTAAGAAGCTTTCTCAAGTCTCTCAGAGAAGGATTAGAACTTAGTTCTGAATGAGGAAGGCCCCCCTCAAAAGGAGTTGTAGTGAAGATCCTAACCCTCTTTAGTTTAAGTTGTTGTGTAAGTTGATTTCATTATTATTTTGATTATATAAAGTGTGATGCATGTGTGATTCATAAGTGTGAAGTATTTCTGTATTTTTATTATAATAGTTTCATAGTATAACTATCTGGTGAATTCAACATAAGTTTATTATACTGTAACTAGTAAAACAAGTTAATCTATGAATCAATAATGCCTATATAGTGCTGATATCCTTGAAAATCATATACACCATGGGTTGAAAATTAATGTTAATCAAACTTAAGAATCTAGAAATTAACCAAGTAATAAGTCTGCATAACACTCTTTGCTAAACATTCTATGCAAGTTGTATTGTTAGTGATTGTTCATAGAGTTGGGCTCCTAAATCCCACTCTTTCCTCCAAGGATAATGAGTGAATAAATGTCTCCAAATCCCCCAAAGATCACTGGGTCTGATTCTTCTTGAAATGTAAGATATGAGTGCTTGAGTTAGCAACTTGACATGGTAGCTTAGGGTAGTGGAGCTTGAGAGGGGTATTAAGACCAAATTTGACTAGTCCTTTCCTTCCTCTATCTGAAGATGTATTTGAAGGAAAGATATAATTTGAATGCAAGATATAATTTTAAGGCAACTAATGTATTATGGTTATATGAAGGCATAGGCTAAGGTGTCAAAGGTGGTCAGGTGCATGGAAGAGATATGTCAAGTCATTTGACACTTGGTCATGTGGTTTTAAGTCTGTATGAGGCTGTGGAAGATTGTTGTCATCATAAATAATATGAAAGTATTGATATGAGTTTGTTATGAGTATTTTTATGTCATACTGAGTGATATTATTGAGGTCAATATGTTTTAGAATTAATCAATGTGTCTTGTGAAGCCTAGTCTAGACCTTATGAGAAGGTATGTGTAAGTATCATGGTGAAGTGAGTAAGCTTAGGAAAGTGAGAAGTTGTTTGTAATTGTATGTTCTTGTGATTTAGGTGTATAAGCCTTCAAAATTAATGTAAGGTGTGTTTTTAAAGGTAAGGCATTTTTTTTTAGTCTATAGTTAGACCCTACCTGGCCTAATGAGGTATCATGATCTATTGTCAAGGCATGTGAAGGATGTATGGTAGTGTTTAAGTATGAGAGAGCTTGTATGGCATGAAAGTGATATTTTGAACATGACAATGAAGTGTTGAGAGCATGGAAAGAGGCATGAAGGTTAATTTAAGGCCTAGTAAGGTATGAAGACTGCATAGAGAGAGTGTAGCATAATGGGTATCAAGATCAATTTATAAGGAAAGTGTGAGTAGTTTATTATTGAAAAATGTGAGTCAATACTTTTTAGGAATGTGCATGAAGTTTTAGGTTATATTTTGAATGACAAGTCATGAAAAGTTGTTTGGAGGTCTCTCAAGTTCTTAGAATGAAGTGTTCTCAACCTGAAAAGAATTTTATTGTGCTCATTATCTTGTCAAAACTCTACATGGAAACCTAAGTAGTTAATGGAAGATGGGGAAGGGTACTAGATCAAAATTAAAGGCATTAGTTTTTGGATTGAGGGGTCATGCTTTATGAATGATCATTAAGAGTGGAAATTAGTTTAAACCCTCTTAGAACCCTAATAAATACTTGATATTGAAGATGTCACTCAAATTTATTAGGATGGGTTGAATTTCTCAAGTAAGATATTTTATCTTGTAGTGTACTCTCCTAGGTACTTCTAAGTGGTATTGGTTAGAGAGAGGAGAGAGAAAATGTTGAGTTACAAGATTATTTTTGAAGAAGTTGCTATAGAAGTCAAAATTTGCATTAGAAATAGAATAAAATAGATGGAGAAATAAGGTACAAACTCATAATATATTTATATGAAGGTTTATATATAGGTTATACCCTTCAAGTGTGCTAAACTAGTCATCCCAATTAACTAGTCACTAACAGGGCTAATGGTGTAAACAGTGAAAAAACCCAAACAATAGTGATAAGATGAATTGGAATGTGTTTTCATGATATAATGATGAAAAAAATAATATAGAGATGTGATATATGAATTTTAAGACATTTCCATTTTTTTTATAAGTTTTGGAGGTTAGTGAATATGGTGAAAAAGTTTCTCACAAGTTGACCTGTCTAGTTTAGATAAGACAATGAGATATAAGGTCATGAGATTGGTTTGAAAGACCAATATTTTCCATTAGAAAATATGATATTTATATTTTAATATGGTTTATATATATCATAGGACCATATACATGCATCAAAATTCATGGAAAGTGTCTATATAGGTGTTGGAGGTTTGAGTCACCATGACTAGTCTTTAAGGTAAACTGGTAGTTCTGAGTGAGTGAGTTGTAGAGATGCTCTTGAGCTCTTATCTCCTAAGTGGAAGTGTTTAATGCATTTTTTAATGTAAATTATGGCTTTTATACTTTTTATACATAATTTTTTTATCATACTTGAGTGTCTTAATTATATTTAAGTTTCACTTTTGCAAGGTAGACTTTTGAAGCCCATAGGCCCAATAAGATAGTTTGTCCTAAAAGAGGTTTCATGGTATGAAAAAAAGACACAGGTCTAACCAAGAATGGAGGAGATTATTATAGGTATATTTATAAGTAATTGAATGGTTTTTAGTGGATGGATAAATCCATATAGGTCTAATAGAATCAAGTTTTGGCATTACAAGATAGACCTAAAAGAGAAATGAGGCCAAATTAAGTCATGTCAGACCAAAATAGACTCAAATATCATTTGATTCATGTACAAAAGATGTCATAAGACCTATTATATGGATGACCTAATAGGTTAAGGGTGTGTGGCTGACGAAGTAGTATATGAATAAGGAATGGTATATATACAAGGTAGTTTTAGGCATATTTGAGAAAGTGAAGAAGAAACAAATAAAATAGAAGATTGAAAAATAGTAGGAGGTATTGTAGACCATAATATGGGTGTATATAAGCTATCATGAATATTTAATAAGATTTATATGTATGAAAATCAAGGTTATTTGACCTAATTAATATTGAAGAGACCTAGTTGAGTGAAGAGGCTTAGAAGGTAGTTTGAGAGGGATAAGAGTGTGAAGAGATAAAGATGTGGTCATAATATATTGGTTGAGAAATATAGTGTTATAAAGGTGATCAAAGAAATCAAGTGGCTAAGTTTATTATGAGTCATATATGGGGTTGGTGTCTCCTTGTAAATGGGTGTTTACTAAAGCCTAGTCAAGTGGGTGCTTGTCTAGTTGGGGTTGGTGCTCCATATGAAATTGGTGGTTCACTAAATTTAGTTTTTTTACTAGAGGAATATAGTCCATTTTTATAGATTAGTGGGTTTTAATACCATTGAGGGTTTCCCACATATGTGATGTGTTCTTGTGTTTCATTCTTATGTGAATAGTTTTTTATGTTTGCTATATCTATATATTTGTTTGAATGGTTCATTATTACTTAAGTGTAATTGAATGAAAGCTTTTGAATACTGATTCACCCCCCCTCTCAATAACTATGCTTCTAATAATTTATATTAGATCTTGGTCCTTTTAATCAAGCCTAATCACTTGAAGGAGATCCTTAAAGCACAAGCATGTATAGTCAACAACCACAAGGACTTTTCTCAACCAATAAGGCTTCTCTCTTAAATGGGACTAGATATGTATTTTGGAGCATCAAAATGAAGACCTATCTCATGTATTTAGGCTATGAAATATGGAAATATTTTTTTGATGGATTCATTCCACCTTCTACACCATCAACTAACATACCAGACAAGAAGGTAAGTGAGAACAAATCTAAGGAAATAAATGCCATCCTTTGTGGTGTTTTAGAAATATAATTTGTTAAGGTCATGCATAATGATATAGCCAAAGGAATTTGAGAAAATTTGAAAACCATCTGTGAAGGAGACACCAAAGTTAAGTTGTCAACATTGCAAACTCATTGTAGGTAGTTTGAAAGTCTAAGAATGAAGGAGGATGAAAACATTGCATCTTATTTGTTGAGATTAAATGAAGTGGTAAATATCATCAGAGGTTTAGGAGAGAAATTAGAAGAATCAATAGTAGTAAAAAATTTACTAAGATCCTGGAATTCTCAGTTTGATTCAAAAGTGTCTGTAGTAGAGGAGATCAAAGATTTTAACACACTATATATGGATGAGCTTCATGGCATCTTGAATACCTATGAAATGAGAACAAGTGATGGAAGACCTTATAAGAAGGAAGATGCATTCAAAGTTAAGAATAAGTTAAAAGGTAAGAAGGCAAAGAATGATAACATAGACATTGATGATGACAAGATATAATCCATATTTGTCAGAAAACTAGGGAGAGGTTCTGGTAAGTATAAGGGAAAATTACCATTCAAATGCTTTAACTGTGGTAAGATTGGTCACTTTGCATCTATGTGTCATAAAAAGGATAAGACTAATCATGATGAAAATCATGGTGATAATATAAAGGTCTATAAGCTTGATAAAATCAAGAAATATTTTAGGAAGTATGAAGGCAAGAAAGGGTTATTCAAGAGTAAGAGAAATTTCTATACCAAAGAAGATAATAACTCATCTGATGTAAGTGACACAAGTACATCTAACAGTGATGATGACATTAATGAGCATGACAATAATGAAACCTTATTTATGGCTATAGAAATAGACAATGAGGGTTACTCAAATGGGAAAGGCCTTTTAGATGATGAAGAATCAAATGAAGAAGAGGTTGAAGTGAACCTTGAGGAAGAATTGGTGAGTATTTTAGAGGATTTGAAGTTCCAAATAAGGAAGAATCAGAAAAAAAGATCATTGATTAAGAATTATGAGCATCAAATCAATCTGTTTGAAGAGATACTAAGCATCAACACCAATGAACATGAGGAGATCATCAAACAACTAGAAACTTAGATTGAAATTGTCACTACAAATCTTAAGACCAAGGAAGAAAAATGCATAGTGTTTTGAATAGAAATGGAGTCCTTGAAGGTAGAATTGTATTAGGCATCATTCAAGTTGAAGACACATCAGAGATTTAGGAAGAGTACTAAAGTTTTTGGTGATATTTTGAGTAGTCAAAGGTCTCTACATGATAAGACATGTCTTGGGTTCAAAGAAGACCAAAAGTATAACAAGAAGAGTTATAACTTAAAGACCTATGTAGAAACTCTAAAATCTAAGACTCATAATGATCATCAATAGGTAATGGAAGACAACATGAAGAGACCAATTAGGTAGATCAATGTAATAAGGTGTTTAAATTTTTTCAATAGTTTTTGTTTTGCTTGTCATATCTTTTGTCATAGATCAAGTGATTGTAAAATGGTCTCAAGGAATGAATTATCATGGGACCATGGGAGGAGTGATCAATCTAGAGGTATGTATAGAAATTTTGTTTGCTAAAATTGTCATAATATGAGACACATTGTAAAATTATGTACTAATGGAGTTAGAAGGCCCTCAAGACTTAACAAGGTATATGGAGCTCTTAGAATACATGAGAAGAGTCAAACTTTGGTATGGAAGCCAAAGAAAGTCAAGACTCATCATATTGAGCTCAATGGTTAGGATGGATTATTTGTTAAGATAAATCAAGGATCAAAAGTGAAGGAATGTTAATAACACTTGTTATCTGCATGCATTGACAAGGTAATCAAAGAGAAGAAGAAGGATGACAAGATGGATGAGTCAAATGCTTCAATCAAGCCTAAGTAGATTCTAAGGAGGGACTATCAATCTCATGATTTCAAGATAGCTGAGGAAAGTGGTTTGGAGATCTGGGAATACCCTAAGTTCATGGAGTTTTGAGATCCTTATGAAAAGGGGTGACTCCATTAAGCTTCATGGGGATACTCTTTTATCAGTAGAAGCATGAGGTTGCAATCAAGGGACTCATCTTGGGAGGATTCTAGGTTGTCTATGTTGTAATGTATGAGTTGTTTTATTTATAGCTTGATTTATGTTGAGAAGTGGTATTTGTATCAAGATAATTGAAGGAGGTTGAGAAAGGTATGTGAGTCTTGATGACTCATATGATGAACACAAGTTGTGAGGATAAAGGGGGAGCTAATTAGATGATTCATTAGCTTTAAGAGTAGATAAGAAAATGGTCTATGCCAAAGAAGGTATATAGAAAACATGAAGATAGGTCGAAGAATGTGGTCAAGATTGAGATCATGTTTATATGATGCTTCATAGAATCTATGATCCTATTACCAAAAGGGGTAGAGAGCTTAGAAAGAGAGAAAGTTCAAAATGGGAAAAGTACCCTATTTATATATGTTTCTAAGAATGGTTTCCATATTATGAATCAAGATTAGATTATGGAGTTAGGGGGGATTTGTAGGTCTATGTTATGAAGTGTCAAGATAGTTATAAGAAACATGGATTCTTGAGGTACAGTTCAAATGTTCTAGAAGTTGTCTATGATAATTGGTATGAACTTAAGGTGAGTTTTGTTAGCATTTATCTATGTTTTTCATTGAAATTAAGGTCCAAGGATTAGATGGTAGTTTTTAAAAAACCCTTTATCATTCATGTCAAAAGGGGGAGAATGAGTATATGGGAAAAGTGCCATTCTGAAGTGACTTCATTTTTTGTAGTATGTTTTCCATCAATGACAAAGGGGGAGTTTATTGGCATGCTATCATTGATGTCAAAAGAGTGCATCATGCAAAGGCATAATGGTCATTGATGTCAAAGATGTATCATGTCAATATTATACTATCAAGGTTGATGTCAAGGGCGACTAAGGATGGATGATAGTATGTGATATGTCAAGGCACATAAGAGTGTTGTTTGATGATAATTATTATGAGTGGTGTGAGAATGAAAGGTACATATCATAAAATATGTTTGAAGATAACGAATATTTACATAGGAATTATAGTGTATGAAGAGGTCTATAAAAGTCATTAATGTCATGATATGAAGAGGTACATTCAAAGGAATGTATGTGCATAGTGTGGCATAGTCATGACATGAAGAATTTTAGGGTAAGCCATGTGATAAGATGCATTTTAAGTCAAGAGATAATTTTAAGGTAAGAGAGAATTTGAAAGAAACTATTGTCTTATGTTGGCATGAAGGAATAGGTCAAGGTGTCAAAGGTGTTTAGGTGTATGGAAGAGATATTCCAGTCATATGATTCTTGGTCATGTGGTTTTAGATCTGTATGAGGTTATGGAAGATTTTTGTTATCATAAAGAGTATGAGATAAATTATATGAGTGTTTTTATGTCATCTTGAGTGATATCAATGAGGTCAGTATGCTTGAGCATAGTCAAGGTGTCTTGTGAAGCCTAGTCTAGACCTTGTGAGAAGGTATGTGCAGGTAGCATGGTGAAGTGAGTAAGGTTAGGCAAGTGAGAAGTTTTTTGGAATTTTATGGGATTTTGAGTTAGGTGTAGAAGTATTTATAAGTGTTGTAAGGTGGGCATTTGAGGGTAAAGCATTTTGTCTTGGTCTGTACTTAGACCTAGACTAGCCTAATGAGTTATCATGATCTTTTTTCAAGACATGTGAATGATGTATGGTAGTATTTAAGCATGAGAGAGGTTTTATGGCATGAGATTGAGAATTTGAGCATGAATGTGAGGTGTTGAGAGCATGGAAAGAGGAATGAAGGTCAATTAAGGCCTAATACGGTATGAAGATTATGGTATAGAGAGAGTATAGCCTAATGGGGTATCAAGATAAGTTTCTAAGGAAAGTGTGAGTAGGTGAGAATTGAAAAAGGTGATATAAGTTTTTCTAGGAATGTGCATGAAGTTTGAGGTTCTAGTTTGAAGGACAAGGCATGAAAATTTATTTGGAGGTATCTAGAGTGCTTAGAATGAAGGATTCTCAACTTGAGAAAGATTTTATTATGATAATTATATTGTAAAACCTTTGAATCAGAACCTATGTAGTTCATGGTATATGGGGATGGTCCTAGCTCAAAATTATAGGCATTAGTTTTTGGATTGAGGGGCTATGCTTTATGAATGATTGTTAAGAGTGGAAACTAGTTTAAACCCTATCATAACCCTAATAAAGACTTGATGTTGAAGATGTTGCTAAAAAATGCTAAATATAGATTAAATTTCTTAGGTAATATATTTTATCTTGTATTGGAATCTCCCAATTACCTCCAAGTGGTATCAGTTAGAGAGAGGAGAGAGAAAATGTTGAGTTACAGGCTTGTTTTTGAAGAAGTTATTGTAGAAGTCAAAAGTTTCATTGGACATAATAAGAAAATGGTTTAAGGAATAAGGTAGAGAATAATAATATATTTACATGAAGGTTTATGGATAGGTTCCACCTTTCAATTATGCTAAATTGGTCATCCAAGTTAGCCAATCACTAACAGGCCTAATGGTGTAAATAGTGAAAAAACCCAGGTAGCAGCGAGAAGATGAATTAAAATGTGTTTACATGATATAATTATGAAAAAAAGTACATATATATGTTTTTGAATAATTTTAATACATGTTAATGTTTTATATAGGTTTTTGAGGTTATTGAATATGGTGAAAAAGTTGCTCACAAGTTGACTTGTCTGGTTTCAGATAAGATAGTGAGATATACGTTCATGAAATTAGTTTGTAAGTCCAATATTTTCCATTAAAACATATGATATTTTTATTTTTGGATGGTTTTGATATCTAATAGGACCATATAAATTAATTATAAGTCATGGAAAGTGTCTATACAGGTGTTAGAGGTCTGAGTCACCATGATTGGTCTTTAAGGTAAACTGGTAGTTCTGAGTGAGTGAGTTGCATAGATGTTCTTGAGCTCTTATTTCCAAAGTGGAAGTGTATATTGAATTTTATAATGACACCAAGGTAATTTAGACTCTATTTATATAATTTTTTGATCATATTTTAGTGGATTAATTATATTTGAGTTTCACTTTTTCAAGACAAACTTTTGAAGTACACAAGCCTAATGGGACAATTTGTCCTAAAAGAGGTTTCATGGTACAAATTAAAGACATAGGTCTAACCAAGCATGGAAGAGGTCAGTAGAGGTATATTTATAAGTAATTTAATGGTTTAAAATTGTTTTAGCAATCCATTTTGTCCCAATAGATATAAGTTTTGGTGTTAAGAGATAGACTTAATGCAATTAGGTGTCCATGAGACCTAAAAGAGAAATGAGTCCAAATTGAGTCATGTCAAACCAAAAGGGACTAAAATAAAATTTTATTCATGTAAAATATAAAAAATAATACCTATTATATATATGACCTAAGAGTTTAAGGGTGTGTGGTTGACTAAGTGGTATATGAACAAGGAATTGTACATATACAAGGAAGTTTTAGGCCTATTTGAGAAAGCGAAGAAGTGAGTAAAATAGAAGATTGAAAAATAATAGGAGGTATTTTATACCATAATTTTGGTGTAAATAAATTTTCATGAATATCCAATGGAATTTTTGTGTATGAAAATTAAGGTCCTAATCAGTCTTGAAGAGACTTAGTTCAGTGAATAGGCCTAGAAGGCAGTTTGAAAGGGATAAGAGTGTGAAGAGATGAAGAGGTGGTCATCATATATCAGTTGAGAAACATAGTGTTATAAAAATTATAAAATTAATCACGTGGTTGAGTTGATTATGAGTCATCTAGGGGGTTGATGTCTCCTTATAAGTGGGTTCTTGTTAAAGCCTAGTCAAGTGGGTGATTGGCTAGTTGGGGTTGGTATTCCATGTGGAGTTGGAGCTTAAATAAATTTGGTTTTTGTATTAGAGGACTGTATTCAATGTATAAATACTAGTGGATTTTCTTATCATTTAGGGTTTCCCACATATGTGATGTGTTTTTGTGTTTCATGCTTATGTGGATAGTTGCTTATGCTTGCTAGATCTATATATTTATTTGAATGGTTCATGATTGCTTAAGTGTAATTGAATGAAAGGTTTTGAATAATTATTCACCCCCATATTATTCATTTTGATTCTAATAGGATGAATATACAAATTTCAATCAACCATTATATAGGTCAATGATTGGAAATTTGTTGTACACTACTGCCTCTAGACCTGATATTATGCAAGTAGTAGGTCTTATGAGAAGATTTTAAGTAGATCCAAAGGAAAATCATTTAAAAGTAGTAAAAATGATACTTAGGTATATCAAGGAGACTATGGAGTTTGGGTTATGGTATCTAAGGAGCAAGGAGTTTAACTTGATAGCCTATATAGATACAGACTAGGCAGGGAGTTTATATGATGGGAATATCACTAGTGGAGGAGCTTTCCTCTTAGAAGAGTGCCTATTATCATGGATAAGCAAGAAGACAACATAAATGGAATTATCTACTTATGAGTCTAATTAAATTACAATAGATTCACATTCCACTCAAGTCTTATGGATGAGGTATACCTTAAAGGCCTACAAAGTGGAGTATGATAGTCCTAGTCCTATTTTTTGTGATAATACAATTGCTATAAGTGTATCAAAGAACCTAGTTATACACTCAAGGACTAATTAAATTTATATAAAGTATGATTTCTTAAGAGAATAAGTAATAAAACAAAATTTCAATATTGAGTATGTATCTACCAAGGATCATATTGAAAATATTCTAACAAATCCACTTTTAAAGACAACATTTGAACATCTAAGATAAGAATTGGGTGTATTTCCTGCCCCTAGTAGTCATTAAGGAAGTCAAGTGCTTAGGGAGAGATAATCAAGTGGTTCATTAGTTACAATATCATGTGAGTAGTGATGAGGAGGTATGCATGGAGATAGGGGAGCATGTTTGTGTGATGATTCATAGACTCTATGATCCTGTTTGTTGAGATTTTGTTGTAAAAGGTGTGAACCAAGAAGTTGTAGGTACCTCTTTATCATTAATGTAAAAGGGGGAAAAAGTTAATAATGGGGGATAAATATCCTATTGAGAGAGTATTATTAAGTTTTTGAGAGTGGTTTCCATTGATGACAAAAGGGGAGATTGTTGAGTATTGTCATTGATTTCAAAGGTACATCCTGTGAAGGTTGATGCCAAAAGAGATTAAGGATAGTTGGTAGTGTGTGATGTGACAAGGTGAATATAAGAGTGTTTTCATGATATAAATAGAAATAGATAATTTTAAGGAAACTAATGTCATATTTCTACAAGATTGATATCATTATTTATATCATCATGGAAGGTATAGGCCATTGATGTCAAGTGCATAGGAAACATAGTCATGAAATGAAGAGGTATGTGCATGGTGACATGAATGATCATAAGAATGTGAATGTTGTATGTCATTATTTGAGAATGTGAGTAAGGTATATAATAATTAATGAGAGTTTTAGGATGAACCTATAGGGGTAACACCTTCAGTCTAAGTTTACACCCATACCACTTCTAGATCCTGCCTAGCCTAGTGAGCTATGAAGATTAGATTTCAAGGCAAGTATGAACATGAGAGCATGGTCAAAGGAGAGATAAGTTTTTTTAAGTATGATAATTTTTTTTTAGATTAATATTTTAAGGAATAGTGCATGAATCATTATTTTAGGCCTTCTCAAGCTCACATAATGAGATACTCTAACTCAAGAAGCACTTTCAGGCATTAATTAGCATGTGTAACCTCTACATGGGATTATGAGATATTTAGGAGATATGGGTAAGGGTATTAGATAATATCTCTAGGCATTAGTTTTGGATTCAAGTGGCAGTCCTTTATGAACAATCATTAACACAAGAACATGTGTTAAATCTCCCTAAATCCTTAATAAGGACCCAATGTGAAAGATTTTATTCAAATCAGCTCATGATGGATTAAAATTCCTAGATAAGATATTAGATAATTTATTAAACTCTACAATGTACCTCTAGGTGGTGGTGGTTAGTTAGATGAGAGAGAAAATGTATAGATACAAGCTTATTTGTCAAGAAATTATTATAGCTCTCAAAAGTTGAATTGATTAAAAAGAGAAAATGGGTGGTAGAAGAAGATAGAGAGACTCATTTTACATGTACATGATGTTTTATAGATGTGTTTTATCCTTTAATTTATCTAAATTTTTCATCCCAGTAAGCTAGTCGTGGACAAACCTAATGGTGCAGATAATATAAAACCAGGAAGAGATGAAGTGATAGATTTGAGGGTCTATGCATGATATATTGATGAAATAAAGTGAATTAAAAAGTTATTTATTAATTTTAAGTCATGATAATTCTTTTTAGAAGCTTTATAATTTAGTGTATGTGGTGAAAATTTTGCTCACAAAATGGCCTATGTAGTTCAGATAGGACTATGAGACATAAGGTCAAGAAATTGGTCTGTAAGACCAATTTTGCCATTAGACCATATGAATTTTATATCTTAGGATGCTATATATATATCATAAAAATATTTTTATGAATCAATAGTAATTAAAAATATCTATATACGTGTTGGAGGTATAATTCTTCATAACTACTTTTTGAGGTGATTTGGCAGTTCTGAGTAAACTAGTTGTAGAGATTTTATTGAGCCCTTATGTCTTGATTGAAGGTGTTACAACCATTTGGTGATGAAAATAATGTCATGGAAAATATATATTAATTTTTCATTTTTCATGGTTTATTATCTCAAGGGTGTTTAAGCTTCATTCTTTTAAGACAGAATTTTGAGGTACACAGGGCTTATAGGGCAGTTTGTCCTAATGAGCTTCATGGTATGAACAAAGGATGCAGGTCTAATAAATCATGGAGGAAGTCAAAAGAGTTATTTATATAATTGGTTAATTTTTTTTTATTGTTTAATAGTTCCATATAGGTCAAATAAGATCAATTTTTAGTGTTAAGAGGGAAGACCTAATGCAATTAGGTCTCCATGAGACCTAAAGGAGAAGTAAGGCCTAATTGAGTTGTTGTAGACCAAAAGGGGTTCAAATTTTTATTTAACCATGTTCATAAAATTTAATAAGACATATTTTGTGGCTTACCTAAGAGTTTTAATATGTGTGGATGAACAAGTGGTGTGTGACCATAAGACTAGTATATATACAAGGCAGTTTAGGCCTATATGTGTGTGTGTGGAATAATTGATTAAATGATGTATGGTTGAGTATAATAATGTCTTAAAATTAATTTTATATCATAAAAAAATATCATAGGTGTGGTAATAAAAATTTTATATAAGGTAATTGAGTTGGTTCTTAGTCACTTTGGGAGTTGGTACTTCCTTGCAAATAGGTGCTAGCAAAAGCCTAGTCAAGTGGGTGCTTGACTTTATTGGGGTTGGTGATCCAAGTTGAGTTGTTGCTCAAATAAATTTGGTATTTTGTTTCATAGGATATTAGTCCATTTGTATATATCATAGTGGTTTTTATTTTCCTTAAGGGTTTTCCACTCATATATGTGTTTTATTGTTGTTTGCTCTTGTGAATGGTTCTTTATGCATTGTTAGATCACTATGCCACTTTCATAGTTCATGAATGTTAAAGTATAATTGAAAGAAAATTTTCTAAATATGGATTCTCCCCCACTCCTATTAATTGTGATTCCAATAATAAGGGACCTAAGAGGTGTATTTCATACTAGCAAGGGTGTCCAAGTACCTCATAGCTCCAATTTAGGGTCACGATACAACTCTATCTTTAGGCCTATTGGCCTAACACCTTCCTCAAATAAATGCTAATTTAAGTCTAAAATAGAGGAAAAAAAGGAGTTATATAACACCTAAAAACATCATAGATATTTTTTTCAAGGATTTTTAGGTGTGAGAATAATAGTAGTTTGTAGATTAAGGATCATAATCGGTCATTGTGGCTCAAAATTGCCTTGTGGGTACAAAATGCATAATTATCACTTAAGGAGTAACTTGATGAGATCATAAATATAAATAATAGTTTCATGAGGATATAATAACTTTAGGAGAGTTGAGGGGCCTTGTTTAGAAGAAAATAGTGGTATTTGTTCATAGGTTAGGGTCCTAACCTTTATGAACCATTGCTAAGAACCCAAACCCCTTAAACCTCCCTAAAACCCTATTAGTGACTTGGTGGAAAATATATTGAATAATTTGCATCCAAATTTATTGTGATGGCTTGGTAAACACTTGGATCTCATATTACACTCTCATGAGATCCCATCCATGGCATTGGTATGTATGGATAGTTGTATGAACCTCTTAGAAACACTATTTTGGCAAAGTTTAAGGATAAATCCAAGGTGAAGGACTTATTAAAAGGTTTAAAATAATTTATTAAGGTAATTTGAGTATATTTAACCTTATAAAATCATTAAACACTCAGAATTATACTTAGAAATACTCATAAAGGTCTGTGCCAAATAGGTAGTCTAGATGTGCTAAAGGGAGGTGACCTAGATAAATAAGGTAGAGTTGTAGGTGTGAGATGCTTGAGAGGCATAAAACATGGTATAGTATGTTATTTATAATTTAAAAAATATCAATTACTAATCTTGAGGGTTCTATTCAATCTACATATCCACCTAGGCAGTGAGCAATCAAGAGACTAAGCTAATTATCTAATTAGCCTACTTGATCAACAAAAAAGATGTTCATGGGCATATAGGGATACTATGGATTAAATTAATGGTCATGAAATTTTTTTACTTGCCTCATAAAATTATTATATCTATTTACTATTCAACATGAATGTTGGGGTAGTTTTCTAAATCATGTTGACATGCAAGAAGGAGGAGGATACTAAATGCTTCATGGAGGGGGCCTAATTGATCCACTTTGATGATTTGTAACTATAATGAGGAGATGGAATTGTATAGGCTGGCATGTCCTTCATATTTATGAGATCAAAATTTTATTAAAAAGAGTTCAATTCCTAAAAATGCTTATTTAAGGCCACTCGTCACCGAGGCAATGAATGAGGAAGAATAAAGGCTAATTATAACTATCAATTGAATTATATGGTCATTCATGACTTCTTCATGATCTTACCATGCCATAGTATCTTTTACATCTTGTTAATTATTATATAAATTTAGGCTCTAAGGCCATTTTATTCATCCTTTGGTTGGGTATGATGAAACTCTACCAAAACTGTATATTGTAAACCTCTTTGAATCAATAAAGGACTATTTTTAGGTTTCTTTGCTAGAACTAGTGTGTATATACTTGTTGATTGGTATAAGTGTGAAGTTAATTCTCATTTTTAAGTCCTTTACCTCATGTAGTTGTTATAATGTCATCATATACAAGTCATATGATGTGCCAAAGTACTGGTAGTTGTGTCTGAAGAGCAATTTAGTTGATAGTGTCTTGGGTAGGCTTCTTATCCATTACCTTCAAGTTACAAACATCCGTCATAGCCTTCACATGAAATACTTACGTTTAGGATCTCATTAGAAAACTTGTTTTAGTCATTAGTCCTTACTTAGTTCACAAAGTATTGATTAAATATCAGTTAGAGTGGATAAGTCAATATTGGTGCATCACCTTATTAGGTTAGGTTTATTTCATGCATTTATATATCTATTTTCACCCCAAAAAATTAGTATGTCTTAGGAAGTGATCTCAAATTTATACACTAGGTGAGCTAGCCTAATAAACTAGAGGTTTAGCCTAGCCATAGGTCACCCACAACCTTGGGATAATCTCATGTTACCCCAAACTTGGAGATATGCTTGAATAACCTACTCCTAAGGGTGAAGTTTGGGGTGTCAAAAAATATAAATCAAGACAAGAAAATTAAAAAAAAGGATAAATTTTGACTATAGGTGATTTGGGAAACTCCCCCATGAGCTTTCTAGCCTGGTTGGTAGTGGAGCAAGACCTAGAGTGAGTTTAGAGGCAAATATGTTGGGGATATAGATGCATGTCTGGTAGCAGAGGAATGTCTAAGCAAGCCTTCTCAAGGTAGGATTCATAGGATTAACTATCTTGATGATTGAATTTGTAGTAGCTAGTCCTTTTAGGTTCTAATAAGTAATAAATTAACTCATTAACACACACTTGATCAATGAGAATGTGTGATTTGGTATTTTATCCACTCCCATATTTTCCTCTCTCAAATCAATTAGTGTTCCATGCATAAGTATCATCTAGATAATATAGGTTTTTAGGCACATTTATATCATTTCAAAATACCCAAGGGTATTTTATAGTAGAGTCACCATTTATTGTTGTTTGCATAACATCCCTAATTCTTCCAAGAATTAGGGAACCTCTCTTTTTGAATTTTACTCTACTCCTGATTATTCTCATGGTTCATTAGTGTTATCACTCTACATTATATTTGTGGACCATATCAATTTTCATACTAAATTGGGACCCAAAACCACCACTATTGGAAATACCTTATTTGTGTGAGTCAACTTTGTATTTTACACTTAGTGTAAAAGTGGAGTTATGATCTCCCAATTTGCATTTAAAGTTGGGCTCTCACATCTCTCTTAGATATATTAGCCTAATATATGGGTCTATATCAATATACATACCCTTAATTCCCCTAAAACCTATCCCATTATGATGACCTGGTTCAAATGGTAAAGTTTCATAAATAACACTTGGTCCTAAATGAAGTTTTGTTGCACATCTATTTGCTTAGCATTCTTATTAGCCTATTATTTCATCTCCTTATAGACACTTTAGGGTGGGGTAACTTTGATTTTCATTCCTATTATACCTACATGATTTATCCCATCCTCTCTATCTAACTCATGCAGATAAGTTTTATCTTTTGCTCTTTGAGCAAAAATGCATTTTTAGGGCACTTATCTCACTTGTTGGGTATCTGAAATAGGTGTTTTCTATTACTCTAGCCTATTCATTTTCCCCATGGAATAATTTTGGTACCTATTCCATTTAATCCTCTATAACATACTCCGTCATCTTCACCAAGCTCATTTGATCAAGTTTAGTTTTTTGCACTTCTCCTGGAAATGACTTCTAGACCTCCATTTTTCACTTGTTAGATCTTGCTAAATTAGGCTAAAAAACTTATAAAAACTTCTAGTTTTGACCCAAAATAACAAAAATGAATTACCATGATGATTTAAAACCATAAACATCAATAAAAATCCCAGATAAAATGTGTCAAACTTGCCAAGTTTCCCTATAGACCACTTTAGGGGTCTCAAGCCCACTTAGGTCGTGGGGCCCTCAAACATATTTTTCTTGCCAAATTTGGATTTTAAACATTGGTATAAACTAAATATTTGGATGGAGAGTAGGTATATAAATATGATTAAGGTCTCCTCAAGTCCATTTTAGGCTGTATGAACTTGACTATAACTAATAAATCCAAATTTTAATAGGGTGAATAGTAACTTAAAAGAAAAATCCTGATCACTAAAAAAGCTCAGTTAGGTATACATAAGTTTTTTTGACCAGTATTCAATTTTTGGAACATAAATTTCACCCTTGATGTTGAAAACACAAGCCATTTACATCTCTAGAAATCTGGTTCTGGCATAGATGCAATGACACCCTTAATTTTGATTGATGGTGCCTAGTTGAAAACTTATTCATATTTTAGTGACTAAGTTACTATTCAAGCTAGTTAAATGGGATTTTGACTTGATTTTGGTCTCTTTTTATATGTGAATAGTGAAATTGATGGGAATAGGAAGAGTAAGAGGTATTTGGGAGCACCTATGATGATGGTTGAAGGTTTTGGAAGGAAAATTCCTCTCTTAGAAACTTCATTGGCTATATATTCATTGCCCCCCATTATCTAAGGGTTGGCATTTTATCCACACACAAGAGATTTGGCCAGCCCCTTTTTCTTTTTTATGCAAATTTTCATTATTTTGTAGCTTAATATATCCCTCAAATCCTCTCCTACTATCATGCTAGTGAAATTTTGAGGGATCTATTATATTTGACAACAATTGTAATTGTCAAAATGATGAATATTGATAAATAGAAAGCTTATAAGTGTTTGATATTCAATTTTCATGTTTATACAATGGTTGTAATTTATGCTTCCCTATTTTCTCTCTTGAGAAGCTTTATTGGCTTTGATTTTTATTATGCATATGTTGGTTAGATCAAATACTAATTTATGGAGTTCTTATGATTTAGAAACTAAATTTACTACCATCATTGTAGGCTTTTATTTTCTTCCTCTTCCCCTTATCTTTTTCTATTTATTTTACCAATTGCTAACTAGGGTTTGAAAGCAGTATATATTTGAATAAATACCTAAATCATTATTTTTTTCTCTATTATAATGTTTAATTATTTAATATCTAATTATTTAAATGAATGAATGGAAAATCAATTGAAAATAATATCAAATAAAACCCAACACCTACTGATTTCACAATTAGGCAAGTTTCAAATACTAGTTTATTTGCTTTGTTTCCCAAAATATAATGGCCTAATGAGTGAATGAATTTTAACCTCATCATTTACAACATGACATGAAAATAATTATAAATAAATCAACAAACTCACCTTTTTTACATTTTTCAAGTGTAAAAAACCTGTTTAAATGCACATTTGAAGTTTAGGCTTGGTAGAACCAAAAAAGGCCCCTTGAATGTATTGGTCAAAATTAGCCATTGAGTGAAGATCAGTGTGTCTAGACTGGGTAGATATAAACCTTGGGGATATTACCCAGAATATCCTTTAAAGAGAGATCAATCATAAGATGAGCTTAGTTGTTATCAGTTGTGCCAAGACGATCATCAACACTACCCTTGTACATTAAGGCCTACATTACCAAACACAAGGTCAAAAGGGTATTTGTAGATAATATATCTAGGTTAAACATTTGGACTTTAAACTTGATCAATCATATGGTTCATTCTATTATAGTATAAATCATTGCAGAAAGAGAGTCAAAAGGCACCATCCACCTTCCTATCATGGTTGGCCCTATCACACATCAAAATTTATTTCATTTCATTGATCTTGATATTCCTTATAACATCCTCCTTGGATAACCATGGATTCACACTAGGCATGCCATCCCATCCACTCTCTACCAATTCATAATATTTCCCCATTTCAGCATAGAAGTTGTTATTTTTGGTTACCCTCAAGCCTTATAATACTTCAAAATTTTAGAAGGGTGATACTATAAAAAAAACTATACTCCTATCACAAAAATTACTTATGAGGTAGATATATCTATGGCACTAGAATCATGAAAACCTTCACCCTATATTCACTAAAGTGACCTTCCATCCACATATAAATCACTACCATCCAAATATCATTAATAAAGGCTTAGGATCGAGGATGCCTTTCATCTAGGTAAACTACCTACTTCTCCAAAAAGTAGTGTAGGCATAGCCTAATAAAAAATAAGTAATAAGTATCCTATCAATTTGGTTCAATATTTTTTTTAAAGGATCTCGTCTTGTAGAATAAAGAATTGAAATTTAGAATAATTCTTGGTTATATAATGATGGTGTGGCCTCTTGTTTCCAAAGGAAGGAATATCCCATAAATAGAATGTGCCAAGTTATGAATTACAAAGGAAAAGGATTTGATCTCCATGAATAGGTATTATTAGAACCTATACCTTATCATATAAATAAATAATATCATGGCATGGTTAAAAACCCTATAGTAGCAATCCATATGAGTATATCAGTGATACTTTTATGATTTCTAAGGAAACCTCTTCTGACATTGAAATGGGTTCCACCCAAGGCCTCTATTAAGACCTTTCTTCTAATAAATTTTTTAATGATTCATTTATCCTCACCTTAAACATTGCCCTAGAATATCCCAAACTTATTAATTGGGACCAACAAGATCTTATATCATTGGAATTCTTCTAGAATGATGAGGTTATTGTAGAGTTTATGGGACTTAGAGAAAGCATCCCATTACAATATCAAAAATAGGTATTTGAAATAAACTTGGATATATCAACATATTATGGAGAGCAGGAAGATTTCCTTAGTCATAAAAAACATAAAAAGTAAAAAATCATAGTCTCCTAGTGAAAACCTCTATAAAGCACTATCTGACAAAGAAAATCAAAAATAAGAAAATAAAGATGTGTCTATTAGTGAAAACCTTTTTGAGGAACCAATAGATAGGACCTTAACCTTATCCTTAAACCAACATAATTTCAAGATAACTCCACATTTTTTGTTAAAGAGACCATAAATGTTAACATCGATATGAAGGACAATCCTAAAATCATTAAACTTGTAGTAACTCTTGGTCCAAAAGAATGGGAAATCCTTATCATTATTATAACATAATTCTCAAATGTTTTCACTTGGAATTATGTGGATATGCTTAGATTATTTTTGACCCTAGGTATTAGACCCAACCAAGTATCTACACACACTCTAATGTTGTTAGAAGACCTGTACCAAGGGTTGAATAATATGGAATATGATATACACAAAAAAAACCATCACAAGATCACACATCTACATTAAGGCTACCAGATAAGAACAACGCTAGCTGGCAAAATTTTCCCACATGTAAAAAATGTTAAAATGAGGGCATGCCCATCTCCATATAGTCAAAATCCACAATAAAAAGCATGTAAGATTATGTTGGTTTTATGAACAATAGAATGGGTTTAACAAGTTGTGGTAGCTAATTTAGACCCAAACACTACCTTAAATGCTATATCTATGCGAAAGGAACTTTAATTATTCACTGACAACATTTGAGCTACCAAGTAAACATTTGTAACTAATTATGCACCTATGAGAATTTATTCCCTAAATGGAATAAGATGAGAGGATAATTGGTAGTGAAGTGATACTACATTAATATTGTAATGATTTATATGTAAAAAATAATAGTTTAGTGATTTGATGCTTTTTGTTACCATAATGTCATGTCCAAAAATTGACACAATGAAACATGCATAAAATAAGCCAATTTTTTGAGAATGTACAATGCACATTTTTATTAACTGCATTGCCCAAGTGATAAAGAGGTAATGCACAAGTCACCTACACAACAATATATACATAAAACACCCTACCTTATAAGATAAAACTATAAAATATAAACTATATAATAAATCCCAATTTGAACAACCAACAAGCAACATATATCCATGGTGATAAACTAATATAAAAAATATAACATATCTATGCTCAAATACAAGCTCATGGACAATAGCTTTGGTGATACTACATTAATACACATCATAATGAACAACTAAATAACATAAGTAAATTGATATCAATGAATAGAATAATCATTTCAATCTAAATATATAACCATTATAATATAAGCACAACATTACCATATCATAAATATATAACCATTATCATATTCTCAAAGACTCCATAACATCTCATGTCTCAAATATACATAAGCCACGTCTCAACAAGAAATGTGAAAAACACTACAAGTCTAAAGGTGAGCACTATGAAAATAGGAGTCTCACATCCCCTTCCCCTTATGCATACTTCCTCATGGAAGAAACTTAAATTAGTGGGGATATCAAACCCTCAAAGGTGATGCATCCTCCCAAGTAGCTCTAGTATCATCATATTTATCCCATTAGTCATTGACATAGTCTAGTCCTTTTCCTCAAAGGGCCAACATATTATATGTTATAATCCACATGGGCTCCAAAACCAAAGCTCTATCTATCTCAACCTAAAAGTCATTCCAATCCAAATCATGGGTATTTTTATGAAAATACTAATGTAAAATTAAAATATGAAACACATCATGAACACATTATAGGTTTTATAGAAAGGATAGATGATAAGCTAAAAGGTATATGGTCTATAAGATCTCAAATAACATGAAAAAATGAGGTGCCAACTTATAACCTTTTCCATAATGAATAGTGATCTTGTTAGGTCTCACTCTCAAAAATACCTTGTCACCAACATTGAAGTGTCAATCAATTCTCTTTTCATCCTTATACTTCTATCAATCTCTTGCAACCTAAAGATGATGTCAAATATGAAAAAAAATCTTTTTCCATGTCCTATAACATGGTAGGAAAAATCATGACTTAATCCTAAATGTGATTCCAACTTAAGTGGGTCCTACATGCTTTACCATATAGTTCCTTTTAGCGTGTCATCTTGATCAAATTTGATAGTTATTTTTGTAATCAAACTATACAAGGTACAATAAGTCCTCCCAATAAGATTGTTGATCCATAACATACATATTAATCATGTATTATAAAACCTATTTGACTCTCTCTATTTATCCATCTATATCAGGATGGTAAGAAGTGCTGAAATTGAGCTTAGTGCCCAATGCCTTCTACAAAACATTCTAAAAGAGGGATGTGTAATCACAATCTCGATGCAAGATAATCTTACATGGAATCCCATGAATTCAAATAACTTCATCCAAGAAGACCCTTTCCACTAACATGGAATTATAATTAGTCTTCATAGGACAAAAGTGAGTTACCTTCATCTTGTCCACAGTCACCATGATCATGTCATGATGATAGGTTGAGGTAGGCAGTCTAACTATGAATTCCATGGAGATGGTATCCCATTTCCATTTTGAAATGTCATGAGCATATAAAAACCCTTATGTATGTTTATTCTTGGCCTTAACCCTTTGAAACTTAAGGCATTAAGTTACAAAAATTGAAATGTCACACCATAAATCAGCTAATGATACAACTCCCTCAAATATGCATGTATATTCTTCACTCTAAGGTGTACTTGATAGGAGGCTTGATAGGACGCTAAAAAAATAAAATCACAAAAGCCACTTATTTCAACCACATAAATATGTACCCAATTTCATCAAATGCCACATAACTCAAGTGAATATCCCTCAAGCTTTCCCTTTAGGGCCATCCCTGAACCAACATCTATTGCACCTCCTAGTATAGACTATCCTTAAAAAGTTACTCAAGAATTTTGTTCTAAAAATTAGTGTGTATCCACATAGATACCAAATTATTATTTCTCCTACTCAGGGCATTTACAACCACATTTTCATTTCCTTTGATTTACATGATGTCAAAATAATACTCACACATAAGCTCCATCTAACATCTCTAATGGGCATTAACATTAGGCTGATTGAAAATGTGTTGCAAGCTTGAGTGGTCTATTTTTAGAATAATGTAATGACAAAGCAAAAAATGTCACCATCTCAAAAAATCATGAAAAATGGTTGAAAATTCAAGTTCATCCTTGAGTTTTTGGGACTCATACATAATCACCCTACCATTTTATATAAAGATGCCTCTTAACCCATCATGGGATGCATCAGTGCAAACAAATAACTCCTCTATAGGATTAGATAATGCTAATATATGATATCTATTGATCCACTCTTTCAAAAACTTAAATTCCTCCTCACACTCTTGTATCCAAATTAAATTATTACCTTTCTTTTCAAATGTAGTGATGAAGTTATTAATGTAATAAAATTTCTCAATAAAGCAATCATAGTAACCTACCAAACCCATGAATAAAGAACCTATGTGATGCTCATAGGTGATGAAAAGTCCATGATGACGTGAATATTAAAGGGTTATATTGATGTACCCTCCCTAGATATGATTTACCCAAGAAATTACACATCTAATTATACAAAATCCTACTTTACAAAGTTACCATACAATTGGTTATCCCTCATAAATTATAGTACCTGCTTCAAGTGGTCCTCATTCTCCTCATTTCATGAATAAATCAAAATATGATCAAATAATATTAACACAAAATAGTCAATATAGGTGTAAAAAACTCCATTCATGAGGCTCATGAATATTGGTGGTGCACTGGTTAAATCAAATGACACAACTATAAACTCATAATGCCTATATCACATTTGAAATGCAATCTTGTGAATTTAAACTTTTAAAATTCATAGCTAATGATAACCCAAATTTAGATCTATCTTTGAGAACACTCTATCTCCTTACATATAATACAACAAATCATCAATCCTAAGTAAATTATAATGATTCCTAATTATTACTTTTTTGAACAATCAGTAATGAACACACAAATAAAGGGATTTATCCTTATTCTTCATGAAGATAACCAATGCTCCTTAAGGAGAAACACTAGGATGAATTATTCCATTCTATAATATATCCTCAGCCTACATATTGAGATCACATAGCTATAGTGTGGTATTTTGATAAGGTTCTCTCTAAATAGGCTCAACCCCCAGTACCAGGTCTATCCAAAAATAAAACTCTCTCAGTGGGTGCATGTTTGGAAAATCATCTAGAAATACATTGAAAAAATCCCATATAGTGAGATGATCATTTTAAAAAGCCTTCTCTAACTATTCCTCTGACATATCACTCATTGTGATAAAAAATTCTAAAAAACCTTTTTCAATCTCCATTGGAGTTGCATCACAAAAATCATGCAAAGAGAAATGGGTCTCTTAACCTATGAGATAACCATGTAAGTCTCAAGATCATTGACACAATCAATAACCTTATTATGGTAGTCCATCTCATCTCTATGATCCATGAGCCAATCTATACCCAATACAAATGCATAATTACCCAAGGGTATGATGCATAAATATATGGTAGTATGGAAAACACCTAGATCCAAAATACAACTCTCTAAATAGCTAATGAGCATCTTGGCCCTAGTGTCCAACTCTACCTTCCAACTCTCTAGCTGCCTAGAAGTCACTATCCTACAACATTCCATAACTAAATGGGAAATGATAACATTGTAAAGGATACTTTATTAATCAAACATGTGGTCTCAATGATCATTCATTGGGTCTCAACTTGGTGGTTATCCATTGTTGCATACATATTGTGGACCCAACCCACATCACCTACTATCTACTTTAACATCGAAGCCTTATTCCTAATGGTAGTTGATGGTCTCATATGAAAATAACATTCATAATGATTAGGAAATCCACATGTATATAAATATCCTTTAAGTTTATCTCATCTTGATGGGGCTCCATCTATCCTTTGACCAACTGTAGTTGTTGACCCTAAAGGTCCTCCCTATGTAGAATAATGTGTTTGTGAAAGTCTAGTATGTTGTTGATCATGCTTCCTAGAATTTATCTATGATTGATAGTTATTTTTGTACTTGTCCCTAAAATAATATTAGAAAATATGGTTACTCTATTTTTGGTGTTGTTTTTGCTACTATTGATGGGGTCTTAAATTAGATTAGGGAGGTATCCAACCTCCTCTAGGTGCAAACTATGCACCCTCTATTCTCATGTCATGTTAGGGATATAAATTATCACAAAACTTATCTCATTCCTTTAAAGTCTTCCCCTAAGACTCCTATACTAGATAGGCCTTATTTTTATGACTACTAAGGTCCATAGAGATAAAATGTGCATGGTGCTAGCTAGATACATTTTTAGCCTCTAATAAACCTGTTCACTTGAATGGACTCATCTATATAACCCTAAAGATGCTGTATCAGGTCTAGAAAATGGAATCCATACTATTTCAATTTATTTCTCCCCTATCAGTGAGCATGGAACTTATCCAACATTTTATGAACATAGTGGGGAGATAAGTAATGAGTTATGAAATGATCCTTAAAAAGTTCCTAGGTGAGGGAAGCTAATGTCAAGTGGATATTTGTATCCTCTTCTTCCCACCACATATTTACCACATCTCTTAGTAGGTGAGTCCCTAAATGTGCCTTCCTATTGGATTCACATTCATATGGTAAAACATACTTGTATGATTCTTAACCAAGCCTCTGATGCAAAACCCTCCTAGGCACCATCATATGTCAAAGGGTGAAGTCTAATGAAATCCTTAACCAAGTTTCCTAGTGATGGCCTAGGATTGGGGTCATAGTCTCACCTCTCCCACTTGTCTCTGATATGATGTAAATCACCTTTATATATCCCTCTTAATTAATATTTATTCACACCATAAACATTCTATAGACTATCTCTCTATCACCTCTTGCATTGTTGGCAGTATCTCTAATATAATGCCAAACATCTATTAAATGGCCTAGAGAATTTTGGGTCCTGAATATACAAGCCCTTAATAAATGGTAGGTGGTTTTAGAAATGGTAGTGATTTTATAGGCTCCACAATGTCATCAACATTATAAAGTAGTCATCATCTCTGTACCATACTACATAAACAAGGGACAAGTATTAGATATTAGCATAAGTATTGACCCAAAACAAAACTAAAAAATAACCTAGAGATTTTGGTGTGGAAACTTTAATTTGATACCAAAATTTCACACCTAAAAATTGACACAAATAAACACACACAAAAGTCCATTTTTTATAATGTACAATGCACATTATACTCAGCTTCATTTCCTAAGTGACAATGAGATAATGCACAAGTGGATGCACAGTCACCCCACAATAGTGCAATTCCTAATTCCTATAATCATCCTATAGGCTCTCACATAATATTAAAACTCTCTAAGTATTCCTAGTGTGACCCACAACCTTAAGGATTAAAATGGATGCATAACTAAATAGATGTGGGTTCGAGTAACCACTTGCTTAAATAAGATGTCTTAACTCACAATGGAGTTTAGTGAGTGTTTTAAGTGATTTTTATCAATCACATGGATTACTTCTCACTTAAGTAATAAGAGAAGATCTAATTTTGTGTTGACTTTACTTTGGTAAAAGTTCTAAAAATATATCAAATATAGCTCATAGGACCTTAGCATGTGTCTAAAATATATCATTTAATCCCTTTAAGATAGTTGCACCTAATCTCTACCATGGGATCAAATTGATCTTGATTTTTATATTTGGTTATGGTAAAAATGTGAAAAAAATATTTTCAAGGCCACAAGGTCTCCAAATTATCCTTTTGATTAAAAAACTCATATTTTGGAGGAGGAAGGAGGTTTTGGAGGATGAATTTTTCCATAATCATCCCTCTTCTCCTTCTTCAACCATGGATGAATGCCATTAATGGAGTCTCTGAGCTCTTTAACAAAAAAAATCACTTTCAATTATATGACTTTATAAGAAGAAATGTGTATGAGTTCTTCAGTTACCCATTTTGATGAAATGTTCCTACTAGATCTCAATCTCCTACTATTGTAGAATAGGTCTCGAGAGCTTCAAGCTCCTCCACGACCATTAATAGCTGCCATAAGGTAAAATTTTAAAAAAATTAGTAATTTTATTTTTTCTTAGGCTAAGAGGAAATAAAAAATAGAAGGGGTCCCCTTTTTGGTCAACTTAATTTGGCATTCTCTTGAGCTCGTGATATCCAATAAGGTTGAAACAGGCCTCCCTAGGACAAAACCAACCCAAAGTGGAAACTATAAAGTTTCATATCTCAAAAATACTTCAAAATATAAGGGGATTAAATTTTTAGGGGTGTAATTTTGGGTTACACCACCTCTAAACCACCAATTCTCTCTAATTAGGGTTTTAAAATTAGTCCACTAGGTTTCCAAGGAGTTCTACAGCACACTAGAGAAGAAAAGGTCATAATGAGAAAAATAAGCATCTTGAGGTCTTTAAATTGGTTTCACATAGGAGAGAAATACAAATGGATTAGAGTACCTTTGGGGTTCATCCCAACTATAGGCCATCAAGTTCTTGCAAATGAAAGAATAATTCCAATCATGTTATAAGGAAAAAGTTCTAGTTTTTGTAATTTTTGAGTTATAGGTTTAAAAAAATTTAATATAATAAAGTTTTAATATAAATATTAATTAATTTATATTAAAATTTTTTTTAGTTACAAAAGTGATAGTTAGTCATACTAACAACCATGGACAATGAATCCAATAGCTAGAAACTATGCTAACTAATAAGTACAAAGGCCATGCAGTTTAGCATAAACTACCATCATGACCACTTCACCAAAGAAGCCATGGTTAGACAACTACTAAAAAAAGTTTCCCATCCCCTTAGGGGCTTATAAAACTTATCATGTGGTCCCATGGGGCACTGTCACAATTAGATAAGCATTGAATAAATCCACCCAACCTCTTAGGGACTTAGAACACTTATCATGTAGTCTCGTTGGGGAACCACCACTTAAACTAAGAATGTGCCCTAAAAAGTGGTATATTTCCCTTTTATAGGTCATGTGGTAAATAAGAATAACCCTATAGAGGCAAAAAAATTTAAAATTCATATCTAACAAACCAAACGTCAAAAAAATATGAAATTAATGGTTTTAGAATTAGTAAAACCATAATTTTATGTTAAAATTATTTTCAATCATTTTTCATGCCAAATAATTATGTAATTTTTTTTCATTTTACAAAGGAGTTAACATGATTTTGAGACCAAAAACTTCAAAAATTAATATTAATTAATCTGTAACTCCTAAAAATATGTTTTTTATTGTCATAGATTTATCCTAATTCATAATACATAATAAATTTGGAATATTTTATAATAATTTGAATGCTTAAAAATTAATTGAACATTATTAACCTTTCATGGCTTCACACTAACCAAAGAATTTTACAAATTTAAAATAAAGAAATTGTTCTCTTCATCCAACTGTAAAATTACAGAACTATAAAATGCCCATAATATAATGTAAAAATGGAATTTAAAAAAAACTAGTAATTTCCATTTATTTTACAATAGATACATTCTTTAGAAAGAATACATAAGTAATAAAGAATAACATAAAATTATGATAACTTAATACAATTTTCCATTACAATAGAATCATATTTAAGAATGAATTAATTACAATATGCATGGATCTCAAAGGGACAATAAATATATTTTAAATAAAAACTAAAAATTTCAAACAAGTTATCTTCACAAGGCTCCATATGCAACCACAAGGTTAACCAAAGGAGGGATTTCCTTCCATCCTTTTTTCATCATTAGGTGGCTTCCCTAGGTACCCCGAAGCCTAAGATTCCTAGCTTCGAGCATTCCCTCATCATGGGTCAAAGTAACCAATTTGTTATAAAAGAGGTTTAGGTGGGTTGGGACTATGTAGAGGTTGTTCACCAGGAAAACACATCTAGGCTAAAAACTCACTATACAAAGTAGGATTCCATTTCAAATCAAACCAATAAAGAGACAATGAAAACACCATGAAAAGTAACAAAATGTACAAGGTAGCCATACAAGTTTCAACACACTTAGACCCAGTGATTGAGAAGAAAGATAAGGGAAATTCCTCACACTTATGTTGTTTACAAAGGAGATAACATGGTTTTGAGACCAAAAACTTCAAAAATTAATAATAATTAATCTAAAACTATTAAAAATATGTCATATATTGCATAAATTCATAGACTTATCCTAATTCACAACACATAATAAATTGGAAACATTTGGTAACAATTTAAATGCTTAAAAATCAATTAAACATTAATAGCCTTTTATGGCTTCACACTAACTAAAGCATTTTGAAAATTAAAAAAAAAATCATCTAATTGTAAAATTATAAAACTATAAATTTCCCATAACAGAATGTAAAAATGGTATTTAAACACAAAATATTCATTTCCATTTCTTTTATAACTAATACATTCTTTATAAGGAATACACAAGTACTAAAAAACATCATACAATTTTGAGCACTTAATACAATTTTCCATCATATTTAAGATTGAATTAATTACAATATACATGGCTCTCAAATGGCCAATAAGTCTCTTTTCAAGCAAAAATAAAAATATCAAACAAGTTATCTTCACAAGGCTCCATATAAAATTACAAGGCCAACTAAAGGAGAACACACCTCCCATCATTTTGTCATCATTAGGTGGCTTCCCTGGGAACCCCTGAGCCTAAGAATCCTAGCTCTAGGCATTCCCACATCATGGGTCAAAGTATCTAGTTTTATATAAAGGAGGTTTAGGTGGTTCATGACTAGGTAGAGGTTGTTCACTAGGAAAACACATCTAGGGATAAAAAATCATTATACAATTTTTTTTTTAATTTTCAAACAAATCAAAAAAGAGACAATGAATACACCATGAAAATTAATAAAATATATAAATTAGCCATACAAGTTCCAACACACTCAAGCTTGCTGATTGAGAATAAGGACAAGGGGAATTCCTCACCCTTTTGTTTCTATCTCTTGGTTATGGGAGGGAATAATAACCTTACACCATGTCAATAAAATGTAGTATGCCATTGGGGTTATGATCTTACTTTCCACTTCCATTACATTATAATAAATCCATGTATAAGGGCATAGTAACCTTGTTCTACTACCACATCCACTACGAAAGGGTAGACAATACGAGCATGCAAATACATCAATTTAAATATCATGACTCTACCATTTTAAGATAATAAAATGGTTAAATAAATCCATAAAAATGAGGGATATGACACCTCAAAAGCCACTAAATTCACATACAAACTACATGGTGGCCAAATGCACAAGCATGGAAGACAAAGTAGAAAGAGAGGGTAAGCCAAGTGGCCTTACTCTTAAAATATTGAACAACTAAAAGAAAAGAGGATAAATTTTTTATAAATAAATAAATTAAAGAATTAGCATAGAATCCTATCTTATTACAATTTGAATCCTCCTAAGACACTTTATAAAATCTTGGGTATGGTTGAATCTTCATTATCAAAGTTCTTCTTCTAGTTCCTACTACTCTTTATCCTTATCCTCCCACTTAAATTTCCACTATTATAAAAATGATCCAAAATTTGTCTCAAGGAAGTCTCACCTTCCTCAAATAGGCCCAATTCCCATCTCTATAATCCAAATTGGAGGTGACATGTGTCCTTCCCTTCCCTTGGATTATGGTAAAAAAATCTCCCCTCCTCTTTAACTCCATTTATAAGCCCATGTGGGCAAGTAATAAAGTCCACACCTCATACATGGAGTCACTATCCCAAGCCATAAATGGCACATGGGCTGACCCCAAAGACCTCTAAGGTTTCTTGAAAATATATCCTACCTTCATATAGGTCCAAGGGCAAAAATATTGACCCAAAATATCTAAAATATACTTTAAGGCATTCCAAAAAGTTGTATCACTCTATCCATCCGAGTTTGAGTCAAATGGGCCCACTTAAGTGGCTTAAAATTAATTAAGTAATGAATTAATTTTTTTATATAATATTCCTAAGGTTAATAAGAAGGTCAGAATAGTGTTTATGGGGGTGAATAGTGCAAAACATTTTAACAACACGTGTATCTGACTAAGTCTACAATAAGGTACAAAGGGTGGTTAGGATCATGGTAAGGTCAAGAAGATGTGTCACCACTCTACAAATGATGTGTTTATTCCTAATGTAGTCGTAGTTACCTCATTAGCCTCATTGTCACCTGCACAACATTGTATACATAAAATATCCTACCCTATAAGATAATCTTGCAAAATATAAGACATACAAGAAATATCAATCCAAACAACCAAAAAATTACTTATCTAAAAAATTAAATATACATGGTGATAAACAAATATCAAACATATAACATACTTATGCTCAAATATAAGCTCATGTACAATATCTCTAGTGATACTGCATCGATACACATCATAACAAACAACTAATAACATAAATAGACTGATATTAATGAATAGAATAATATTTTTAATATAAATATACAACCATTATTACATAATCATAACATTACTATCTCATAAATATAGAATCATTGTATTAGTCTTAAAAACCCCCTAACATTTCATGTCTCAAATATACATAAGCCACATCTCAACAAGATGTGTGAAAAATACCACAAGTCTAAATATGAGCACTTTGAAAATAGGGCACTCACATCCCGCCCCCCTAATGCATACTTCCTCATATAAATCACTTAAACAGGTGGGGATACCAAACCATAAAAGGTGATGCATCCTCCCAAGTGGATCCAATATCATCATATTTATCCCATTGGACATTGACCTAGTCTAGTTCTCTACCTTAAAGGGCTAACATCTTATGTACTATAATCTGCATGAGCTCCAAAACCAAAGATCAATCTGTCTTGGCCTAAAATTCATTCCAATCTAAAAAATGGGTAGTTTTAGGCAAATACTGATGTAAACCTAAAACCTGAAACACATTATGAACATAAGATAGGCTAGGTGGAAAGTTAGATGATAAGCTACAGGGCCAATGTTTTCTAATATCTCAAACAATATGATAAAATCAAGTGATAAATTAGAACCTTTTCCATATTGGACAGGGATATTGTTATGTCTCACTCTAAAAAACACCTTGTCACCAATATTGAAGTGTTTTTCAATTCTCTTTTCATTTGTATACTTCTTCTATTGATCTCTTGCAACCTCAAAGTGATGTCAAATCTGAACAACATGTTTCTACATGTCCTATAACATGGTAGGACCGTTCATGATTCAATCCTAAATGTGATCCAAACTCAAGTGGGTCCTACATGCTCTACCATATAGTTCCTTGAAAGGTGTCAGCTTTATCAAACATTGATATTTGTTGTAATCAAACTATATAAGGTATAAGAAGTCCTCCCAATGAGACTGTTGATCCATAATGCACATGTGAAGCATGTATTATAAAACCTATTTGACTCTCTCAGTCTATCCATCTATTTTAGGATGGTAAGAAGTGTTAAAATTGAGTTGAGTACCCAATGTGTTTTACAAAGTAGTCTGAAAGTGGGATGTGTAAACACAATATGGATGCAAGATAATCTTACATGGGATCCCATGCAATCAAATAACAATATCCATGAAGACCCTTTTCACTGACATAGAATTGTAAGTAGTCTTCATAGGACAAAATTGAGTTACCTTCTTCATATTATCCACAGTCACCATGATCATGTCATGATGATAGGATAAGGTAGGCAACCTAGTTATGGAGTCCATGGAGATGGTATCCCATTTACATTTTGGAATATCATGAGGATATAAAAACCCTACTGGATGTTGATGCTTGAACTTAACCCTCTAAAAATTAAGGCATTGAGTTATAAAATTTGAAATGTCACACCATAAATCAGCCCAATGATACAACTACCTCAACTATGCATGCATATTATTCACTCTAGGTGTACCTAATAAGGGGCTTGATGAGACTAAAAAAATCAAATCACACAATCCACTTGCCTAATTTCATAAAAGGCCATCTAACTCAAGTGAATATCCCTCAAAATTTCCCTTTAGGGCCATTCCTGAACCAACATCTATTACACCTCCTAGTATAGACTGTCCTTAGAATGTTACTCAAAAATTTGTTTCAAAAATTAGTGTGTATCCACATAACTACCAACTCATGATGTCTCCTAATCAAGTCATCTACAACCACATTCTCATTTCCTTTTATTTACATGATCTCACAATAATAATCACATATAAGCTCCATCTAACATCTCTGATGGGCATTGAGGTTAGGTTGACTAAAAAATGTGTTGTAAGCTTGAGTGGTTTATCTTTAGAATAATGTAATGACAAAGCAAAAAGTGCCATCATCTCAAAAAATCATGAAAAATGGTTGAAAACTCAAGTTCATCCTGTTAGAACAATTAATCCTAAGTGGGCCTATATGTCCCTTAGCCTTGGTAATTATTAAATAATAAATAATATATTATTTATTAACTCGAGGTATAAACATCAAGTAAATAAATAATAATATTATAGCTATTTAATATATATATATTTTTAAATAATTGGTTTCTATCAGGAAGCTATAAACATTGAGTAAATAAATAATCATATTATAGTTATTTAATATTTACCAAATATTAAATAATTGGTTTTTATTAGGATGGATGGACCCATTATTTTTATGTCACCTCCCTTGGTTTTTTAATATAAATAGAGTTTTACCTCTTTTGTAAAATAAACCTCACGAATATGAAATATTTCTCATATTCATTCTAATGATTTTGTGAAGCTTGTTTGAAAAGGAGTGAGAATTTGAAGATTGTATTGGGTACAGAGAAATTTCTCTAATTATGAAATAATCATCATTGGTGGGTTTTTTAACCTCTTTGAGGTTTTCCCATGGTAATTTTTATATTGTGTCAATTAATTTATGTGATATTATTTATTTACAATTATATTTTATATATCTTGTATATATATATCTATATCCCTACATGGATTATATCGTGGTATTAGAGCTTGATTGAAGTGTTGATTGATTGACAAGACTATTGATCATTGGAGACCTCAATCAAAGCATTTAATACTATTGGAAATAAAATTTGAGGCAATATTCATATTTTTAAAGCAATGGTATGACATTTAAAGTCTTCTAAAATCTTATTCTTTATTCAATATTTTTTCTTGGCCATCCCTAGAGGTTTGTGGAGCAATGTAATGCATTCTAAGACAAATGTGAGCACTCATATGTTTATTCAAGCCTCAAATCAAATTTTTGATATAAAAAAGTACAAATTTCAGATTTATATGGCCCATGTCAGGAATAAAATTAGAAATAAATTATTTCTATCATTCTTCAGGAGATTTGGTGCTCTAAAAGGTCATTGCATGCATATTTAAGCAGTCTCAATTCATTTTTGAACCTAAGAAGCTTCCATTCAGCCTCTTAAATTTTTATTGAGCCTATTCAATGCCATTATATAGCCAAGAGATGTGAAACATTAAATTATCGACCAAAAAATTCTTTTTGAAGTGTGTTCTGACACTAACAGGGAATTTAAGGAGGATTCTAAAATTTCTATCCATTTAGAAGCATGTACAATTCATTTTCTCACCTAAAAGAGTGGAATAACCAGCCATAGATAAATAAAAATGTTATTATTAAGTCTTTGAATATATTTTAAAAATATTTGATTTAATTAAATCTCAAGTTTTCATGTAAGCCAACCCCGAATATATATATATATATATATATATATATATATATATATATATATATAAGATAAAAACATATAAATTTAAATTAGTGTATATAAAATTTCAAATAAATTCCTAGAAGGGTTGGTAGCTATCATTTTGTTAAAAGCTTGTCACAAGGGAGGTCATGTGTTTAAATCCCCTCCAAAATTTTATTTATTTATTTTTTTAAATTTGTAAAATTAAATCCAAATTAAATCAATTTTAATTCATTCTTGGTTTGTGTGCCATGATTCACACATTCAAAACCCTAGTTAACATGTCAACCTTTGTTTGACTTTCAACCTATTGAATGTTTTGATAAGCATAGTCATGTAACCAACTGATATATAGGTTTTAACACCTTTTAGACATATCTAAATGATCCATTTTGTGTTTTGAAATGTATTATTATAGTTTTTATAACTTTTTTAATTATAACGTCTAGATGGTCATTTTGAGTGTCTCTTTTGACACCTAGTTTTGTGCAATTTTAAATCAATTTTTTATATTATTTAGCATCTAAATTGTGTGATTAAGTATAGTTTCACTTGTGATTTAATTTATTTTACAATCAAAATATAAAAACTCATCAAAAATATTATTTCGTAAAATTGTTCTTACATTAGTATATTTTTGTGATACTTATGACACCTTATGTTTATTACATTATTTCATAATTTTTTGCTTTGTCTAGAATTAAATTGAACAATTATTATGTGTTTTCACTTTTAAATTTGTTTTAATAAAAAATTAATTTAAAATTCATACTAAAAGGTTTCATTTTAAGCATATGTTTACTGTCCTATTTAAAGGAAAGCTATGGTTTTGCCTCATTTTTCCTTAGATAAATCTTAAATGCTTAATGAAAATAACTATAACATATAGAACATTAATGTTAAAGCTGAATTTATGGCCTATAAGTTGTGAAATTTTTTCATTGGGATTGAGAAATCCCCTTCTAAATGACATATGACTCCTAAGCTTACCAATGCATTTCGATAGAAATCATAGGAAGCTATGTCCATTATCTTACAGAGTGTTAAGGATGATTTTCTTCTCCACATTGATAATCAAGAATCTTGTAGTGATGCTTGGAAAATCCTTGAGTCCATGCATGAAGGCACTTACCTTTTAAAGATCATTAAATTAATCCTTGAATTGCTAATTACACATGTAAAGGGTGATGAAAATGTTGTTAATTTAATTGCTAAAATTAAAAATATTAAAGATAAATTAGATGGATATAATTATAATTTGATTCAAGATCAGTTGATTTATTTTATTATTCAATTAAATATTCATAAAAAATTTAAAAAATTCATTTCAATTTTAAATTCTAAGTATCAAATTGAGAAATATATCCCTGACCTTACCACCTTTTCTACTCTCCTAATTCAAGAAGAGCAAGTTATGACCAATTTTGATTCTAAGGATAATGCCACTAAGGGACTTCTCACTCTTAATTCTATTTTTGAGAATAATAAGAATACAAAATCTAACCTTAATTCTACCAATGACTCAAATAGGAATAAGAAATATGGTAATAAGAATCATAACTTAAGTTTAATAAAAATTGTAATATGTGTGGTAAATTTGGTCATAAGAGGGAATCCTGTTATAAAAATAAAGATAAAAATAAAAATCAAACTTATAAAAATGAAAAATTGAAGAAATCTAATCAAAACAAGTAGAAGATTCAAAATCCTAATCAAAATAACAATCATGATTTAACTGTTATTGATTTATATGTTTTATTTATTATAAATAAAAATGAGTGGATCTTAGATAGCAGTGCATCACACCATATGAAATGATTATCTAATATTTTATGTGATTATAGAGATATCTCTAAAATAATTTTTTTAGGAGATAATTCATTTTTAGAAGCAACTAAATAGGGAAAAGCAATGTTTTCAAATGTTACTATAAATGATGTTTTTTATGTACCTAAGCTTAAAAAAAAAATTCTATCTTGTTCTCAACTTAAAAATTATAATTTCATTGTAACATTTATTAAACATATTTGGTCCATTAGAAATCAATTTAGTTTTTTGATTGTTGAAAGTGTTTAAATAATGGTTTATATATCTTTTCTCCTTCTACATATTTACTTTCATCACATAATAAGAATAAATCTCAATTATGACATGAAAGATTAGGAAATGTTAATTTTATAATTTTACATGATATGTCTACAAATAATCTTGTTGTTGGACTTCTTTCTATCCCCTCTCACTATGAACTTGTGAATGTTGCTTACGTGATAAGCAACATACTAACCCCTTTCATAAGAATCATGATGCAAATTCCTCTTATCCTTTAGAATTGATTCATATTGATGTTTTAAGACTTGTTAAAGTTGTATATCTTAATTGTTATTATATAATGATCTAGTATTTTTTCATTAAAAAAAAATATGATGTGTTGTCTAAATTCAAAGAATTTTAAGCTAGTGTTGAAAATGCATATGGTTTTTCTATTAAGAGATTAAGAACTGATAATGGTGGTGAATATGTTATTAAAGAGTTTGATTATTTTTTCATTAGTTTAAGTGGTCAAAAGGAACTAACAAATATTTATTCACTTCAACAAAATGGTATTACTGAAAGGAAAAACTACACCATCATATAAATTGCTAGACCAATATTATAATTTGTAAATGTTCCTAAGTTTTTATGGGTTGAATCCATGAATAATATTGTGTATATTATAAATATATTCCCTACCAAATCCTTTCATGTTTATAGCCCTTTATAAATGTGGACTAAAAATAAACCTAGTGTGGTTCATTTCAAGATTTTTGGTAGTCATGCTTCTATCTTTGTTCTTAAATTTAAGAGAAAGAAGATTGATCCTACTTATTATTATTACATTTTTGAAGGTTATGGAGGTAAGACAAAAGGTTTAAGAGTATATGATCCCTCTAAATTTCAGATCATTGAGAATATGAATGTTATTATTCTTTAAAAATCTTTTTGTGGACCCTTTATGATCCTCCTCAGTGTTATTCTATTGATGAAATTGACTCTCATGTTTCTCCTTGTGATGAAATAGATTTCCTTGAGAAAATTGATATAGATATGGATAAATTAGAGTATGAAGAAACTCCTGAGTTTCAAATTCAAGTTAAAATACTTAAATAGATAGAATCCCTAATTCAATCTTCTAATGTTGATAATCTTAATAAATTAACAAGAAGTTAATATTCATATCATGCTTTAATGACTATGTATGAATGTAAACCTCAGGCCTTTAAGGAAACCAATCAAGATGATAGATGGAATGTTGTTATGGAAGCTAAATATAATGCCTTAATTAAAAATTAGACTTGGGATCTTATCCATCCTCTACCTAAAAAGCATATATTCAGTTGTAGTTGGCTTTATAAGATCAAATATAATTTAATTGATAAAATTGACAAGTTTAAAGTTAGATTAGTCGATCACAAGTTTACTTAAAAACCCAAGATTGACTATGTTGAAACTTTTGCTCTTGTAACAAAAATGAGTACTATTAGGCTTGTTATCACTCTTACATCCCAAAATGGTTGGATTATCCACCAAATGGATGTCAAGAATGCATTTATAAATGGTGATTTATAAGAATAAATATACATGACTTAGATTAAAGGTTTCAATGAACCTAACAAAAAACATTATATATGTAATTAAAAAAAATCTTTGTATTTTTTAAAACAAGTTCCTTGATCTTAGTATTCTAAAATTACTTATTTTTTCAAAGAATTAGGTTTTTCTAACTACTATTTAGATAATAATCTCTTTTTTAAAGTTGAAAATGGTCATTTGATTATAATTGTATTATATGTTGATGATTTGTTGATTACTGATGATCTAACTAGTTTAATTCATAAATATAAGGATAAACTAAGTCAATGTTTAAAATGATTGATTTATGTATTTTACATAATTTTTTAGGAATGACTATGTTTTAGGATAACAATTCAATTATTGTATAACAATCTTAGTATGCACATATTATTTTTATTAAGTTTAACATGCTTGATTGTAAATCTACTTCTACTCCTATTGAAGTTGGTATTAAACTTGATCCTAAACCTGCATGTGAAAAAGCTAACCCTACTTTATATAGATAGCTTATTAAAATTTTTAATTTATCTAACCATTACTAGGCTAGATATTTCATATGCTATTAGTTTTGATTCTATATTTGTGCAAGATCTTTATTTGGATCATTAAAAATTAGCAAATACTTAGGTAAATCAAAGGAACTGTAAACTATGATTTATTTTATTTGTCTATGCTAATTTATATGGTTATTATGATGCTGACTAGGCTAGTGAGACTTTAGATTGTAAATATACTTCTAGATATGTGTTTAAGTTTGGTGCAAGTACTATCACTTGGAACATCAAGAAGTAGCCTATTGTCTCTCTCTCTCTCTTCTAAAAAGTAGAGTACAAAAGTGTTATGGAAGGTGATAAATAAGCCATGTGTCTACAAAGGTTATTGGGAGAAATTCATTTAGATGTTTTTTAGAGTACCATATTTCATTATGATAACCAAAGATATATAGCTTTGGAAAAAAATCCAGTGCAACACTAAATAATTAAACACATTATTCATCCAAAAAAAAGTCTTCAATGGTGATATTAATCTACAGTTCTATTCTAAAGATCAAAAAGTGGTAGATATATTCACAAAACCACTTGGTTCTACCAAGTTTTGTTAATTTCATGTAATGATGGGCCTCCCAGAGTTTCCATTGAGGTGGACTATGCATGATGATTCCACTTCCTGATGGCCATATGTTTCTTCTTCTTCTCTATACTTTTTCTCAATTGTAAAGCATTTTAAACTTCATGTGGAAGTTATGTAATTGTAAACTTTGTGTGGAAATTTTAATTTTGTACCAATATAGAAAAGCATAATTTTTAATGGAAGTCATTATGTTATAAAAATCTCCAAATATGATTAGATGATTATTTCATAGAAACTATGAGATGTAGTTTCATGATCATGCTAGCCTAAAGTTACATTTGAGTAGTTTATGGATTGTAATTCCTTTTATTTCAAAAGGTGATGTTTGGCATGATGAATGTTTTTAAATCCTTAATTTGTGTTCATAGTATAATTATTAAAAAAAAAGGTGACTGGTATTTATCCCCACTTAGCATTAAGGGGGAGTTTTAGAATAATTAATCCTAAGTGGGCTTATATGTCCCTTAGCCTTGGTAATTATTAAATAATAAGTAATATATTATTTATTAACTTGAGGCATAAGAATCGAGTAAATAAATAATCATATTATAGCTATTTATTATTTACCAAACATTAATTAATTGGTTTTTATTGGGATGAATGGACTCGTTATTTTTACAACGGTCACCTCATTTGGTTTTTTTATATTAATTAGCTTTTACCCCTATTGGAAAATCAACCTTGTGAATATGAAATATTTCGCATAATCATTATAAGGATGATGTGAAGCTTGTATGAAAGGAGTGAGAAGTTGAATATTGTATTGGGTATGGAGAAGTTTCTCTAATTATAGAATAATCATCATTGGTGGAGTTTTTTACATCTTTGAGGTTTTCCCATGGTAATTTTTGTGTTGTGTCAATTGATATATTTGATATTATTTACTTACAACTACATTTATAGATATTGTGTAAGCATATATATTCCTACATAGATTCTATGACATCCTTGAGTTTTTGGGACTCATACACAATCACTCTACCATTCTATATAAAGATGCCTCCTAACCCAACATGGGATGCATCAATCAAAATAAATAACTCTTCCATAGGATAAGATAATGTTAATATATGATCTCTAGTGATTTAATATTTCAAAAACTTAAAGGCATCCTCACACTCATCTAACCAAATCAAATTCTTCCCTTTCCTTTCAAGTGTAGTGATAGGGTTCTTAATGCAAGAAAATTTCTCAATAAAGTGATAGTAACCTACCAAACCCATGAAGTAAGAACCTATGTGATACTTATGGGTGATTAAAACTCTATGATAATGTGGATATCAAAGGGTTATACTAATATATATTCCCCAAATAAGATTTACCCAATAAATTACACCTTTGACTGTGCAAAATCACACTTTACCGAGTTATCATACAAATGGTTATCCCTCACAAATTGTAAAACCTATTGCAAGTGGTCCTCATGCTCCTCCTCATTTCATGAATCGATAAATATATAATCAAATAATATTAACACAAAATGGTTTATATAGGTGCAAAAAAATCCATTCATGAGGCTCATGAACATTGGTGGTGCACTGGTCAAACCAAAAGGTATGACTATAAACTTATAATGCCCATATCACATTTGAAATGTAGTATTGTAAAATTATACCTTTAAAATTCATATCAGATGATAAACCAACTTCAAATATATCTTGGAGAACACTCTATCTCCTTGCATATGATTAAATGAATCATCAATCTTAGGTAAAGGATAATGATTCATAATCATTACTCTTTTCAAAAAGTAGTAATCAACACATAAACAAAGGGATCTATCCTTATTCATAAAGATAACTGATGATCCCCAAGGATAAACATTAAGATGAATGAGACCCTTCTCTAAGAAATCCTTAATCTCCATCTTGAGCTCACATAGCTATAGTGTGGTTCTTTGATAAGGTACTTTCAAAATATGCTCAACCCATAGTACCAGGTCTATCAAAAAATAAATCTCTTAGTGGCTAAATGTTTGGAAACTCATATAGAAATACATTGAAAAATACCATAGATTGAGATGATCATATTAAAAATCCTTATTTAACTATTCCTCTGATTTATCACTCACTATGATAACAAAAATATAAAAAACTTTTTGCAATATCCACTAGAGGTATGTCACAAAAATCATGCAAAGGGAAATGGGTCTCTTGACTAGTGAGATAACCTTATAAGTCTCAATGTCATTGACACAATCAATAACCTTATTTTGGTAGTCCCTATTGGATTTATAATCCATGATCCAATCGATACCCGAGATAAATACATAATTAACCAAGGGTATTATGCATAAATGTATCATAGTATAGAAAACACCTAGATCTAAAATGCAATAACTCACTAAATAGTTAATGGGCATTTTGGCCTTAGTGGCCAACTCTATCTCCCAACTCTCTATTTTCCTAGAATCCACTAGCCTAAAACATTCCACAAATAAATGGTAAATGAAAGAGTATGAAGCTCTAGAATAAATAACATTGTAATGGATACTCTACTAATCAAACATGTGGTATTCATGATCATTTCTTAATTCTTATCTTGGTGGTTATCCACCATTGCATACATTTTATGGACCCGACTGAAATCACCTATTATTTTATCTAACATCAGAGCCTTATTAATAGTGGTAGTTTATGGTCTCATATGGAAATAACATTCATAATGATTATGAGATTCACAAGTATAAAAAAATCCATTAAGTTAATCTCACCTCAATGGGGCTCCATTTATCCTTTGACCAACTGTAGTTGTCACCCTTAAGGTCCTCCCTATGTAGAGTAATGTGTCCATGCAAGTATAGTCTATTTTTTGTCATGCTTCCTAGAATTTATCTATAATTGATAGTTATTTTTTTTAATTGTCCCTAAAATAATAGTAGAAAATATGGTTACTCTCTTTTTGGTGTTGTTTTTGCTACTATTGAGGGGGTCTTAAATCAAAATGGGGAGGCATCCAACCTCCTCTAGGTGTGAACTATGCACCCTATTATCTCAAATCATGTTAGGGATATGACTTATCCCAAAACTTCTGTCATGACTTTGGAGCCTTCCCCTAATACTCTTTATTAGATAGGCCTTCTCTATTGTGATTGTTAAGGTTCATGGAGATAAAATGTTCACGGTGCAATTTAGATACATTTTTAGCCTCTAATAAACTATTCACTTGAATAGACTCATCTATATAACCCTTAAAATGTCGTATCAGGTCTAGAAAGTGGCATCCATACTATCCCACTTTTTTTCTCCCTTGTCATAGAGCATGGAACTCATCCAATTTTTTTTTTGAACATAGTGGGGAGATAAATAAAGAACTATGAAACAATCCTTAAAAATTTCCTAAGTGAGGGAAGATGGTGTCAAATGGATATTTGTATCCTCTTATTCCCACCACATATTTTCCACATCTCTTAGTGAGTCCCTAAAGGGACATTCCTATTGGATTCACATTCATATAGGGTAAAACACCCTCACATGATAACTAACCAATCCTTTGCTACAAAACCCTCCTGGGTACCATCATATAGTAAATGATCCTTTACTAAGTGGGCCATTCTGAGGGTAAAGTCTAATGAAATCCTTAACTGAGTCTCCCAGTTCTAGCCTAGGATTGGGGTCATAGTCTCACCTCTCCTATTACTCTCCTCTATGGTGTAACTCACCTCTTTTTATACCTCTTCAATAATATTTATTCATAGCATGAACATTTTAGAGACTGTCTCTTTGTCACCTCCCACATTTTTGGTAGTGTCTCTAGTACAAAGCCAAGCGTTTGTTGCATGGCCTAGATAATTTTGGGTCCTAAATAAATAATCCCCTACTAAATGGGAGTTGGTTGTGGAACTATTAGTGATTCCACATGCTCCACCATGTCTTCAACATCTTGAAGTAGTCATCATATTTGATCCATACTACACAAATAAGGGATAAGTATTAAATTCCAACATAAGTATCAAACCAAAATAAAACTAACAAATAACCCAAAGATTTTGGTGTAGAAATTATGCTTTGATACCAAAATGTCACACCAAAAAATTGACACAATGAAACACACATAAAAAACTTCATTTTTTAATAATTTACAATGCACATTATGCTCAACTTCATCACCCAAGTGACAATGAGTTGATACACAAGTAAACACACAATCATCATGCAATTGTGCAAGTCCTACTTGCTCTAATTAGTCAACAAGATCTCACATAATCTTAAAAATCTTTAAGTAGTCCTAGTGGGCCCCATATCCCTAATAATGAAAAGGAATGCATAACTAAATGTAGGTGGGTTGGATTAACCACTTGATCAAATGAGACATCCTAACTCATAATGGAGTTTAGTGAGTGTTCTAAGTGATTTTGACCAATCATGTGGATCAGTTCTCACTTAAGTCACAAGAGAAGTTCTAAATTTGTGTTGACTTAAATTTGGGAAAAGTGCTAAAAATATATCAAATAGACCTCATATGACCTTATCATGTGCCTAAAATATATTATTTAATCCCTTTAAGATAGGTGTACCCAATCTCTACCATGAGATCAAATTTATCACAACGGTTAGATTTAGTCAAGGTAAAAGGTGAAAAAAATATTATAGAGGCCATAAGGTCTCCAAATTAGCCTTTTGAGTAGAAAAAATCATATTTTGGATGAGGGAGGAGGTTTTGAAGGATGCATTTTTCCATAATCATCCCTCCTCTACTTCCTCAACCATGGATGACTACCATTAATAGAGTCTCTGAGCTTTTGGCCAAAACAAAAAAAGACACTTTCAATTTTATGACTTGATAGGAAGAAACGTGTATGAGCTCTTTAGTTACCCATTTTGATGAAATTCTCCTACAAGGTATCAATCTCCTATTATTTTAGAATAGGTCTCAAGAGCTTCAAGCTCTTCCATGACCATTAATGGTTGCCATAAGGTAAAATTTTAGAAAAACTAGTTTATATTTCCAATTTTTATTAATCTGAGGGGGACTCAAAAGTAGTAGGGGTCCCCTTTTTAGTCAACTCAATTTGGCACTCTCATGAGTCCATGATATCCAATAAGGATGAAATAGTCCTCCCTAGGACAAAACTAGACCAAAGTGGAAACTATAAGGTTTCATATCTTAAAACCATTTCCAAATAGAAGGGTATGAAATGTTGAGGGGGGTCCTTTTGGGTTCCATCACCTTCAAGCCACAAGTCTCTACAATCAGGGTTTCAAAATTGGTCCACTAGGTTGCCTTGGAGTTTCAAGACACACTAGAGAAGAAAAGGTGATAGTGAAAAAAAATAAGCATATTCAAGACTCTAAGTTGGTTTCATGCAGGAGAGAAATAAAAATGGATGGAGGTCCCTTTTGGGTTTATCCCACCTTTGGGCTACCAAGTTCTCGCAAATGAAAAAATAATTTCAAGCTAAAAAGTTCTAGTTTTTTTCTTTTTGAGTTGTAGGTTTAAAAAAAATTAATATATTAAAGTTTTAAAATAAATATTATTTAATGTGTTTTAAAATGTTTTTATATTTATAAAAGTGATAGTTAGTCATACTAATAGCCATAGACAATGAATCCAATGGCTAATAGCTATGCTAACCATTAGGATACAAAGGCCATGCAACTTAACATAGACTGCCATCATGACCACTTAATTGAATAAGCCACCATTAGAAAACTACTAAAAAACATTTCCCATCCCCTTAGGGGCTTATAAAAATTAGTGTATAGTCCCATGGGGGATTGTCATAATTAGATAACTGCTAAATAAATCCACCCAACCCATTCGGCACTTAGAACACTTAGCGTGTAGTCTCATGGAGTACCACCACTTAAACTAAGGAAGTGCCCTAAAAATGGGTATATTTTCATTTTAGAGGTCTTGTGGTAAATAATAATAACTCTATAGAGGTATAATTTAAAAAATCATATCTAACAAACCAAACATAAAAAAAAATATGAAATTAATGGTTTTAGAATTAGTAAAACCATAATTTATGTTAATTTTATTTTCAATCATTTTTCATGCCAAATAATTATGCAAATCAATTTCAATTTAAAAAGGAGTTAACATGGGTTTGAGACCAAAAACTTCAATAATTAATATTAATTAAACCGTAAATCCTAAAAATATGGTTTTTGTTGTCATAGATTTATCCTACTTCACAATACATAATATATTTGGAACATTTTGTAATAATTTAGATTCTTAAAAATTAGTTGAACATTATTAGCCTTTCACGGATTCACACTAACCAAAGTATTTTAAAATTTGAAAAAAAGAAACTATTCTTTTCTTCCAACTATAAAATTACAAAACTATACATTGCCCATAATATAATGTACAAATGGGATTTAAACAAAACATAGTAATTTCCATTTACTATACAACTAATACATTCTTTAAAAACAATACATAAGTACTAAAGAGCATCATAAAATTATGAGTACTTAATACAAATTTCCATTACAATAGAATCATATTTAAGAATGAATTAATTACAATATGCATGGATCTCAGAGGGCTAATAAATCTCTTTTCAGGAAAAAATAAAACTATCAAACACATTTTATTCACAAGGCTCCATATGAGAACACAAAGCTAACCAAAGGAGGGATTGTCTCCCATCCTTTTTCCATCATCATGTGGCTTCCCTAGGAACCCCCAAGCCTAATACTCCTAACTTTGATCATTCTTGCATCATGGGTCAAAGTAACCAATTTGGTACAAAGGAGGTAAAGGTGGGTTGGGACTATATAGAGGTTGCTCACTTGGAAAACACATCTAGGATACAAAATAACTATACAAAGTAGGATTATACTTGAAAACAAACCAGTAAAGAGACAATTAAGACACCATGAAAAGTAACAAAATATACAAGGCTGCCATACAATTTCCAACAGACTTAGTCCTATTGATTCAAAAGAAAGACAAGGTGAATTCACCACCCTTATTTTTTTATTTCTATCATTAGAATGCAAATCTTCAATATTTTCATAAAATTTTGGTTAAGATAAGAAAAGAGATAAAAAATATTAAAGAGCACACCTAAGACCTCAGAGATTAGTAAAATGCCAAATAGACTATAAATTGCATAAAGACTCACACCATGCAAACCTCCTTTGTAGCTTGATAGTTGTTGAGATGCGACTTTGTTTGTAGCTTTTAGATGGTCTTTGTCAATGCAAATTTGAATTTAAGCATCTACATAAAAGCTATATATCATGATAAATTTTATCAAAGAATGTCAATTGATGAACAAGTGATAAAATTCTAGGGCTTCATTATATCCCTTAAAAATGAGAATAGTGATGAGAATGATCTTATTTATAACAAAACTGGATTGATGAATACCCTTCATCTTGAAGTCAAGATGAACAGTCTTTAAAGGGTCCTCAAGTGTGCACACGGGTCAAGCATATGGATCGATTATGTAAGCCCTCCATCTCAATCAAGATGAAGGGTGGAGCATCCTCTCCAAGCACATGGATCTTAGAGGTGGGCCCTTCATCTTATTTTCAAGATGAAGGGTGGAGGATAATCCCACTTTATTGCTAATTCTTTGCATAATTATTATTCTCTCAAGGGTATATCCTTAGGATATCAAGATTACTTTTTGCATGAGATATTCCCACTTAGGGGGGAAGAATAATATTAGTAATTAGAAGAAATTAATTAATTAACCTGTTTAATTAATTCAATGTAAAGAATTGATCATTAGACTAAAATTGAGATAGAGGAAGTAATTGATTAGAGAATGATAATTGAAAAGAGAAATGATAATTGAATAGAGAAGAAAAAATTAATCATAGAAATTGACAATTGAATAGAGAAGATGTTATTGATCATATAAATTGACAATTGAACAGAGAATTGATCAGGGAACAAATAATTAAATATAAAAATGATCAAAATGTGTGAAATTATAAGAATTTGTTCCATTATTTAATTTGACATGGAAGTGATAAAATTAGAGTGTCTACATTTCCCCCTATTTGAGTAGGTGTTTTGAGACATAAAGCAATAACTTTTTAAAGAATAAAAAGTCATAAAATTGATCATGTAATAAATGTTAACGAGAATTAGTTATGATGAAAATTTGCTAAAATTTATAGCAAAATGAGTTTAAATATGCCCCAAAGCACTGTTGGTTAAGCACTAGATGCCCCCTCAAGGGGATATTATAGAATTTTTTTTCTAAGTGAACCCTTAAAATTATGTTATAATGACGTAAACATAATATAGAGGATAAAAAATGAAGGAGATAGGCAAAATCTAGATGAAATACAGACACTCAGGCTAAAAATAATCCTTGCTAGAAGAAAAATAGTTTAATAGGGGAAAATATTTCAAATAAAAGGTTATACATTCATCTTGGGGTAGAAAAATAGTTTATTTTCACCCTCTCATTTTAAAAATCACCCTTCCTAATCTGTACATGAGAGATCAAGACAAAATGCCACATCGAGGATGATCGGGATCACTTTCAAACCATGTTCGAGAGCACATGTGACCATGAGGGATGGGGCCACTAGTAGGTACCTTTGTTTATTTTTACTTTCAAATTTAATATCATTTAATAATTAGGAAATTTTACCTTGTGATAATTTTTTTTTCTTAGATCGGTGAATTTGTTTGTGAAATCGATGAATTCGTCACCTAAAATGATAAAATTATCAAATGCTTAGTGAAAAATGTCATAGGGTTTAACAATTTCATCTATGAAAAGAGTGAAATTGATCTTTAGAAAAAATAGTCAAAGTGATCTATCTAATTGGTGTATTTGTCCTCTATATTAGTGATATCATCCTTCTGAATAATGAAAATGCAGGTAAAAACTAGGTTAACCTGATGACAAAAATGACCAAAATAATGGAAATGATAAGATAATACCAAAATCATCAAGACTGTTGAATAATGATTTCATCAAGGGAATGATGAAGTTATCCTTTAAAATAATTAATTTGATTTAAACAATAAAAAAATCACTATAATTGACTAATGAATTAGAAATGGAACAAGACAGGACTAGACATGATTAAACAATAGAGATGTTATGTAGATAGTAGAAATAGAGGACAAAAAAAATGATTTGGATTAATTTTAAAGAAATATTTGGGGTCCTTATTTCTCAAGAGCAATGCTCACACATCCTATGGATGCCTAGTTTATGGATGGGGTTTCTTCTAGGATTCTTTGAACTATTGGACTAGCCTACATTATAAGGATGCCCATGATCAGAGTGGAGTGTGCCTTACTGATTGTGCTAATTAAGTGTTAGAGATCAAATACATCTAAATTCTAGTTATTTATAGGAGATGTGATCATGAACCTAGAGGATGTTTTGCATACTCTACATTCCCATCATGGGTCATCCATTATATTGGTTACCTCTAAGGGGAGACAAGTGATTTTGGAGGAGTTGATAGGGCCTTTGGGTATTGGGATGGTATACATGGGTTATGTTGATATAGATGATATTTGATAATATCAATAGAATATAAAATATATATGCAATATATATTGGATCTAGATGAATAAATGATGGAAAAGAGTACACAAAATTAGCACAATACACAATAATTTAAATTGGGAAAACCTCCAAGAGGTAAAAAATCCAAGAAGATGATATTCAATAATTGAGAAACTCTGCACCCCAATACAAATCTTTCCCTTCTCACTTCTTCACATAAGCCTTCACAAAACCTTTGTAAATATTTATCACATGCAAATATTAAATTCACTAAGTGTATTTCCTAAATAATACAATAGAGGTAAGATCCTATTTATAATAAAATGCAAGGGGAAGTGACTATTGTAACCAATGGGTCTGTCCTTATTGAGAATCATTTAAATTAATTGGTTAATAATAAATCATAATATTTTATTATTTATTTACACAAGGTTTTCACCTTATATTTAATAAATAATAAATAATTATTATTTAATAATAAACTAAATTATGCTAAGGGTCTAAATTAGCCCACTTAAACATTAAATGTTCTAACACTCCCCCTTAATGCTAAGTGGGGATAAATGTGAGTCACCTTAATACATGAACTATACTATGTACACAATTGAAAGATTTAAAAACCTTCATCATACCAAACATCACCTTTTATAAATAAATAAATTATAATCCATAAACTCCTATAAAGTAAGTCTAGGCTAGCATGATCGTGAGAATACATCTCACAATTTATCATGAATTATCATCTAAGCATATTTGAAGCTTTTTATAACATAAGGACCTCCATTAAAAAGTATGCTTTTATTTATTGGGGCACAAAAATAAAACTTCCACATAAAATTTACTTAAATCACATAACTTCCACATGAAGTTTACAATGCTTTACAATTAGAACAAGTATAGTGAAGAAGGAGGAACACATGGTCATTAGGAAATGGCATTGTCATGCACACTCCCCCTCAATGGCAACTCCAAGAGGCCTATAATGTATGAAACTGATAAAACTTACTATCAACAATTAGTTTTGTGAAGATATCTACCACTTGTTCATCCGTAGGATAGAACTATAGATCAATATCACCTATGAGAACTTTCTCTCAGATAAAAATGCACATGAACTTCAATATATTTAGTTCTTTGGTGTTGCAATGAATTTTTTTCCAGAGCTATACAAATTTGATTAACATAATGAAGGATGGTACTATGAGAAACATCTAAAATAATTTCTCCCAACAACCTTCAAAACCACATAACTTCTTTGGCATCTTCCATAGCATTTATGTACTCTGTTTTAGTAGAAGAGATATAGACAGTATGTTGCTTCTTGCTACTCCAAGTGCTAACACATATCCATAAGTAGATTTTTGATCTATGGTATCACAAGCATGGTTAACATCAAAATAAACATATAATTTAGTATTATCAATAGAAGAATAAAATAAACCAAAATTAATTTTTCTTTTGATATAATGAAGAATTAATTTAGCTAATTTATAATGATCCAAATATTGATCTTAAATAAATATAAAAACAACACTAACAACATAAGAAATATCTGGCCTAGTAATGATCCAAATATTGATCTAATAAGTTGTCTATAAAAAGTAGGATTAGATTTTTCACATGCAGGTTCATGATCAAGTTTAATACCAACTTCAATAGGAATATAAGTAGATTTATAATCAAGCATGTTAAACTTAACAAGAAGATTATGTACATACTGAGATTGCGATACACTAATTGAATTTTTATCTTGAAATATAACCATTCCTAAAAAATGATGTAGAATTTCTAAATTGGTCATTTCAAACATTTGACTTAGTTTATCCTTATATTTATGAATTAAACTAGATATATTACCATTAATCAACAAATCATCAACATATAATACAATTAAAATCAAATGACTTTTTTTTAATTTTAATAAAGAGACAATTATCTAACTAGTAGTTATAAAAACTTAATTCTTTGAAAAAATAAGTAATTTTAGAATATCAAGCTCGAGGAGCTTATTTTAAACCATACAATTATTTTTTTAACTTGAATACATAATTTTCTTTGTTAGGATCAGTGAAACCTTTAAGTTGATTCATGCATATTTATTCTTTTAAATCATCATTTAAAAATGCATCTTTGACATCCATTTGGTGGATAAACTAACCATTTTGGGCTACAAGAGAAATAATAAGTCTAATAGTACTCATTTTTACAACAGTAGCAAAGGATTCAACATAGTCAATCTTGGGGTTTTGAGTAAACCCATGAGAAACTAATCTAGCTTTAAACTTGTCGATTTTACCAATTGAATTATATTTGATTTTATAAAGCCACCTATAAATGACAATATGCCTTTTAGTTAGAGGAGAGACAAGATCTTAAGTCTAATTTTTAATTAAGGCATTATATTTAAATTTTATAGAAACATTCCATCTATCATCTTGAGTGGCTTCCTCAAATGATTGAGGTTCACATTCATACATAGTCATTAATGTATGATAAGAATGTTGACTTCTAATTAATTTATTAAGATTGTCAACATTAGAAGATTGAATTAGGGATTCTACCCATTTAGATCTTTTAGGTTGAAGATGAAACTCAAGGGGTTCCTCAGACTCTAAGCTATCCAAAAACTAGGTCAACTTCTTGAAAGGAATCCATTTCATCATAAGGAGAAACATGAGAGTCAATGTCATCAACAAAAGAACACTAAGGACGATCCACAAAGGGCTCACCAAAAGATTTTTCAAGAATAAGAACATTCCTATTCTTAATGATATGACATTTAGAAGGATCACATAATCTCAAACCTTTTGTATTACCTCCTTATCCTAAAAAAATGTAAGAATAGGAAGTGGGGTTGATATTCTTCCTTTTAACTTTAGGGACAAAGATAGAAATAGGACTACTAAAAACCCTAAGATGAGCCACACTAGGTTTATTTTTAGTCCACATTTTTAAAGGGGTAGAAAGATGCAATTTTTTGGTAGGAACTCTATTTAGAATATTCACAACAGTATTCATGGTTTTGGCCCATAAAAACTTAGGAACATTTATAGATTGTAACATTATTCTAGCCATTTCTATGATGGTGCAGTTTTTCCTTTCAGTAATACCATTTACTGAAAGGAATAGGGAGTTATTAATTTCTTTTGAATAACATAACTAATGTAAAAAGAATAAAACTTTTTAATAACATATTCATCACTATTATCAGTTCTTAATCTCTTAATAAATAAATTAGATGCATTTTCAACACTAGTTTTATTTTCCTTGAATTTAGACAACACATTATATTTCTTTTTAATGAAAAAAGACTAGATCATTCTAGTGTAATCATAAATAAAAGTAACTATATAAAAATAACCATTGAGATATATAATTATATAGGTCTTAAAATATCATTATGAATCAATTCTAAAGGATGTGAGTAATTCACATCATGATTCTTATGAAAGGGGTTATTATGTTGCTTACTACATAAACAACCCCCACAAGTTTCATGATGAGAGGGGATGGAAGGAAGTAAAAAAAAAAGATTATTTACAGACATATCATGTAAAATTATAAAATTAATATGACTAAATATTTCATGCCATAATTGAGATTTATTCTTACTATGTGATGAAATAAAATATGCAAAAAGAGGAGAAAAGATATATAAACCGTTATTTTAAACACCTTCAATAATAAAGGAACCAGATTGATTTATAGTGGAACAATTATATTTAAGTAATGTTATGATGAAATTATCATTTATAAGTTGAGAATAAGATATCAAATTCTTTTTAAACTTAACTACATATAAAACATCATTTATAGTAACATTTGAAAACATTACTTTTCCCTATTTAGTTGCTTCTAAGAAAGAATTATCTCCTAAGAAAATTCTTTTAGATATATCTCTATAATCACATATAATATTAGATAATCAAGTCATATTGTGTTATGAACGTCTATCTAAGATACACTCATTTTTATTTGAAGCAAATAAAGTAGCATACAAAGTAATAACATTTAAATCATGATTGTTATTTTGATCAAAGTTTTGATTCTTCTACTTATTTTGATTAAATTTCTTCCCTTTGTTATTTTTATAAGTTTTATTTTTATTTATATCCTTGTTTTTATAAATATTTTTCTTTTATGACCAAATTTACCACATAAATTGTAATTTTCATTAAACTTAGGTATATGATTCTTATTACCAGATTTATTATTCCCATATTTGCCTTTAACAAAATTAGGGTTAGATTTATGGTTTTTAGTGTTATTAGAAACATTATTTAAAGTGATAAGTTCTTGAGTGTCATTATATTTACAATCAAAATTGGTCATAACTTTCTCTTCTTGAATTAGGAGAGCAGACAAAGTGGTAAGATCAAGAATATCTTGCTTAGTTGGATACTTAGAATTCAAAATTGAAATAAAATTTCTCAAATTTTCATGAATATTTAACTAAATGATAAAATAAATCAATTAATCATGAATCAAATTATAATTACATCCATCTAATTGAGATTTAATATTTTTAATTTTAGTAACAAAATTCATAACTTTCTCGTCACCTTTCATAGGTGTAGTTAGCAATTCAGAGATTAACTTAATAATCTTTGAGAGATGAGTGACCTCATGCATGGATTCAAGGAATTTCCAAGCATCACTAGGAGACTTCTGATTACTAATGTAGAGAAGGAATTTATCCTTAACACTCTAAAAAATAATGGATATAGCTTCTTATAATTTTTGTTAAAATTCATTGGTAAGTTCAGGGGTCACATGTCATCTAGAAGGGCATTTTTCAGTCCTAATTATAACATTTCACAACTTTTGGGCCATAAATATAGATTTAAATTTTTCATATATTATAGTTATTTCTATTAAGCATTTGATATTTAATTAAGGAAAAATGAGGTGAAGCCATAGCTTCTCTTTAAACAAGATAGTAAACAAATGCTTAAACAAAAACTATTTTAAATAATTTTTTGAAATATTTTAAAAATAAAGTGAAATGCACATGCAACTATACTTAATTACATAATTTATATGCCAAACAATGCAAAAAATTGAATTAAAGTTGCATTAGTATAGGTGTTAAAAGAGTCACACTCAAAATGACCACTTAAACCCTATTATTAAAAAGGTGTACAATTTTTAATAAGAGGCTTAAAAATAAAAAATGGACCATTCCAATGCATTTTTAATGTGTCAAAACCTAGAGATTGACTAGTTACATGACTATGTTTGTCAAAATATTATTCACTAGGTCAAAATTTGAAGAACTAGATGACAGGTTAGGGGTTTAGCAAATTTGGTAAGTGAGCTAAAAAAATGAATTTAAAATTAAACTAAATTTGAAAAATGTTTTACCAAGTCAAAAAATATTGAAGAAGGGAGTTTTGAACTTGGGACCTCCTTAGTTATAAGATCTAGCAAAAAGATAGACCACCAACTCTTCTAGGAAATGTTTCAAAATAATACATGCACTAATCTATATTTAGACCTTTATATATATATATATATATATATATATATATATAATGTGCATGTAAATAACATAAGTGAAAAAAATAAAAAATGTAACTTTTTAGTAATTCTTTTTTTTTCCAAGGTGGGACACAGAGTTTGAAAAAAATTTAATAAATAGTTTATTTTAAAATATTTTTTCAAAACTATATAGATTTAAAAACATACCTGTAGCTTCATGGCTCTCTTGTATTATTTTAAGAGCTCAGATCTCCTTGTACAAGTCTTGAATTTAATTTAAAATTTATCAACCCTCCTATTTTTATTTGATAAAGACAACTGGACCCTCAAAATATAAATTTTGATGAAGAATTCAATATTTTGAATTGTCCAAGCTAAAGTATGACACCCCTGTAAATGATTGGGAGAGCCTAGAAACTTGTACATGCACTCAAAAATATTGAAATTTATTCCAATCTTTCATATTTTTTTAACAATGAAAGAATTTAAAAAAATGAATTTTGACTTAAAAACAATTTTTTGAGTTTTTTTGGGCTAGTTATGGTGCCTCAGGATTAGATAAATAAAATTTATGTTTGAAGAAAGCTTTGAAGCTTCCAACAAAAAATGTTTCTAATCACCCAATCATCTCATGGCTTTGATTTCATGATAAAATCGATAGAATATAAAATATATATGTAATATAAATTGGATTTAGATGAATAACTGATGGCAAAGAGTATATAGAATTGACATAGTACACAAGAATTTAAAGTGGGAAAATCTATAAGAGGTAAAAAAACCCGTGAAGATGATATTCAATAATTGAGAAACTTTGCACACCAATACAAATCCTTCCTTTCTCACTTCTTCACAGAACCTTAAGAAATATTTGCTACACATAATTATTAAATTCACCAAGTGTATTTCAATGAATAATACAATAGGGGTAAGACCCTATTTATAATAAAATGTGGGGGGAGGTGATCATTGTAACCAATGGGTCCATCCTTCTCAATAATCATTTAAATCAATTGGTTATTAATAAATCATAATATTTTATTATTTATTTACATGAGGTTTTCATCTTATGTTTACTAAATAATAAAATATTATTATTTAATAATAAAACAAAGTATGCTAAGGGTCTAAATTAACACACTTAGAAATTAAACATTATAACAAGATTGAGTTTGTTATTGATTTTACCCAAGCCTAGGAGATAGAGGAGGATGCACCTATATTAGTAGTATATGACCAAGATGTTCTTGCTGTTATGGTTATTTTTAACAACATTCTACTACCTCACAAGAGTGAATAATATTTCCATATAGGGCTTGATGGTGTAGTCATGGATATGTTAATAGACATAGTTGTATTTGCATGGGGACTAATGATATTATCCTAGTTACATCATGATTTACACTACATAGTTCATCATGTGGGTTGGAGTATAGGCCCCTTGACATTGCCCTAGGTATGGGCATGGGAGCTTATAGATATTGAGTGCCCTATTGGTATGTGATGGTTGAGGACTCCATATGAGCCTATAGATTATTGATTAGAGTAAAGAATACTAGGGCACAAGGGTCATCTAGGGGATATTTGACACTATAGACACATGAATGATGACCTAACTGATGTTAACATAACATGGAGGCCATACCATGACCTATAATTTTAGTGGCTATAGGATGTAAAGGTGATATTATGCATGACCACTCTATGCTACATCATTGGGTGATAGAATTATACTATTGAATAATACCAAATAGATAGGGTATTATGATAGTTTGGTATTTTCTAGGATATGATACTAGGGCTACATAGATTTTCTCATGTACTGAGGGAGGCAAAACAGTGGGGGCTAGCCCTAAATAGATTCGAGACTAGAGCAAGATTTAGATTGGTACCCCAAGTTGGTTAGGTATATACAAGTGGGACACATGATGTGAGTATCACAAATGTATATGATACATGGTGGGTCAAACAATACCCATTTAGATTAACTATTCCACATGGTGATGTAGATGGAAAAGAAGGGAGAGATCTTAAAGCTAGGGTTGTAGTGAGGAGAGATATAGAGGAGGTTGAGGAGGGAGAGGAGCAGAGAGAGAGGATTTTTATGGGTTTGATGATCTATCAAATATAGACATAAAGGAGGGTGATGATGTGGAGATTGAGTATGTAGAGGAGGAGGTAGAGATCTAATTAGTGGAGGATCAAATGGAGATAGATGGATCAAGGATATATTAGACAACATAGGGAAAAGGGGATCTAAGACAAGATAAATCATTTAGATATCCTATATCAATAGAGATAGAGGCACTTATAATGAGACTGGGATAGGAGATTAGTGCTTGAGATATAGATCTAAAAAGACTATAAAACAAACTAGATCAACATTCTTAGTAGTTATCGATGGCACATGGGTAGATTATCATGGATTAGGTAGAGATATCTAGACTAAGAATGGAGATAGGTAGGCTATATCTAGTAGGGAGACAATTAATTATCAAAAGGGATACTCTAAGATTTGAGAGGGACACAACTTAATTAGAGAGGGATGTCATTATATAGGGTCATGCGCAAATGGTATCCCAAAGAGATATGGTAGAGATAGAATGAGATATGCTATAAGATGATAGGGATATATTATAAGCATAAATGGATAGGTTATAGCTTGAGAAAGATGAGGTTATAGAAGTAGCCACTGAGAGAGGAGTTATATCTATTTGTGACATGAGCCTTTAGGCTATAGATAAGGATACATACTATAAGACATTCTATGAGGTATTAGTGTTGGAAGCCACTAGGGGGCCTACATTTTCAAAGTATAAGGCTCAATAGCATTCATATTTTATATCTTATTATTGATCTCATAGGTCTTCAACATTAGCTAGATTAGTTGTATAGCCTACACCATGCCCAGTGAAAATGGGCTCTCTAGCACCACCATTTCCACCACCAGATGGGGGAGGAGAAATTTATTAGTAGGAAGATCCCAGATATAGATCTACTATAGATAGTCATAGTCATATTTGAATAGACTAGAGATATTTTACCTTGTATTTTAATCATTGTACTTGATATATTCATTATGTACTTAGTTGATCTGAGTTATACTTGTACTCTTTAAGTTTTTTTTGTATATGCCCCATTTGATGTACATGGATATTGATAATTTATATAGATTAAATTCTTGATATTTTGTGTTATCTCATGTGTTTCTATATTTCATTTACTTATATATTTCTCATAGATTATATATGAGTTGTTATGTTCTTTATATTACACTATGGTCATGCTTAGCATTTTATGTGACATATAGACTTGATAATCATGATTATTGTTAATTTTTTATGATTAGATAAGATAGATAAATATTTATTTGATTATTTTGCATTAACATGATAACCATTATAAATCTTGATTTTATATTTCACATGATAGTATGCATCATAATCTAGGAAAGATCATGATAGTATCCATGTGTAACATGTTGAATTAATAATACAAATATATACAATTTAAAACAAGATATGTATAATGAAGTGTTCAAATGTATAACATGATGTATTGAAATCAATATAATTTATATACAAGTGTTCACCACTAAAAATAATTATATGAATAATCAAGACTTAAATTAGAAACATAATGTATGAAATTAAGGCACTCGAGTAACAAACAATGCATGACTAAGTAAACAAACAATTCATGAAATCAAACTCAAAGACATTCACTCAAATCTAAATATCTTGATTAAGAAACCAAGATTTATGATATAATAAAAATGTAACAAGCTAAGGAACCTAAGAAATATGTAAACATTCCATTCAAAAACACAAAAATGAAAGCGAGTACACATTTCATTTAGAAATACACCAATGAAAGTAAGTAAAAATATCATGCAAAAAAAAATAGTGTGTGTGACAATAAGGCATTACTCTTTGAGACTCAGGGTATGAAAAAATGATCATGACCATAGGGGGAAATATAAGAATGAGAAGGAAGTGTTTGAGATGACTCAAAATGCCCTAAGCAAGTGGACACTACCTACATAGTCCCATGGACATTATATCTAACATGAACTTCATGCCAAATGTAGTTCTCCTAAGGAAATAGGGATTGAATAAAATTAATGACAAGTAAATATATTTGATGACATAGGAACATGCTCACAAAATGGTGAGAGTAAAATTGAAAAAATATGTAGTTCAACTAAAAATAGACATATAATAATGACAAGTATGATTAGGGATAAGAATGAACAATGTGAGATATATGGTTAAGTGCACTAAAATCCAAGATCATTAAATATGAACCTATAAAATGGAAAGAGCATGGAAATGATAAGCTCATAAAATTGTGAGAGTGTGGAAATGATAATCTCTCAAAAAGGTGAGAGCATGGAAATGATAAGATTATAAAATGGTGAGAACATAGAAATGATAAGCTCACAAAATAACGAGAGAATAGAAAGAATAATCTCAAAAATGGCAAGATAATAGAAATGATAAGATCATAAAATGGTGAGAGAATGGAAATGATAATCTCACAAAATGGTGATAGCATGGAAATGATAAGTTTATAAAATGGTGATAGTGTGGAAATGATAAGATCACAAAATAATAAGAGTGTGGAAATGTTAAGCTCATAAAATAGCAAGAGCGTGGAAATGATAAGATTGCAAAATGGAAAGAGCATAGAAATGATAAGCTCATAAAATGGTGAGAATGTAGAAATGATAAGCTCACAAAATGGTGAAAGCATGTAAAGTTGGTCCCACTTTTAGAAACATTTTCAATCATGAGGAAAAGAAAATCACCAATAAGATACATCAAAATGTGATCTCTCTATATAAGTAACTAAATACTCAAGTTGAACACCAAGAGAACAACTAATAAAATACAAAAAATTAGAGATGGGTACCCTATGGGAAAGAACACCACTATTTAGGATTTTTTGCATCTTTTAAATGTTTAGGGTTTTGTTAGACATTTGAATTTTTACAAATTTTTGGAATATTTGAATTTTTAGGGATTTTTAGAATAAGATATAAATAGGGGTATTTTAACTAGAGAATATATAGACAAAAAATGGGAAACAACAAATCTAGAAACATCTACCAAAGGGAAATGTACTTATGGGTGTGATTCCTCAATACGAACATGAGACATGAACAAAGGAATGATCAGACACAAATAATTATGAGTCAATATTTCAATAGCAGTAGATAATAAGATGCAACTTATTCTTTGAACCAATGAATATGAATGTGAATAATTTGTATGGAGAAATGAAAATAGGAATTATTAAGAACTCAAGAAAATCATAACATTTTTACAAACTAGAAGATCAAAAATTTCCACATCTATAACAGAATACCTAAAAATGGGTAAACAAAGATGACTTGGACACAATATAATAAAGATTCCCCCAAGGAGGAACACCTATTAGCTGAAACAAGATAATTTAAGAATATAAATGCTTAAGATGAATAATATTCATTGGCTCATCAAATTCATCACCCTCTAGAGTAGCCAACTTCTATGCACCTGATCCATATTTTGTTGTAATAATGAAGGGGCCCAACCAATTTGGTTTGAACTTAACTTTATTTTTCTATTTAAAATTTGTATTATTTTGATTTTATTTGAGCACAAGATCACCAAACTCAAATTATTAGGAAATAATTATCTTGTTATAACCCTAACATAGTTGATGTTGATAAGCCTTGAGGTGATTTAAGGAGGCTAGCCATTTCTCATCTAGAATTTCCAATTTTTATAATCTTCCAAATCTATGTCTTCATCAATAACACCTTGTAATGAAATATGTAATGAGGGTAGATCGACCTCAATAGGTAAATTGTATTCAGAGCTATAAACTAAAGAATGAGGAGTTGTATCAATAGGAATGCAAGCATTGATATGATATGCCCATAAGGATAGAAATATTTTCATGTGTCAATCATGACCATAGGTATTAACCATTTTGTTTAGAATTTTTATCAAAGTCTTATTGGAGGCTTTGACCTATCCATTACCTTGAGGATAGTATATATTTGAAGACTTGCGAGTGATATAAAATTTATAATAGAGAGCAACATCTTTATTTTTGAATGATCCACCATTATCAGATATAATGGTGGATGGAATGCCATAGTGAAAGATGATATGATTCAATATGAACTTTGAAATTTTATTACCAATATATTGTTAAGAGGGATTACCTCTACCCACTTTTTCATTTACTCAGTTGTAGTAAGGATATGCTTATGATAGTTAGAAGAAGTAGGGTTGATCTTACTAATGAGATCAAGTCCCCACATGGAAAAAATCCAAGGAGTCATAACTGGTCTATGTGCCTGGGTTAGAACATGAATAAGATCACCATGTTGTTGACATGGAAACTATTTACTAAAAAAGGAACATGCATATACATACATAGTAGGCCAATAGTATCTAATGCAAAGAAGATTTTTAGCCTAAAATAATACTGCTAATATGTGTGACACAAATGCCTTCATGAACTTCCCTTAGAACTAATTCTGATTCTCCCATATTTAGATAATAAAGAAGAGTTCATTCATAACCTCTATGATAGAATGTGTTCCTAAGTATGGTATAGTGGGAAGTATTATGGATAAAATATTTAATTTGATTTTAGGATAAGTCAGGGGGAATTATTTGATTTTGGAGATATGAATAGATATCATAATACCATGGATATTGGGACCAACAATGACATAGATCATTTCAAAATCTAAACAAGTATGTACTAGAACAAGAATATTATCAATAAAAAATTGATACCCTATAATATTTGAAGAAATTCCAATCATAAATCTAATAGTATCCATATCATCAATAGATCTATTGTTGGTTCTTGAAACTTGTTCAAATTGGATATATTTGAATTTGAGTTTAATCTCATCCACCAAACCTTTATAGGGTCCAATTTCTCATCTTTTGTCTAGTACTAATCAGTAGCTTGATTTATAATGAGCTAAGAATCTCCATAGACTTTTAGATTTTTAATATTTCATTATACTGCAAGATGAAGTTTAGCTAGAAGCTTCATATTCAGTAATGTTATTTGTACATGAGAAACTAATACAAAATGCCTTAGGAATAATATCACTTTGTGGCATGATAAAAAGTGTTTCAATATTGGATCCATGAGATGTGAAAGAGCCATCAAAATATATATTTCATTCATGTGCATTGGTTAAGCTCATAATAGACTCACATGGAAAATGCATCATCTTAAGAGAGAAATTTGGAAGAGGTGATTTTGCCAATTGATCTATTATCACTTACCCTTTTATATATTTCTACTATGTGTACTCTATATAAAACTCATTGAGTAACATCACCAATTTATCCATACAAATGATTAAAGATGCTTTTTCTAATATATATTTTAGAGGGTCTATTTTAGCAAACAACATTGTTTTATTATTTAACATGCAATTTCTTAGCTTTTACATAGAAAATACTAATTCAAGATAAGATTTTTTCATCTGAATCTATTTTTTCTCATATGATACTAATTTTTGAATTAGATAATACATGAATCTTTCATTTATTTGACCATCATGTTGAGCTAAGTTTTTGCTCAACATTGTCAGCTATATAAATATATAAAAAGAAAGGCTTTCTTGGCATGGGAGGAATAATTATAGGATAATTAGTCAAATATTGCTTAATATTTTCAAAGGTTTCTTGACATTCTTCATTCCATTGAAATGTTATCACCTTTCTTAGAATATGAGTAAAAGAGTGACACCGATTGACTAACTGAGAAATGAAACACTAAATGGCTTAGATCTTCCCTTCTAGACTATGGAGCTGCTTCAAGCTAGTACAAGGTGGAATTTTTATAATAACTCATAATTTGGTTAGATATAATTCAATTCCTCTATGAGACATAATGAATCCTAAAACTTTGATAGACATAACCCCAAAGACACACTTCTTAGGGTTTAGACACAAATGGTATTCATAGAGCCTTTCAAATATTTTATGTAATATTGTTGGGTAATCTATATGAGTCTTTAATTTTCTTAGAATTTCATCGACATAATCTTCCATAATGTTGTGAAAAATATCATAAAAGATGAATTTCATTGATTTTTCATAGGTGGCACTAGCATTTTTCTAATAACATAATGTGCCCCATAGAGTAGTGAATGTTATCTTGCCTTGATCTTCAAGAGTAATTTTGATCTAATTATAACCTGAGAAACCATCCATAAGACATAAAATCTCATAGCCTATCATTTAATCCAAAATCATGTCTATATTTGGAAGTGGGAAATCATATTTTGGAAAATCCTTAGTCAGGTCTCAAAAATATATATAAATGTGAATGCCTATTAGCTTCTTGTTGACTGATACTACATTAGAAATCCAATATACATATGGAATAGGTTTAATAAAACCTACTTCCAATAATTTTTATAGTTCAAATTTGATCAATAGAGAAATTTGTGGATGCATCTTCCTTAACTTTTGATTGATTGGTTTTGCATCTGGATTCCTGACCAAGTGATGTACCACTAATGTTGGATCTAGACCAACATATCTAAATAAGTCTAGGCAAATATTTTAGTGAATTATATGAGAAGAAAAATGAGCAATTCATGTTCCTCTACATTGAGGAACACACCAAGCTTTATTATATTTGGATCATCATCAATACTAATGTTGACCTCTATTTTATCTTCCACAAGAAGTGTGGAACCATCATCTAGAATATAAGGAAAATAAGTTAGTTGATCATCACACTTAAAATGTGAAATTTTAGATGGACCCATATAGGAGGAATTATAACCATTGCCTTTAGGTAAAGGCCAATGAGATACTAAGCATGGATCCACTAGAACCATACACTCAAACTAATCATGATCTTCAGGCTTGATCTATATATTGAAATATAGTCATGGACTTGTGGACACTTGGACTTGTGGACACCTAGGCTTGTTGCGAAGGAGAGTGAATTTCCCCATCCAATGGTTCTCGAGATAGGTTTTCACTAAAGAATGCCACTTTTTATTTTCTTTTACCCTAATCTGAAAGTACCTCAGAAAGGTTTTCACTAATGGATCTCAATGTTTCATTTTTATTTTGACTAAGTTAATTCACCCATTCCCCAAAGTAGGTTGTAGATTTTGAAACATATATGAAGCCTTGATTATGATAACCTAGAGGGATGGCCTCCCTTAAGCCCATGAACTTTGCAATAGATTCTTAATTTTCAAATGTATCAAGAATGAGATCTTGGTCTTGTTGGTCCCAATCAATGAGGTTGAGATAATGGAAAGTGAGGGGAATAATAGAAATAACATAAATGGTTAGAAAATAATGAGTGTCAAATAGGTTTGTGCTGGCAAGCTCATCATAAATACTATAAAGGACTTTATGTCATTTTTGGGAACATTGTATTTTACTGCATAAGGTGGGTCCTTCAAGTGATAAGTGGGTACAACCTTAGGCTTGTATCCTAAACCTTTATTCTTGTCATGTTTGATAGGTATAATAGGATTTATTTTACCTTGCTCTCTTGCCCCCAATCCTTTTATTTTGTAAGCATTATGATCCATGATTTTATTAGGGATGTAATCACCTAAAATTAGTCTTTGAGTGCTAAGAGTGATACTTGAGACTACATATCCCTATCTTAGCCCTAGACCTATCTTAAAGCCTATTTTCACACTTATCCAACCTTTGTGTAGGCTACAAGCATCCCTAATCATCCCTAAACTAGTCTCAGACCCTCATTCTTGAATCTTAGCCCTTCATGCCTAGTGTTCTACCACCTAGACAATAATACCATAATAGGGATAATAACACCACATGGTGCTAGTGTCCCAATAATGCTACTACTATCCTTTCCCTTCTCTTTTCACAAAAGAATATCTTTTCAAATATAAAACTTCTTAGGGTTAGCCTAGACCAATTTTAGCACTCACAAAAGCACCATAATGGTACATATACATGAATTTTAGCTTTATAACCACTAGATAGAAATCATATGCAAACTCAGAACAAGTTGTGCACAATTAAGGCTATCAATCCCTATTCTACCATACTTTTGCATGCTACCATATATGACATTCCTAAGCTTAGATTACCTAAATTTATAGTTTGAAGCACATTCAAATCACTAAATTCAACTATCATACTAGCTTCACTTTCACTTGCATAAACACTTAGGTGGGAAAAACTACATCAAAATCGATCCCTCTTTAGAGTATTGGTATGTAGGTAACTCTCTTCACAATGGGGTGTTAAGGATGTCCAACCTACCCCAATAATAAACATACTTTTTATCTTGTATCAATTGGATGCCCTAGTAACATGGAGGATTATGGTTTTATCACAAATTTAATAAAAATAGGTAATGTACATGGTTTTATAACTCGTGCATATAGGAAGAAACCTCGCAAATCTAGACACAGGTGCACCCAAAATCTCAAGATAGTCTTGCATAGAGGACACTACCACAAAAACAAGGACACTAGCACCACATCTCTAATTAAAGAGATACTATCCAATTAGGGTGATACTATCTAAGAGAGGTTATGACACCAAGATACTATTTGTGACACTTAAACCAGTCTTTGACTCAGTTTTTAGCCTACAAATCATCTTATATGGACTTAAATTTGATCTCTTCATTTATCTTCATTAATATTATTATTTTTCAACACTAACATATCTAATTTTATCTAATAATCACTAATCTCACCAAAATTCATCTAATTCCTCTTTAACTAACTCCTAATAATTTTCTTAACATCCCCTTCATTCATTAACCTTACCCCTTCCCATGTCTTCATTAATTATTTTAATATATCTTGATTATCACCTAACACCACTTATCTATTATATTATGAAATTTTAATTCCAAACCCACCTACCTACCTACTCCTAGGATCTCCTACAATCCTACCCCATAATCACCCGTCTAATCACTATTAGAGGTACAATCACTAAGGGGGGGTCAATAAGTTATACAATATATTTTAAACTTCAATTGTAATCCCTTAAAACTATTAATCAATGACCACAATCATTCATAAATAATACAAGATGTTAATACCAATGAATAATAAAGATGATGCAAGATCACACACATAATACAAGATCTACGTGGGAAACCCTCTTTGGGAATAAAACCCACTCTCAAGCCTACAAACACATGGAATACTTATCCTATAAGATGATAAAAAACATGAGACCTTTTAGTGAAACATATAATTCACAAGGATAATCCACCCCTAAGTATGAATAAGCACCCACTTGTTCTATATGTTCAGCACCCATACAACACCTTATGAAATCAACAACTCTAGAACTCTGATTGCATTTCAATATAATTGGAGAAACAATGTATAACACCTATTTTTTAACTCATAAAACACACTCAAACTTGATCATAAAATAAATTAATCCAAACACCCCTTTTGGTTCAATCTAGGCTTCTTCACTCATCCTCAATCTGCTCTGAACTTTAGTCCATCCACTGAGCACACTCCCTTTGATCTCTTTCCTTCATCTCTATATTTTGAACTCTCAACGCTTCTTCTTCAAGTCTATAAAACTTTACCTTAGATTTAACTCTTTATAGAGTATTCATGAATATCAACATCTAGGTTGGTCATAATACTTGATTTAACCCTTAAGACTTATATCATGCTAACACATAGCTTAATACCATACTCACAGGTCAGCCATAGCATCCATGGGTCACACTTAAGTAGATACACCTCTCAATTAGGCCTTAGTAGCCCTTATAGGTCTCATGGAGACATATTACCCATTTATCACTTCACCAAGCAAATAAATAACATAATATCACTTTCAAACACATGGGTCCACTCCATATAACCTCTAAGACATCTTTAGATGATTACTCCTGCCAAAACACTCTTCTGATAAAGCAAAAATTACTTAAATAATATTCTACACACAAGAACAACATGAATGAGCAAACAATCAAATACCAATTTTTATAGATATCCCTTGAAATTCTCTACAAATTTTCCTTTTACACCATTATTAAAATTTTCATATATCAGAAGTTATAGCTCAAACAACACAAACTGGTTTTTCTTTTGTTAATTTTGAAAATTCAAATTCCAATGGTCATTGTGTATTGTAAAAACATCAACCACATGTCTTCATCTCATTTCTCCTAGAAAATTTATCACATATAATCCATTTATCTCATTGAGAGTCTTCTTGACTTTACCTTTAGTCACTGATCATTGATCTTCGATCAGTGCTACCAAGATTGAGACAATTGGTAGCCCCATGTACCTTCTATGGACCCTGCTTGTCAAAATCAATGTACTTATACCATTTGGTAATCCTAAATTCATTTTGAGTACCCTAATAACTTATTAAGTTGATACATGCCATCAATTTTCATCTGCATGAACACCTGCATATCATTGATCTTCTATCAAATCATTACGATTGAGACACATGTCACTAGTGTGTGCAATCTTAGGAACCTTTGACATATTGACTTCACACATGCCATTGGATCACTATCTACACAATCATACTCTCACTATTGGATATTAATATTTCATATTATATTCTCACCATTAGAGCTTTTGAATTCTCACCATTAGATATCCTCTTGTAAACTTTGATAAGTATAGAAACTTAGTGAACTCTATTTGAGAGGTCAAATTTGCACTATTATAACTTTTTCTATGCTCAAATTTCAAACCTAAAATTTTAACCACATGATCAGATTTCATAGGGTAATCCATCCATATATCAAACTACTCATAAAACCTTCACACATGTAGAATATGATGTCATCAAACTACTTACTCAGTTTTATCTATCAAGATGACTACTTAAACTTAGACCTTCATATGACTGTTATGATGAATTGATTTCACTTCCATAAGCACTATAAGCACTCATAACACCCCATAAGGTCTTTGAAACATTTCCATAATATCAATATCATCCATCAATTACCTTACTAAGTCAACCACTGAAGAACCATGCAAGAACACCAAATAACATTGAAGCACACTTTGTCAATGTTATTCTAGCATACATGACACCTCATCAACATCCTTGGTCACTTTGGAGACATCATTGAAAAACATTCAAAAATATCCCCATTTTTCATTGATGTCAAACACCAATACAAATCTTATGCTCAGAATATATCTCTCTTCAATTACTTTCTTCCCCTTTGACATAATGATAAAGTGGGCTCATCTTCTGACCTTGAAGACCTAAAAAGACTTCAAGAACCAAAAATAGGAAAGGACCACCTCTAAGAGATGATACAAACCCCCCATAACACTATGCATACCTCTTCTTACCTTTATCCTTATTAAAAATTCTTCAAAAATATACTCTTCTTTGATTATACTATTCTATGAAGACAAAATATATAAGAGCAATAAAACCTGTTTGAACTCATCTTGAAAACATTAAGAGAGACTACCCCTTACATTATGCACATCTCTTCAAGCCTATAAAATTATCCAAGTTATCCCCCCTAACTCCATTCTCCACCTAGATCATGATATCTTAAGAAGACTTTTCAATGAACAAGATCTATCATTAACTCTTCAAACACTTAGAATCAACCAATTTGACCCTTTAGGACCAAAATCATTGAACAAGTTACCTGAAACATTTTACTATAGACTACTGAAGCAAGCTCATGAACCATTTCCTCCCCCTCAACCAAGAACCTTATATTTATTTATAGACAAGGAGATGACTCTCAATCTTTGTCTTAGATACTCAAATGTTGCTTTTGTTAATGGTTTGGTCATAATGTCTTCAAGTTGTTCTTTTATAGGCACATATTCCAACTTAACATATTGATTGCTCACTTGTTCTCTCAATAAATAATATCTAATAGGAATGTGTTTAGTTTTTGAATGCATTATAGGATTATTTGAGATATTAATTGCCCTAGTATTATCACAGTAGATAGGACAAGCTTCTTTTTGCCTTACCTTATAGTCTTCCAAGGTTTGTTTCATCCATATAGCTTGAGTGCAACATGAGGCAATACATATATACTTATCTTATATAGTGGATAGGGATATTGAGGCTTGATTCTTTCTCATCCAATATACCAAGCATTCACCCAATAAGAAAACACCACCACTGGTACTTTTCCTATCATCCACATAACCAACCCAATTTGCATCAGTGTATGTCTTTAGAGTGAATTCTTTGCTCTTGGGATACCATAAACCATATTATATGGTGCTCTTAAGATATCTTAAGATTATTTTGACTGATTTTAAGTGAGATTCTCTAGGATTAGCTTGAAACCTACCAACAAGTCCTACTACTTGCATGATGTCAGGTCTAGAGGCAATGGAGTACAAAAGACTTCTAATCATGGATCTATACAAGGTTTGATCAACCTTTAGTGAGTCATATTTCTTACTTATATTTCAACCTATAATCATTATTGTACTCATTTTCATACACTCCATATAAAATTTGCTTAGCGTATCATTGATGTATTTGGATTGTGAAATGAATATCCATACATCTAGTTGGTTAATTTGCAATCCTAAAAAGAATGAAAGCTCCCCTAATATAGACATCTCAAATTCAATCTTCATGACATCTGTAAATTATTTACACATATTATCATTATTAGAAACAAATATTATGTCATCTACATAGATAACTACAAGTAATTTATGACTACCTTCAGTCTTAATGTACAAATCACTATCAGCTACCCCTCTTTTGAAACCTTGACTCAGAAGATACTTGTCTAGTCTATCATACCAAAATCTAGGAGCTTGTTTAAGACCACATAAAGCCTTATTAAAATTTCACACATATTTTTGATCACTTGGACAAGAATAATCCTTCAGGTAACTCAATGTAAACTTCTTCTTCTAAGTCACCATTCAAAAAGGTATATTTCATATCCATTTGGTATACCTTTAAATATTTCAAACTAGCATATGACAAGAAGAGTCTAATTGCTTCCATCCTTACCACTAGAGCAAAAGTGTCATCAAAATCTATCCCTTCAACCTGAGCATGTCCTTTACACACCAGTCTAGCTTTATTTATTATGACCTTTCCTTTTTCATTCACCTTATTTCTCAAGACCCACTTAGTGCCTATCACATTCTTGGTTTTTGGTCTAGGAACTAGATCCCATGTTTCATTATTTACTATTTTATCAAGTTCTTCATCCATATAACATGTCTAACTTTCATCTTTGCTAGCTTTCAAGAAATTTTTGGGTTCAATCGATGATAATAAGATAATGTTTTTTTAACTCTGATTGATTAACGTTCTTCTTTTAGTTTTCAACCTTGCATTCACATTACCAATTACCCAAGAGGCACGATGACATTTTTGTATTATCTTAGATGGAATTTTAGTGTCAAGTCTTAATTCTTCCTCTTCATCTTCATCATCTGTTTGAATAGATAACTCATCCTTGTTTGAAATAGAATTATGAATAATATCACTTACTTGCAAGTTTGACTTCTTAACTTTATTTGTCTCATCTACACTCACATTTAAGCTTTCAAAAATATTGTGAAGTATCTTGTTGAAACATATATAGATAGAGATAATATAAGAGTAGCCTAAGAAGCTGCCCTCATTAGATCTTGAATCAAATTTTCCAAGATTTTCTTAATCCCGTTTGATATAACACTTGATCTAAAATACTCTAAAATGTTTGGCATTAGTAGCTCTATTCTTCCATAGCTCATATGGAGTATTATCACCATTTAATCTAATTTGGAACATGTTAGTAATGTAAATTGAAGTGTTTGCTACCTCTTCCCAATAACCATATGATAGTTTAGCATGTTGAAGCATAGTTTTACTCATTTCTTGAATAGTTTTATTTTTCCTTTCAATAACACCATTCTATTATGGTGTTCTAGAAGCAGAATATTGTCTTCTTATCCCATGTTATTCATAACAGTCATCAAATTCTTGAGACCAAAACTCACTTCCTCTATCTAATCTTACACACTTAATTTTAGATTCTTTTTCATTTTCCACAAGTGCTTTAAATGCTGTAAATCATGAAAAAGCTTCATATTTCTCTTTAAGAAAGGATATCCAAGTCATCCTAGCATGAAATTTTTATTACCTTTAATACTTTGAGTTCTCATATCTCCACATAGATTAGTATGGACAAATTATAATGGTCTTATAGTGGAATGTTCCTTGGATTTGTATCTCTTCTTGATTTGCTGCCCATGAAGATATGCTTTGTAGAGAGAATGAGAAATTTTGGTAATTTTTGGCATATGTATTACTAACCCCTTTGAAATAATCCTTACCATATTTTAAAAATTTATATGTCCAAGTCTTCTATGCTAAATCTAACTTTCATCTAATTGACATATGAAACATTCCTCCTTGGTTTCATGGAAGATATACATGTTATTTTTTGCTTTATGAATGTTTGTAATTATTTTTCTAAAGTTTTCCTTTTTAAATTCACATTCCTTGTCATGAAAGGTTAGAATATTTACTTTCTCACACATTTGACTCACACTTAAAATATTATGTTTCATAACTTATACATATAAGACATTCTTGATTCTTGTATGACCATTGTCAAGACTCACAGTACCTTTTCCAATAATATTAGTAGATTTGTTATCACCAAATCTAATTGAACCTAGATTGGTTTTCTTGAGAGAGATAAACTTGCTCTTGTATCATATTATATGAATTGAACACCCACTATCTATGTACCACTTCTTGTTCTCATCTTCTTGATTCTAAAAAACTATTTGAACAAACATTGATTCTTCCTTTGGTACACTATATGAGTTTTGTTTCTTTTATTTTTCTTTCTTAGGCTTAGTTTTCTTAAACCATTTGATGGTGTCAATGACTTGTATGTCATTTTTCCAAAAGTATATTTGAAATTCTTAGAAATATGATCTTTCTGATTATAGTTGTAGAAAACCATTCTTCTTGAAGTGAAATCAACTTACCTTACCTAATTTGGACAAAATATTACAATGTGTCTTATGTAATGCAAATAGAATCACTCAAATTTGTTCATGTTATTTGACTGATGATTCCACTCATTCTTAGTAAGTCTTCTACACTCTCTATCCCTATGACCAAATTGATTGTAAGTATAGAAGTAACCATTGAAATTTTCGTACCTCATGGAATTTGGTTGTCTAATCTAATTTGTCTATTCAAGACTGATTGTTGACCCTTAAGGTCTGAATGTGTTTTTTCACATTAGTCTTCACCTTGTCTTGAGTTACAATATTTTGTTCTTCTTTGTAACAAAATATAGTTCTATCACTAGCATGATTTTGACTATTCATAATGTTATTTAGATCACTTGAGATATTTTCAACCATCATAAATGACTTCATCTTATTGGATGTCTTTTCTAACTTAGATTTCAATGACTCATTTTCAATCACATACTTTAAACACTCATCTTCTTTAGCTTTCAAGCTTGTAGATATGATTTCTAATTGAATATTTAGATGTTTGACTATACATTTATGCTCCTTAGAGTCTCCATAATTCTAGCCTCATACATACTGAATTACTCTGCATAGTCTTTCATATATAACTTCAACTTCTTGGTCTTGTTCTTCTCAATTTTTAGATCTTAAAGGGAATTCATCAACTTAGTCTCATAGTCCTCCTTGTCTTATTCATTATCTATATCACTCTAAGTAGACTTATTTTGATATTAGAAACTTACTTCCTCATCCATGTAGATGACTTCATCTTCAACATGACTAACATCTTCATTATCAAACTTAGAATTATTGTCTTTACTCTCATCTAATGAGCTACAATCTTCCTTGGTGTAGAGAATCTCCTTGTCATTATTCATCTTAAATCCTTTATTCCTCTTATTAGACCTAAATGTCTTATTTCCTTCATCTTGGTCTTCATAATACTCTTCATCATCATATTTCTTATTCTTATGAGGGAACTTATTGTAAAAGTGTCCTACCTCTCCATAATTGAAGCATTTGAAGGGTAGTTTACCCTTATACTTGCCTGAACCTATTTTTAATTTCCTTGTAAATAAACTAATTAGTTCATATTCATTAATATCATCATACTTGACTTCCTTACCTTGAGTTATCTTCTTCTTTGGCTTCATTTCTATCTTGAAAGTTACTTCCTTCTTTGGTGGTTTGTCATCATTGACTCTCATCTCATAGGATATGAGAGTACCATGTAATTCATCTATCTTCAAATTTGTGAGATCATGACTCTCTTATATGGAAAAAACCTTTGAATCAAATTTGAGGGCAAGATACCTTAATACCTCTTGAATAACATTAGCTTATTTAATCTCCTCTCCTAGACTTATGATGATGTTTAAAATCTCATCAACTCTTTGCAAAAATGATGTCACTAAATCCTCTTCCTTCATATTGAGACTCTTAAATTGTCTTTGGTGAGTCTACAACTTGGAAAACTTGACCTTTGAATCCCATTTGTAAATGATCTAAAATTTATCCCATATGGTAGATTTACAATGGATTACCTTGGTGTACTCAGTCTATAAAAGACCACAACTGATGGCATTCATTACCTTAGAATTGATCTCACACAACTTCTTATCAACTGTACTATTTAGAGGGGTTTATGGGGTTGAATATCCATCCAAAAAATATTACCAAATGTCAAAACCTATTGACATGATATAGGTATTCATCCTCACACTCCAAAAAGCATAATTGAACATATTGAACATTAGTGAATGTTTAGTTGAAAATCCTCACATTTGATGACAATACATATTGTACCTTGGATCACATTCAAGTGGTTAAACTTGCACATAAGTTCCTTCTTTGATACCAATTTTTGGAGGTACAATCACTGAGATGGAGGGGTGAATTAGCTATACAAGATATTTCAAACTTCAATTTTAATCCTTTCAAACTCTTAATCAATGACCACAAGCATTCATAAAGCATAAAATATTTTCATAACAATGAATAATATATATGATGTAATATCACACATATAAAATAATATCTACATGGGAAACCCTCTTGGAGAATAAAACCCACTCTCAAGCCTAAAAATAGATGGACTACTTGTCCTATAAGATGATCACAAACATGAGACCTTTTAGTAAAGCATCCAATTCACAAGGATCACCCCCTAAATATTAATAAGCATACACTTGTTATAGATGTTGATCACCCACACAACACCTTATAAAATAAAAAACTCCATATCTCTGATTGTATTTCAATCTTATTAGAGAAACAATGTATAACACCTTTCTTTCAACTCATCATACACACTCAAACTTGCTCATATAAGTAATGCATCCAAACACCCATTTTGGATCAATATAAGCATATTCACTCATCCTCAATCTGATATATACTTTATTCAATCCATTGAGGACACTCTCTCTAATCTCTTTCCTTCATCTCTATCTTTCGCTCTCTCCACACTTCCTCTTCAAGTCTAGAAACCATTACCTTAGCTTTCACTCTTTATAGAGTCTTCATGAATATCAAAATCTAGGTCAGTAATAATAATTGCCTTAACCCTTAATAATTATATCATGCTAACACATATCTCAATACCATACTCACATGTTATCCATAGCATCCATGGCTCACACTTAAGCAGCTACACCTTCCAATTAGGCCTTAGTAGCCTTTATAGGTCTCATGGAGACATATCACCCATTTAACACTTAATAAAGAAAATAAAGAACATAATATCACTTTAAAATACATGGTTCTGCTCCATATAACCTATAAGACATCTTTAGGTGATTACTCTCACCAAAACACTCTTCTATTAAAGCACAAATTGCTTAAACAATATTATGTACATAAGAACACCATGAATAAATAAATAATCAGATACCAACTAAAATAAATAAATATATATAGATAATAAAACTTTAAAATTAATTTTTATATACATCCCTTGAAATTATCTACAACTTTTCCTTTTACACCATTATCAAATTCTGCATATATCAAAAGTTATAGCTCAAACAATATAAATTGGTTTTTCCTTTGTTAATTTTGAAAATTCAAATTCCAACGGTCACTGTGCATTGAAAAACATCATCCACATGTCTTAATATCATTTATCCTTGAAATTTTATCACATATTCTCCATCAATCTCATCGAGAGTCTTCCTGAATTTACCTTCAGTTGTTAACCATTGATCTTTGAACCATGCTACTGAGATTGAGACACTAGGCAACCATGCATGCCTTCTATAGACCCTGTTTGTTAGACTCAATGCACTTACACCACTTGGAAATATTGCATGCATTATAAGAACCCTAATGAATTTTTAAATTTATATTCATCATTTATCTTCATCTGCATAAACACCCATTTGTCATTTATCTTCTATAAAATCATCATGATTGAGACACATGTCATTAACATGTGCAATCTCAAGAACCTTTGAATTCATGTGTGACATATGATCACTCTTTACATGATCATATTATCACCCTTTTATCTTCATATATCATATTATATTCTCATTTTTATATCTTTTGAATTCTTACTATTAGATCTCCTCTTGTAAATTTCTCTAAGTATAGAAACTTAGTGAACTCTGCCCGAGAGGCCAACTTTGCACTGTTATAACTTTTTCTATGCTCAAAGTCTAGACCTGTAATTTGAACCACATCATCATATCTAATAGGGGAATCTATCCATGTATAAAAATTATCCTAAAACTTTCACACATGTGAAATATGATATCATCAAACTACTTACTCAGTCTTATCTATCAAGATGACTACTTGAACCTAGACCTTCATATCACTACTCTAATGAATTACTTTCACTTATATAATCACTCTAAGTACTCATAAAACCCCATAGGTCCTCTAAAACATGTCCATACTATTATTGTCATCGATAAATTTCCTTATTAAGTCAACCAATGAAGAACCATGCAAGAACACTAAAGAACATTGAAGCACACTTTATCATTGTTATTCTAGCATACATAACACCTCATAAAAATCCTTGGTCACCTTGGAGAAATAATTTACAAACCTAAAAACATCACCTCATCTAATCCCATATATAATCTTCATTAAACCTAAATTCTAGAGTTATCTAACTCTAGAATCTTCCTCTAACTTATCTCATCTCTCTAGAACCCTCTAAATCTAGAGGATTCTTAGGAATTTTTAATTCCCATTTATTCCCTCCACTTATAATATTTAAATTCATGACTTCCTCCATTCCATACAAAAATAATTCAAACTATAAAATTCATGATCCTTCATTCTAAAATATTCTATCAACTAAATCTATCAAACTATCATATTGGTCCATTGTCAAGCCAATCACATGTTGTCCCAATAATCTAATACTTCCAAGCATATCCATTAATCAAGATCAAACAATCAAACATAAGTCAAATTTGGAGCAATATTGGGTCTAAGAGGTCATGATGCTGGTATAATTATGTTTTGAATTCATTTTTATTTGCATTATGATGTTTCTTGTTTTAATTTTTGAAGATTGGTATTTTGAGTAGATTTTAGTGTATAATTTACATACCAAATCTTATTACTCAAAATTTCCATCTCACATTTGGTGACCATTGTGGGAGCCCTCTTTTTGGATATAACTAGTGTTTGTAAGTGTGTGAAATCAGCTTGTAGGTCAGTTTTAGGATGAATTTGGGCTCAAATTTTCAAAAATAAATCTCATATTCAAGGTGAAAGGTTATTTTTCTCTGAAACTATCAATTTTTCAGTTGTGATTTTACCATCGACAATCATGATTTTGCATCAAACCACCACCTTAACCATTAGTTTTTAGGTTGACTTAGTCATTTCATTTTGGTTAGTGAAAGTCACTTATTGACAGCTATGATATTGAAGTTCTAATTGTAATTTTGAATATGTAATTGTGATTTTGAATATGTAGCTATGATTTTGAATATGTAGTTGTGATATTGACCTTTGACCTACAATTTTGATTTAATCATGATTTTGCTTTGTGTCTATAAAACATGCATATGGGGATTTTTATTAAATCACCTAATAATTATGATATTTCTCATATCTATTTCTATACATAAATACATTTTATAGAGACAAGGAAATATTTTGGGGAGGTTTATCACATCTATCAGTCATATATCATAGTCATGGTTTTAAATTATAGTGGAGTCTATTTAAACTGTGCACTAAAAATAACTTCTCTTTATAATATCCTTTGGTAACCCACATTAATTTTATTGATCCATATAAGAATCTAACCAGGTGATTTTTCAAGAGTTTTTACGGTAGGAGGCATCTTTCCATCATCAATATTGAATATAATCAGTGATCTTGAACATATGGTTGTGATTTTGGATTTATATGATGTTATCTAATTAATCAAAAACTCATAATCTTATATAGTCATTATAATACTTTTAATCATAAATTTGTGCAATACTCAGTGTTCTCAATAAATTATATATCTTGACTAAAATCATATCACTGCTTTAGTCAAATTTTGTTGATAAATATAGGGTTGTATATATCCTGTGCAAAATCACAATTATCGAGTTGCTCTAAATCATGATTTTGGTAGATAGTGATTTTGATTTTTTGGCAATATCAGTTGTAAAAAATTAAAATTTTGATTATAATCTATGGTTTTTCAATATCTCTTATTTGTATTTGTGGTTTGGTAGATTATATAAGTGATTTTGAACTAACTAACCACCCAATAACCATGATACTCTACCTAACCATTTTGTAAAATCACTTTCCCATATATGATTTTGACTAGTCATCTATGACTTTGACTCTTTGGAAGTGATTTTGAATTAGTACTAACTATATATAATCAATTTGGCCTTCTATAATAGTGATTTTCCTTCTTTTTGTCTTCAAAATAATCTTTCTTGAGTGCATTTTTAAGATCAATTTTGGTGAATTTTAAGTCATTCTAAACATCCCATAAGTCTCAAATTACTTTTGGTGTCAGGAGTGCTGCCCCTTGAACCCACCTTGTACCATGGCAGGGAGTACACTTAGGGAACTACCCATATACATCATAAGGGGTGTTTCCCATAAAATTTTTAAGGGCACTATCCCTTAATATTGCAAGGGAAATTGTCCCTTGACCCCACTAGGGCCTGTCGCCCCCAAACCCCCATGTTGTGTCCCCTCATTTAAAAAAATTATAGTGTAAAACCCTTGATTTTTTTCAAAATTATGGTTTGGATTTTTATAGGGGTAAATTTAGTGGTAGTTTTGTCTCACTTGATTTTACCCAACCATTTGTCTTGCAGGTCATATTTTGTGACATTTTTTCTAACATCTTATCTTGTAGGTTTCCCCTCAAGATTGCTAAATTTAAACTACTAATCACTTGATTTGAAGAATACCTATTAAATATTTTTATATTTTTAAAATCATCATGTATACATTTTTTATGTATCACACTTAATTAATCAGGTAATAAATCTTTTTACTCTTCTTGTCTATACTTGAGGGCTACAATAGTGTATGATTTCCTCCTTGCATCCTAGTGGTGAGCCTCAAAGGATATTAACTAATAAAAACCCTCCCATTTTTATTTTTTATGGGGTAACTTGACATGAAAGTGATTCATGTGGACTTGTCATAGTTTTAGAGGTTGGTTATCATTCAACCACACTCCATGTTCTGACGAGGTATAAAAATTAGGGACAGTTGTCATTAGGCCAAGTAGTTGACCCCATATAGGTTTTAAATGAAGGGAAAGAGTTGATTCTCTAAACCAAACATTAGATAAACCTTATATGGATTTGGGACCCATGTACCTAGTGTATATCAAGAATACCCCTAGAATACCATGTCTAGCCTATAATAAGACCATCAACTATAAAAAGAAACTTATTGTAAGAGTCAATATCAGCTCCCAAGTGATGGCTATGTACAAATGGGGTTGAAAGGGTTTATGAGATTATATAACAATTCACCAACATAAAACCTCACTCATAAAGCTATTAGATGCTGAAATCATCGAGTTACACTCCCAAAATAATTTACTAGTGATAGGCTTGTGGTTTACTTGATTTGGTGAGTGTTGTGTTAGACTAGTGTTAATTGTGAGTTGAGTCATCCTTTTACCCAAGATTATACACACCTATGTAGGTCTCATTAAAATGTCATCATTTTATATATCCTTGTCTTGTCATATCATCTTGTACATTCTTATCAATATTCATTATGTATAACCTTGTTAATATCCTCTTGTGCATATTTAATTTGTATATTTGTGTACATCCTTTTAAGCTTATCTTATCTTGCATCTTGTATTATATCTCATCACCCCTCTCATCTCAGTCACATCCTAGTTTAGTATCATTTATCTATCACTATTCATACCCCCACCATGTATATACCTTAATCTAGTTTTGGCATCCCTCTATCACATTTTATCATAATCTAACCTCACACTCTTCGTTGAGCCTTGGAATTAATTTTCCCTAGTGTCATCTTTATCACTTAAGACTAAAATTAACATTATCCATAACCAATATAGGTCACATCCTAGTAATTTTTATCACCATATTCTCATATCACCTTGACTTACTCAATCTTAGAGTCTTAGTCCAAACCATATTACTCATCACAAAACCCACCTTACCTTAGTCGATACCTTGTCACTTGTCTTGATGTTGTCTAAACCTAAATAACTTATCCACCACTTTATCCATTACAACCTAGCCTAATAATTGTCCAACCCATCCTTACCTTATCATTACCATATCTACACTAGTCATCCTATCAAGTTTGTATTCATATGTTAGTCCTCATCCACATTGTCAAAATAATCTTTCTGTATTAGGGTCTTGATTCTAAGTTTGCTTATTTCTAATAAAGTTTGAGCCATAATCAAAATTATATCAACTTATCAATCAATTCATCTCATCTTATTTTAATTAATCATTTTGTTATTGAGCTAGTCTAAAATCAAATCAACCCTTAGTCAAAATTAGTATCTTGGGCTAATTTATCCCCAGTCAAGTCTTAGAGCTTGTCATAGCTTGCTCAGTTAAATCAAGTCTAAATCATCAAATTATACCTCACATCCTTATTTGGTATACTTAATATTGTCTTAACCCATCCAACATCTCATATAATTTAGTCAATATTGAGCTTAGAGTAAATCAAGCCTTTTATCCAAATTTGTTCCAAAAATCTCATTTTCATCTCTCAATATTTCTATTCAATCCCCCACAATTGGCGATTAGGGATAGTAAAACCACATCATTCATACTTTCTCTCATCTTAATCCATGACTTCCAAAGAAAATTTGGGTACCCTAATTGAGCAATGTCTCATGGAAAATAGGGATATACTCCTTTCTCACCTCCTTGAGATGATCACTCCACATCCTTCAGACTTTGACCCCATCCACCCAACATTTTCTCCAATCCACACCCATTCCCATTCATCAATTCCTAATTCCACCCAATCCCATTCAACCCCACCATCCACTATTCATAGCCACTTGTCTACCCCTGCCTATACTAATAAAGGGAATTATAACCTAGCCACAACATCATATACTAGTCTACCCACCTAATTTTATTAATAACCATATGATCTAAATTTTAATACTTCATCACCCAAGTCAAGAAGTTGAGAGAGGCCCTATACTCCTCTTCCTATATCCTTATAATCCCTCTTCAACCAACTTGTTTCTAGCAATATGATGGTCTATCCAATGGTATGACATATTGATCCAACCAAGCTTAATACCTATTATTATAAATCTAACCATTGTGTATATCACCAAACCCAAAGGCATACCATCAATTGATGTCATAATTTTCAAAACTATGTCCAAGACCTAACTAACCATAGTGAAATAAAAATTGAGAATGAATCAGATGCATTTACATCCAAGGGTGAATAAGAAGAGGTATGCCAAGATTCCTTTTTGGATCCCAATCAAGCCCCTCTCTTTTTGTGCCAAGATCAAGACATAGATTCCATATTCCATTATCTACCTATCTTTGATAAATCTTCCATTGAAGATGAATCTATTTTTCATAATCCTAGTCCTTCCTTCTCTCATGAGTCATTATTACATGGACCTATTGGCATCCTAGGTTGCACCCTAGCTGAGAAGGGGATTGTTTAGGTCCTCTTGCTCAAACCTAGTCCCACATGGGAATGACCCTAAGCTATGGGTTACCTATTATTGGGTCAGACCTTTAGAGAAGGTTGGTTTCCTTTTGGGTCTATCACCTATGATTAAATCTAAAATAACTTATTATTAGGAAAAAGGGAGAGAGATTAAAAATAATTTATGAAAGCATGTAAAAGGGTGGAAATGCACCAAATGTTTTGATATTTATACTTAAAAAAGACACACTATAGGATGCATTAACAACTACTAAACATCACTTCATTCACTCTTTAATTAGATTCACATAAGCGTTTCTCAAAAGGCATGGACTAGCTATCAACCTATCATGGGAGGGTAGTTGTCCACTTCCAAACTAACCAATAGACTATATATGTATTTAAAATGACTTGTGAGAACTACCAAAACACTGCATGAAGGTGAAGGAACTTAGGCATAAGAAAGGAAAACATACATTCACTTAACCACTTCAATTAACTCATGACACACACTTTAATTCAACTTGTAAATGGAGGAATTCAATATTTTATTGCATCAAATAGGTTTTATAGTACAAATATTTGTAGAGTCTAGTCATGCCAAAGAGAGGGATCCATTTCAAGGCTTAGAAGCCTATATTTATATTAGAATGGGATGGGAGAGATGGAGATCATGCATATAAAGATTGAGAAGGGAGTATAATGACCAAGATTTCCAATCATTTTGGTGTTGATGATGTTATAAAAGAGAATAATGTCAAAGAATACTTTTGGAAAATGGATAAAATAACCATATCAGTCCCTTTCAATCTATTCCTAACCTACATTGATGATACTTACAATTACAATGGTGGGATCAATTCATTTGAAAGTTGAATTTTAATGTTGAAGTAGTTAAAATAGCTAGATCAATATATTATGATCTTGTTTTGGTGTCTATTTCTCCCTATTGGTTCATTTTGGCATGTAAAAAGGGGCATAATCAGCTTCATGACCACCTTGTCAATGGCTTATCCATGCTGCTAGATTTGGCGATGAATTTTTTAAAACTGATGTGTCTGCCTCTATGGCATCCCTTTGAAATATTTTCTCTAGTTTGAACTCAACTTTATTTGGCTTTGAATTTTAATATTGGCCCTTGATCTTGATCTATATTTCTAAGAATGTGCCACCTAATAGCTCTTCATTCATTCTTAGGATCCTACTGACCCTTTGACCCCACATGCATCATCGATCTAATTCTACATATCTTGAACATGCTCAATTAATTTATCTAGTAGTTACCATGGTCTTGACACTTGGAAGCTTCTCATTATCTTTCAAGATTCATTGACCCACTAACTTCTCACTTGGCATTGATCTACTTTGGTATGATTAATTATGCTCTATTGATCTATTTAGGCCCTCTAGACTTATCAGTTGATGCACATTATTAGATCTTAATTTAAGAACTTGAGATCTTGACACTTGTTAGCTTCACATTCATCCTTAGGAACTTTGACCTTTTGACTTGATGCTCACTTTTGATCTTTGAATACACAATCAAATGTGTACCATTAAATCTTTGGGACCCAATGACTTGTTAGATCACCACTCAACATTGAATCTTGAATTGAGCTTCCATTATTTAGATAATTATTAGTTTTGAATTCAATATTTGGATATTTGAATTCAAACATCTATTTTATGAGTCTTAAACTTGATGTCTATGTGTATGTTTCACTCTTCAGGTCTAACTTTAAAGGCTTATATCTCAAGATAACAAGCTCATCAAGACATAAAATTTGTAGAGGATGACCTTGGTAGTAAATAAATTGATCATGTGTGATCATTTTAGCTTGAGAGTATTCCTAAGAATACTTATAAAATACACAAGAAAACTAGTCTATTCATTTTTCTATGATGTGTGATAATGGTCTAGCTCTTTAAGATCACCAAATTCACACTTTAAGCCTGGTTAAAGTGTTTCAAAAGATTTAAAATGGTAAGTGACCTTCTCTTGAAGTCCCTATGCTCCTTGTGACATTATATCACTCTTTAATCAAGACCCTACTTAGCTTCTTATTTTGGATCAAGAAAATTTTGGTATGTACACCAAATTTTGATGACATCTTTGACGACTCATCTGGGCAGCATGCTTGCTATGATTGAGAACTTGGACCATTTACATGACTCTTGGACTCATGAATAATGAAATTTTTATCCATTATTGTAAACAACCCCCTTACTAAAGGAAGACAATAATTCCATCAAAACAAGAAGGGGAACACAAAAAATAGGGAAATTAACTAAATAATACAAAATCAAACAAACTAATGTGCTAGGATAGCACTTGGAGGAAAGCCAAAATAGATTAACTATGTATAAGTAACTCAACCATTAGTAGTAATGTTTCAAGTGTATCCCATTAACTGGGATAGGTAGCTCCTCACCATCCATCCTTTCAAGTTGGAAGGCATTATAGGATTTTTAGTTGGATATTGTATATGGACCAATCCAAAGCGAGTCAAATTTTGTATTCCTTCCTAGCTTAGCTCTATCCTCATCCCACTTGAGGACCAAATCTCCTTATTTTAAATTTTTTGAAGAAGCTCCTTTGTCAAAGGATATCTTCACTTTTTCTTGATGGCTTTCCATAGCTAGCATGTATTGATGTCTTATCTCTTCTAGCTCTATAAGCTTAACATATCTGATCTCCATAGGTTCAATCTCTAATAACTAAAGTTGGTGCATTAGTTCTAGGGTAGTAAATTAAAGAGAAATAAACATTCTTGCCTCCCTAACATATACCAACTTGTAGGGAGAGTTGGCTATTGAATTTTGGTAGGTGATCCTATCATCCCATAGAGCTGACTTTAATTTTAGATGCCATGACCTCTGATTATCTTCAGTATTTAATCTTATGATCTTCAATAGATTCTTATTAATGGACTAAGCAAGACCATTTATTTGGGGATAATAGTTTAATGAAGTGATAAGAAAGACACTATGTTGAAATGCCCATTGGCTAATTATAGACCCCATAAAGGCCATAAAATTATCATAAATAATGGTTGAAGTGACTCTGAATGTAGTAAGAAAACCTTCATATAAATCTAGAATATTGGATTCATTTGCTTCTTTCAATACCACTACTTCTATCCATCTAGTGAAGTAATTTATGGTAGTTAGTATCTATTTATGACCTGATCTTGAATGAGGGTTAATGAGACCAATAAATTACAATCCCCATTAGACAAAGGTTGATCCACTAGAATTTGTTAGAGAGGTAAGGTTGCAAGTTTAACCTTTCCTAAAAATATAGCACATTGTCTACATTTCCTAACGCATGCATGGCAATCACCAAATAATCTTGTCCAATAATACCCACCTCTAATGATCTTGTGGGCTATCGTCCTTGCTACATAATTCCCTCCACCATGTCCATGATGAAACTCTTAAAGCAACCTTTCCTTTTGATGTTGTTCAATGCATCTTAATAACATGCTATTGATATCTTTCTTGAGAAAAACACCATCAACAAGAAGAAATAGAAAGGATTTAAATATGAAATATCTTATTTTTGAAGGATTTAGGTGAGAGGGATAAAGACCATCTTGGAGATATCTTATAAAATCATGATACCAATTAAAAGGTGAGGTATGATCAATTATAAATTCTTTATCAATTGACACCATAACCAACTCATTAGATTTTTATAAGTCTTGGGCTAGATGCTCACAAAGTCCTTTACCTTTAATCAACTTTGTGACCTTGATCTCCACATCATACTCTATTACTTTTATTATCCGACCAAGTCTTTTCTCATTTGTCTTTATTCAAGATAAACTCCTTAATACTTGGATGGGTAACCATTAAGTGTATCCTATTGTTAGACAATAAGTATTTGAACTTTTTGAGAGACCTTATAATATAAATTACATTATTTTCAAAAAATTATTACCTTGTTTCATACTTCTCCAAGCCTTGAATAAATAAGGCTATTGGCTGTTCCAAAATCTCATGATTCTACTACATAAGAATGCCTGAAATGGTGTCAATATTGGCATAGGGGTATAGAATGAAGTCCTTTGTAAAATATAGGTTCATGAGCATAAGATCACTAGCCATGGCTTTCTTAATTTATTTAAAACTCCTTACTCCTTCTTTGGACTAGTTGAATCTCTAATTATTCTTTAGCATGGTCGTAAGTGTCTTAGCTAAAGTGGTAAAATTTGATATGTATCTTTTAATAAAATTGATCTACCCTAAGAATTTACAAAGATATTTTATGCTTGGGTAATGAAATTGTAAAAATTGAAGCTATTCTTTTAGGATCTATTCTTAAACCATGATTTGAAACTATATGTCCAAGGAGCTTACCTTCATGAACTGAGAAGACACACTATTTGGGATTTAGGGATACCCCAAATTTCCTACACCTTTCAAACACTTGCTCAAGGTGAACTATGTGCTCACTTGAATTCTTTGAAAACACTATTATATCATCCAAATAGACTAGTATATACTTATTAATAAGTCCCTAGAATGCCATATCCATGGTTCTCTAAAAAGTTTCTCCAGCATTGGATAAACCAAAGGACATATTTCAATAAAAAAATGCCCCCACTTTGTGGTGAAGGCTACCTTGAATTGGTCTTCTTCCTTGAACAAAATTTGGTTGTAACCATTATGTCCATCCAACAAGGAGAATATTTCTAAACCTGTAACCAACTATAGAATTTGTTTCATAGATAGTAATGGATAATGGTCTTTAAGGGAATCTTTATTTAGGTCATGAAAGTCAACACAATATATAATTTCGCCATTCTTTTTCTATACTGGAACAAAGTTTTCCACCCAAGTTGAGTGCTTGATTGGAAATATAATAGTTGACTCAATGATCTTATGAGGCTTAGCTTTCATCAAAGGCTCAAGCTTAGGATTAATAGGCCTTTGTCTTTATCTTACTAGCTTAGTTTCATCTTCTAGCTCAATGATGTATTGAGATAGACTTGGGTAAAATCCATTTAGATCATTATATTTCCATGAAAATACATCAAAAAAATTTGCACATAACTCAATGAAATCTTCCTTTTCTGAATAAGTGCATATCTTACCCAACTATAGGTTCTTACTAGGCAAAACTTACACATTGGCATAGTGTTCTTCCCTTGTTGATAAATATGACTTTTCTTTCCTCAGTTCATCATCAACACTAAATATTTTCTCAAGTGTGACCAATCCCTTGGGTAAATTATTTGTTTTTAGTTTCATAATTTGATCACCATACTGTTGTAAGTACTTTGACTAATTTCTTGAGGAAAACATAGCCTCTTCTTACAAGAATATGACAATCTGATTATTATATTTAGACACTTGCCAATTATAATTATTATCTAATACATAAGGCCTTATAATAACCTTATTTTGTGACTAGACCTTTTCATTTATTACATCAATTGGGATACTAAATTATGCCCCAATGGCAGCCAACCTTTTTGCATGTTTATTCAAATCTCTTGGAATTGCCTGAATGTTGAAGACATGAAATTATTCAAGAAAGTCCCATACCCTATGAATATAACATTTAAACAATGGGTTTTTTCATACATTAATACCTCTCACTTGTTTAACTACAATTTCAATATCACCAAAGACTTGTAAGGTGTTGACTTTCATCTTCCTAGCCCATTGTAAACCATGAACAATGCCTCATATTTTGTAACATTGTTTGAACAACCAAATTGAAAATTAATAGATGAGAATCACATTTGATTTTTTGGATAAATAAAAATTATTCAAGCCTTGGTACCATACTTATTCCTTGACCCATAAAAGTATAATTTTAAAAGATCATCACTAGACTCATCATAATTCATCAAGGCTATAATTCGTGCATCTTTATAATGTAAGCAATAAAACCCAAGTAATTATTATTAAATTAGATTATAAGGACCATATTCATGTGATCTATAGGTCCACTCATCAAGGTAAAGATTGATAATCCCATATAAAGGTGATTTAGTTTCCTCTACACTATCTTCTATCACCTCATCTGAGATGAGGCAATTGGTGTTCACAAGACTTGGCATCTATGGTTCCAAATAGAACCATGAAATAGGTTTAGAATGTATGGTTACTTTGGTACCATACCTGGTCCTAAAAATCAAATATGTCTAATTAGATAATAATTATCCTCCAATCTTTAAGGTAAAGTCCCTTGACAAACACATGACAAAATAGGGAGACAAGTCCACCACAACTACATCCTACCAAATGGTAACATTAGGACAAGCATGTAGTGTAAAATTTATACCCTTAGTTATTCTTAATATCTTTATTATTGAACCATATAATTTCAATACCCCTTTAACATTTGGTTCATAGACAAGACCAAGCTTGTTTGCAATTTACTTAGGCATGATAGTGCTACTGGCTCCACTATCCACCATAAAATTATGAACTAAATGGTCACCAACTATCAGAGAGAGGTATAAAGGAGGATTTTTAATTTTTTTTTCCCTTATCTTTGTCCCTTTTTTCCATTTTGTGTACCTACTATAATTGATGCTTCATTGGCTGGTCTGAATTAGCCAAGACAACTCCTTGTTTCTCAACTGGTTTTGGAGACACCTTGAGAGCTGAAAGCTCTTGGATGAGCATATCCTTTTATCCTATAATATTAAGGGAATACCACATGATAATTCTGACATTATATATCTTTATATAATCTAAAATTTTAAATGAATATCCACTAACCTTTGACTACACCTTTTGAACCACTAGTTGTTCACAAACCAAAGGTATTTGAGGGATCTTCCCAACCTCTGCATTCTAATTTTTTTATGTTGTAGGTAAAGTAGGTTGATATTTGTTACTTTTGTAAAAAAATTTAGTATTGATTAAAGCATTAGTCACATCTTGATCCTCATCAATGGCTCTTATTTTAGCTCTAGTTACAACTATAACTTGATCACTTAAACTACTAGTCTCACCATCATGATTGAAAGTAACATAATCATCCATTTGCCAATTAAAATTAATTCCATTAGGATGAAATTGAATTTGTTGATCATTTCCTTAGGGTACCAAACTTGTCTCCTGATACTGACCTCCTTGAAGAGAAAACTCTCCTTGTGTCATTTATGGCATGGTAATGTTCTGTGATACCGAGGCTTAGTTTTGAACATCATTGAGGTGGGAGGGATACGAATTTGAGTCATGCATAAAATTATTTTGTGGTGGTATGGGAGAAATATATTTTTATGTGGAAGGTGAATTAGGATCAAGAGATGCATATTGTTTAGTTGGAACTATGGTTCCTTGTGATTGGTAGGGTGGTCTATTTTCTCTAAATCCTTGATAAAGAGGCCTTTGATATCTGAAGGGCTGATAAGTATTCTAATTTTGTTGTTTATAGGGCCTATTATTTTGATACTATTTCCTTTTGAGTTGTACTATTTCATTTCCAAAAGATTAAATCAAACCTTTCAACTCACCAAGCTCATTCGCTTGACTAGAAGGTGCTACAACTTGAGCTTGAAGAGGTGGAATAGGGGCTAATGATGGAAATTGAAGAACTTGAGGGAGTATAATAGATTGTAACTCTAGGAATATAGGAATTGGATGCCTTGAAGCAAGCTTATCATCTTGTATCAAACTATTTTCTACTCTTATTATAACTTCATAAGCATCTGGCAAGGTATTACCACCCATTGACTATATCATCACACTGATATCATAATTAAGTGATTTTAGATAGTACAAGAAGGAATATTTATGGGATGGTATAATTAATGCAGGTATTCTAGTCCATGCCTTTTGGAATATAAGGTTAAAATCAAACATGAACTCATGGGGAACTATTTGAATAGTAGTCAACTGCTCAACTAAAGACATGTGATCAAATTTATCTTCAAATTATCTGACTAAGGCTACATCTAACTCATCCCAGGTAGTAATGAAATTAAAAGTAATATTTCTATACCATTGAAATGCTTTTCCTTTGAAATAAGAATCAAGCAACTGATAGCCACATTATCTTAAACAACATTATGAACATAACAAATGTTAACAACATATTGGATGTGCTCAATAGTAGTTGTTTTATATTCTCTTAATAATAATGTGATACTCTTAAGGGAAGACATAGGAATGCCATCAAAATGGGCCAAATTTAGTGGACTACCTATATTAAACAAGATGAACACTTGATTATTGATGGCCATTTTGGTAGTGGGGATTACAATTCTTAAAATAATAAGATGACCAAGAAATGAATATTGATTTTAGGGATAAGGTCTTATCCTATTAAATCTTGATATCTTATATGAAATAAAATGTAGATCAATGAATTCAATGGGAATAGCTTTACTAGCTGATCTTGTAGTAACCTTTAGCATGAGAATGTTATCTGGATGGTGCTATGAACACTATAAATTTAAAGATCTTTAGCTCCTAATGATGATGGATATCCTTTTATATTGTAGATGATTCTCCTTAGCTTCAATTTTTAGTTCATCTAGGAGACCTAGACCCCTCAAGCATGCCAAAACTATTGGCATCCTAAGTTGCACCCTGGTTGAGAATGGGCTTGTTCAGGTCCTCTTACTCAAACCTAGTCCAATATGGGAATGACCCTAGGCTATGGGTTACCTAATCTTGGGTTATAACTTTGGAGAAGGTTAGATTCCTTTTAGTTCTATCACCTATGTTTAAACCTAAACTAGCTTATTATTGGGAAAAGGGGAGAGAGATCAATAATAATCTATGAAAACATGTAAAAGGGGGGTGATGCACCAAATGTTTTGATCATTATAATTACACAAGATACACTATAAGATGCATTCAATACTGCTAAAAATCACTTCATTCACTTTTTGATTAGCTTCACATAAGTGTTTCATAAAAAGGCATGGACTAGATATCAACCTTGCATGGGAGGGTAGTTGTCCACTTTTAAATTGACCAACAAACTATATATGCACTTAGAATGACCTATGAGAACTACCAAAACACTACATAAAGGTGGGGGAACTCAAACAGAGGCAAAGAAAACATACATTCACTTAACCACATGAATAAACTCATGACACACACTTTGATATAGCTTGAAAATAGAGGAATTTAGTCTTTTATTGCATCAAATAGGTGTTATAGTACAAATATTTGTAGAGTCTAGTCATACCAAAGAGAGGGATTTATTTCAAGGCTTAGAAGCCTATATTTATATCAGAATGGGATGAGAGATGGGGATCATGCATATAAGGATGGAGAAGGGATCATGACTAAGATTTCCAATAATTCTGGTGTTGATGCCATTAGAAAAGATCATAATGTCTAAGACTAATTCTAGAAAATGGATACAACAATTGTATCAATCCCTTTCAATCTATTTTTGGCCTGCATTAATGTTCCTTATGGTTAAAATTATAAGATCAAGTCATTTAAAAGCTAAATTTTGATGTCAAAGTAGTTACAATAGCTAGATCAATATGTTGTGATATTATTTTATCTTTGATTACTCCCTATTGGTTCATTTTGGCATGTAAAAAGAGGCATAATTAGCTTCAATACCACCTTACCAATAGTTTATCCACACTACTAATTTTGGTGATGAACCCTTTGAAACTGATATGTCCATTTCTTCAGTATCCCTTTGAAATATTTTCTCTAGTTTGACCTTGATTGTATTTGGATTTGAATTTTGATATTGTCCCTTGATCTTGATCTAGGTTTCTAAAAATGTGCCACCTAGTAACTCTTCATTCATTCCTAGGATCCTACTGACCCTTTGACCCTACATGCATCATCGATCTACTTTTGTATAGCTTAAGTGTGATTTATTGATTTATCTAGAAGTTACCATGGTATTAACACTTGGCAACTTCTCATTATGTTTTAAGATTCATTGACCTACTGAATTCTTGCTCACCATTGATATTCTTTGGTATAGTTAAATATGCTTCATTGATTTATTTGGGCCCACTGGCCTTGTCAATTGATACACACCATTATATCTTCACTTAGGAACCCAAGATATTGACACTTATTATCTCTATGTTCATCCTTGGGAACTTTGACCTTTTGACTTGATGTTCATTGTTGATCTTCAAATACATGATCAAACATGCACCATTAGATCTTTGGGACCCACTAATTTGTTAGATCACCACTCACCATTGGATCTTGACTTAAAATTCTATGATTTGGATACTTTTTAGTCATTCATTAAACCTTGGAAATTTTGAATTCAATTGGATATTTTATGAGGCTTAAACTTGACATTTGTACACATATTTCACTCTATAAGTCTAACTTTAAGGCTTATATGTTGAGATAGCTAGCTCTTCAAGACATGAAATTTGTATAAGATGACCTTGGAACTAAATACGTTGATCCATTTGATATTTTAGGCTTGAGATACTTCCTAAGCATACTTATAAAATACACAATCAAATTAGTTTGTTCATTTCTCTATGATGTGCGATGATGGTCTGGCTCTTTAAGTTCACCAAATTCTCACTTTAAGCCTACTTAAGGTGTTTCAAAGTCTTGTAAATTACAAGTGACCTTCTATTGAAGTGCCTATGCTCCTTGTGACATTGGATCACTCTTTAATCAAGACCCTACTCAACTTCTTATTATAGATTAGACAAATTTTGGTATGTAGGCCAAATTTGGCCAATAAGAACTATCTTTGTCAAATTCATCATCTCCTCATCACAACAAAGACCCCATTTTAAGAGTTCATTTGTAGAAAATGAATATTCTACTAGTAACATTGTATACTGTACATCAGAGTCTATATTGTATTTAACACCAATTTATTTGTATTAGGATCATGTTCAATACTAATATTTTAATTAGATTCTTTATCAAAATCATCATCCTTCATTAAAGTTACAAATGGTAACTATACTTATCTTTTTGAGGATACCTCCAATCCAGATGTCAACCAATCACTAGGCATATCTTTTGGTCCCAATCAAGATGATGAAGTCATAATAAAGATCTTATAAGCTTTTATCTATCAAAGATAGAGTGGATCTTATCCTTCCTCAGATGTATTTACTATAGCTAGTCCATGTTGGGTATGAAGCCACTATTCATAGAGTACTATTCACATACACTATTCACAAGTCACTATTCATGGTGACATGGTAGTGGGTCCCATAGTGGGTCATAAATGGTGGGCCATAAGATGTGGGCCTCATGGATAGGGTCCCAAGTGGTGTATAGTGATGTGGCATGCAGTGATATGGCATGCAAGTGATGTGGTTGATGATGCAATAAATGATGTAGTAAGATGGTGAAGTGGTAAGAGGGCCCTTTAGAGGGTCATATGGTGTGGTCAAGGTGGTGTCACATGATGCAAAAGATAAATGGTCATGCATGGTTCACATTTTTAAGGGGACACATGATTCACATGTGTAGATAAAGTCAAAAGATAATTGTAACACCTTTTAGACATGTGTGAGCACATGTAAGAAGAATAAATAAAATCACTATTGGTGATTGGCCTCACATATGTGAGTGGGGCATAATTATAGGAGTCACATGGGGTGGCTTAGATCTTGTCTAAAGTGTAGCATCCACTTTGTTGAACCTTGGAGATGAAGAAAAGAAAAAAGCACTATTGAATGTTTGGACTCACTTGTGGAAGTAGGGAGTAAGTTTTGGAGCCACATGAAGGTGGCACATGTTCTTGTCTAAGTGGAGGGTAATTTTTGATAAATTTTTGGAATATGGGGACAACCACCACTATGGATTACAATTCACCCACTCAAATATGGTGAGTTTCTTTGCTTGTCCATGAAGTTATCTCTCCCTTTCTCTCTCTCTTCTCTCATGTTGTAAAATGCATTAAATATACATTAATTATCTCTTTATAATTTATCCATTTAGTGGATCATGGAGGAACCTTTGGAGTTTCTCCATTTTGGATCCATATTCAAAATTTATATCTTGAAAGGCTTAGGATTATCTTAGCTCACTTAGATGCTTGGGTTGTAAGCATCATATGTAGGTTACAAGTTGAAGCATGGAAGGCTATATTGCTTTGCTCACCTGGATGCATGATGGATCCATGGAGATAGAAGTAGATGTTATTTTAGATCCCTTAAATGCTATGTGATTATCATTATTGAGATGTATGTTACATCTTGTTGGTTTGATCATGTAAATCTTGGTTGTAAGTTGTGCTCACCTGAAGAGAGTTGATATGAGGAGTTATGTTATAGAGAGAGTTTGCTGATGAGAAATAATGAAATCTAGTGCTTCCTTTGCCCTATGGTTTTTCCCTTTCTATTTTTACAAGGGTTTTCATGTATATCTGGTGCTATGGTTTGTATTTGATGTTTATGTTTTTATATTGTAGCTTGGTTTTCTGGAAATTATTTATTACTTGCACATGTAGGAATGTTTATTTTCCTAAAAATTGGTATTATAACTATGCTTTAGTTTTGGTACCTGAGCCTTATTGATCTGATCAAGTCGTATCAAAGCTTGGTTTGGTTAGTTTTATATAAGTGGGAGCTACAGGTGGAGAGACCTAGATATAAAGACAAAGAAAAAAAAATGCATGGTAGGTTTTCTCTCTATGGAAGATGAATATGTAGATGAGAATGGAGAAGAAGCTGGAGAAGCTTGACCAAACATATCAACACCAATAGTGTTTCTATTGAAGCAACCATATAGATTGAGGAGTAACATGGTCTCTATTAGTGTATATGGAGGATGATGACAAGGCATGACCTTATTGTGTTTCTTGGTTGGATAAGGGGTGCATGATGTGGTATCCTAATAACCACATGTTGTTGGCCAAGATGATGTGTAAATTCCATGTAGAGGAGGAAGTACCAGAAACCTAATTCTATACCTGTTGGAATAGTTAATGGATGGAGAAGAGCAAATATGACCTAAGGTTCCATATAAGGAGAAGGCTAGTGTTGAATCTTTTAGAGCTCAAATATGCATTGATTGAAGTGCTTAGTAGTTGTAGTGTGAGTAACTAAGTGGACTTATGTATGGAGTAACTATGCATGTAAGTTTGGATTGACATGTGATAGAGTAGGATGTAGTTTGACTTTAGGCTCAAAAAATTGGTAGGTGTTGTGATGCACTGAGTAGTATGATGACTTATCAAGAATTATATGGGTACCATAGTGATCATGATGGGTAGCAATTTACTACATATAAAAGTCAGGTGTTGACTTTTATGGGTTCTTTTCTCTAAGTGTAGACTATTGTTATGAGTAAGTTTAACACTTGTTGTTCTTCAAGAGTTGTAGTAGTGGGATGTCTATTTGACATCATTTCTACATGATGGTCTCATGATGAGACAAGAGTAGCTAGGAGGGCTATGTGGATGAGGTAGAGTTACTGATTTGGAAAATTAGATATTGTATGGGTTCCAACAGGCATGTTGATGTGGTATAGGAATAACTTCATGGAGAGTTACGGTTTAGTAGAGTTTGCTGCTATGTTTGATGACATGTTGGTTGTACGCCCCAACATGATCATGGTTTGATGGCTTGGGTTATTAGGATGAGATGAAGGTGGTAGGAGTAAACCAAGGATTGAGATGTATAATGGATAATAAAAGTAATCAAGTGAAGTATCCCACTTCTTGTAGTATTAGAGATGTCTTCCAAAGTGCCCTATGTTGGAGGAGAAGATAGTTGTACTATGTAGTAGATCCATCAAGAGTAGGAGAAGCCTCATGAGAGCCATGATGTAATTAATTGGATACTTCCAAGCAGTGGGAGTAGTGAGTGGTTCATGGTAAAATCTTAGAAAGGATTAGGTATATGGTGAAGTGTGAGTCACTTTAGTTAATACAGATTTGTAGTGGGCATGTAGATGTTGACAAAGCCATTAGGGAAAAGAAGTTTCAATAATGAAAAAAACTTCTTTTGGGCTTGTGTATGAGTAGCAGTGGGCATGATGATAACTGGTAGGTATGGCATTAGGTTAGCATGAGACATAGGTGGTTCAAAGTCCTATTTATATGACTTTAAGTGGGAGATTGTTGGGTGTGAAACCACTATTCATAGGTCACTATTCATGGAAACTATTCACTTGTCACTATTCATGGTGACATGGTAGTGTGTCCCACGGTGGGTCCTAAATGGTGGGTCATAGGATGTAGGCCTCATGCAGAGGGTCCTAAGTGGTGTATAATGATGTGGTATGTAGGTGATGTGGCTGATGATGTAACAAGATGGTTAAGTGGTAGGAGGGCCCTTTGGAGGGTCCTATGGTGTGGTCAAAGTGGTGTCACATGATAAAAAGGACAAAGGGTCATGCATGGGTTGAATTTTTAAGGTGACCCATGACTCACATGTGTACTGAAAGTCCAAAAATGATTATAACACTTTTACTTGTGTGAGAATATGGAAGAAGAAGACAAGAAATCACTATTGGTGATTGGCCTCACATATGTTAGTGGGGCATAATTAAGTCAAATGGGGTGGATTAGATCTTGTATAAATTTGAGCATCCAATTTGTTGACCCTTGGAGATGAAGACAAGAAAAAAACACTATTGAGTGTTTAGACTCACTTGGGGAAGTGGAGAGCAAGTTTTGGAACCACATGAAGGTAACACATGTTCTTATCTAAGTAGAGGGTCATTTTTGATGACTTTTGACACATGGGTAAAAATAACACTATGGATTACAATGCACCCACTAAAATATGGTGATTTTTTGTACTTATCCATGAAGTTATCTCTCCCTTTCTCTCTCTCTCTCTTCTCTCATGTTGTAAAATACATTAAATATGCATTAATTCTTTCTTTGTAATTTGTCCACTTAGTGGATCATGGAGGAACATTTGGAGGTTCTCCATTTTGGAACCATATTTAGATGTTAGAGATTGAAAGGATTAGGATTATCTTAGCTCATTTAGATGCTTGGGTTGTAAGCATCATATGTAGGTTATAGGTTGAAACATGGAAGGATGGATTCTTTGCTCACCTAGATACATGATGGATTCATGGAGATAGAGGTAGATGTTTTTGGAGCTCCCTTGAATTATATGTGATTAGAATTATTGAGATGCATGTTGCATCTTGTTGGTTTGAGCATGGAAATATTAGTTATAAGCTTTTCTCACCTAAAGAGAGTTGATGTGAGGAGCTGTGTTGTAGAGAGAGTTTGTTGATGACAAATAATGAAGTCTGGTGCTGCCTTTGCCCCGTGGTTTTTCCTTTGCTATTTTTTCAAGGGTTTTCACGTATACCTAGTGTTATAGTTCATCTTTCCTATTTATGTTTTTATATTTTAGCTTGTTTTTCTTCAAATTATTTATTACTTGCATAAATAAGAATGTTTGTTTTCCTAACAAATGGTATCAGAGCTATAATTTAGTTTTGGTACCTGGGCCTTGTTGATCCTATTAGTCTTAGTGATCATTTTATTGATCTTGAGTATATTTTATTCAATGTCAAAATTAGGGGTCCTAGGAAAGCCTATAGAGGACCATGTTAGCCCACCACCACTCATTGACCTCATCATACCATTTCCCCCATCTTCATCCATCATAGATCATTTTCTTCTTGTCAATGATTATTTAATCACCTTCCTCTATAAGGATGAACAGGAACATACATCATTTAACTCTTCTTTTAATAACATAATACGTTTCACAAATAAAAAGGTCTAAGATCATATTAAAAAAGTCATTTATGATGATAAAATCACCTTTGATCTAATAAATCACAATTCAAAATTTTCAAATCATCAACCTAATTAAAAAAGTGTCTTACCATAGTGAAACCCTATTTGAGGCACTAGGGGACCATCAAAGTCAAATAACAAAATCCTATGGTGAATACTAATGTTAGGTACTAAGGGGCAATCAAGATATAATCAAGTCTAAAAATAAAAATAATGTCAAAATAAATATCAATATGGTTGATAATCCTTCAACTAATTGAATCAAAGATGAACCACAAAGTCAAAGTGTCTTGGATCTCTTAAAGACTTTTGTCATATGGCATAAATCAAGTATGAAATGTCCAATATCTCTAATGATGTGTGTGACTGCAAGTCCTAATCCCAAATCACCTATCTCACCTTCTTATCATGATCCTATCATCAAATCAAGTCTTTACATCACCATAAAATCCAAAACCTAAACCCATCCATTCCACACCTCACAAACTTGGGAAACATTATCTCTTGTAGGGGTGATGAAGACACCTAGTCTAAATGTCTTGAGGGGTCTCAATCAAGATTTGACAAAGGTCACAAGGACATTAGTGAATTAAGCATTGAAAACATGGTGCTATCATCACACTTATCCACAATGGGTGTCTATTGAAATAAAAAAACAAACATTTGCATCATGCATGTCACTCACCTTTAATAAATCAAGATGTCATTAAAAAAATCATTCATCCAATGGTGAAAACCATTTTTTTGGCACCTTAGGAATGTACCATGATGAATTTTTTTTTCCAACATCATGATAAAAAATTTTATTGTTTGCATTATACATTAACATTATGTTCTATTATATTGTGAATTTTTAATTCACAACCCACCTACCTACCTACTCCTAGGATTTCCTACAATCTTACTCCCTAATAACCCATATAATCACCTCATATAATCCCCTGTCTAATATCCAGTAACCCCTAATGAAGTCTAGAGTTATCTAACTCTATAAACTTTCTCTAACTTCTCTCATCTCTCTAAAACCCAATCTAAAGGATTCTTGGGAATTTTTAATTCCCATTTATTTCTTGCACTTATTATATTTAAATTCATGACTCCCTCTATTCTAAACAAGGAGAATTCAAACTATTAAATCCATGATCCTTCATGATAAAATATTATATCAACTAAATCTATCAAACTATCATCTTAGTCCATTGTCAAGCCAATCACATGATGTCCAACAATCTGAGTCTTCTAAGAAAATCAATTCAATCAAGGGAAATCAATCAAGTATAAGTCAAATTTGGAGAAAGATTGGGTCTAAGAGGTGATGATAATCGTATAATTCTATTTTGAATTCATTTTGATTTTCATTTTGATCTTCCTTGTTTCATATTTTGAAGATTGATGTTTTGAGTAGATTTTGGTGTATAATTTGCATACCAATTTTTATTGCTCAAAATTTCCATCTCACACATTCATCTCAGCCATTTTCTAGTTAATTTCTTACTTTATTTATTTATTACTATTTTTAGAAAGGTCAAAGTTAGTCAATTCTATAACAAATCAATGGTTATATTTTTTGCATATTATTACCTAGATTTAGTATACTTAGCTTTTTAACAAACATAGGATTTACGTACACTAAGTCCTATAAGGTTAAAACATTTGGTGAACCAGAATTGCTTCAAGAACATTATTTAAAAACCCTAGTGCACCATATTAGGGTTTCTCTTCTTATTTACATCATCTAATTATTTTTTAGTCTAAAACCTATCATCATGATTATCATGATGAATGCCATTTTCTACTTTATGGTACAAATTCTTATGGTTCACTTAACATGCTTATTACCTATCATTTGTATAAAAATGCACATGTATGTCACTTTCCTCATGGATCATGTCAGAGCTAAGATTATTTAATAAATTGGTAATCCTTCTTATGAGTCCCATTCTTATGATATAATTTCTACATGGCTCACTTTGAGTTAACTTCAGTTACTATTTGATGACATAGGGCTCATATGACTCCTTTTGTTATGCCTCCACCTAGACCAGTTGATTATCTTCATTCCTATCCTACCTCTACTACTCACCCTTGGTAAATAGTCTACTCTATAGTTTAAGTTGTTATTGGATGGAATAGGGTGCCTCCTCAACCTTTATAGGAAAATCATAATCCCACCATCCTTCCTCATCCCTATCAATGGGACCCATAGATCAGCATAGAGCATTTGATATTGTGGATTAGTTGAGAAACACACCAACTAAGATATCTATATTGGAACTACTTAAAAAGGAAACTATTTTCAAATATATTCTTTTTTAAAAACTCAATCATACATATTTTCTTGGTGACATAGAACCAACTTACTTTGCATCTATTATGAACACTATCAAGGACATTGAGGATGTTATATCTTTTTCCAATGAGTATTTTCCATCACAATTAGTTATTACTCATAATTTACCACTTTTTATTCAAGAACAAATCAATACCACCACTATTAAATGAGTTCTAATTGACAATGGTTTAGGAATTAACATATGAAACCTCACATTTATAAAGACTATGGGGGTTAATATAACATGCATTCAGGTGACATATACGAATATCATAGGTTTTGATGACATTCCTAGAAAAAAATTGGTTTATATTACATTGGATATTATGGTGGGAATAAAAACCCTATATACATAGTTTTAGGTGATGCCTAATCATTTGAACTACAACTTATTACTTGGAAGACCTTGGATACATGCTATGGAGGTTATACCCTCTACTTTACATAGATGTGTCAAGTTTTTACATGATAGATACTTATACATTTGTCCAAAATATAATCAACCATTAAAATATTTTAGACTCACCAAGCCTACTACCTAAATTACATCTTCAAATGGAACACCTCATGTTCTCCTAGAGTCTCTACCTCACAAGATTCTAATTGATCATATGCATACATATGAGGTTAGGTAATATAGAAAGACTATTCCTACACCTCTTACATATATTCATACAACATAGTTACCTTAACCAAAAATGGAGGAGGACCCTCCCATAGTATATATATTCACACCCATGGAAGATGATGATATTATTATAGCATAGTTACCATTACTTGTTAACTCAAAAGAAGTATATATTCATAACTTTGATATAGATTCTCAAGCCACTGTTGACCAAATTTTGACTTGGGGTCAAATTTTGGTGACCCCCTATAATTTGAAACTTCATAATGGTGTCTAATGTTTGTCATGGGTTTTCATGGTCTCTAGTGGTCCTAAATTATTCCATGTGGTCATATTCATCCTTATCTAGCATTGTCCAAGTTTTGGTCTTAGGTTCCTATCTAGTCTTATGGTCAAGCACAAAGTCATGTATATTCAAACTTGGTAAAAGGTATAATATGTTATAAGTTTATTTAAAAAGGTTATTTGGACTTCATTTGTATCATATTATCATGCTCTAATTTTTTTTTGATTCCTTGCAAATAATCATGTTTTGGCAACCTTTTAGCTCATGAAGAAGGGTTGGATGTACCACTTAAAGAACATAATGTTTAAATAATATTAAAAACACCCATGGTGTTAAAAAAAAGTTAGAGAAGGATTAGGAATAGTTAGGGTCTGACAGAACTTATAGTTTAATGCCTAATCTTGGTATAAGGACACTTTTCAAGCACTTGTATGGCCTTGTAAGATCAGTTTTCAATTGAAAATGGTTTATAAGTGTATCTTAGAATCCATTAGATAATTTTAAATCTTGAGACCAAGTTTTAGGTCGAAATCACACTCCATACTACTTTTCTCCTCCACCACTGCCTTCACAAGCTCAAGAAGGCAAATTTGCATTGATTGGTAAGGCTAGGAGAGAGAGAGTTAGGAGATGAAACTTTGGCCATTCTAAGGGGTCCAAAAAAAATGAAATTAGTGGAATTAATTTATAAAATGGCATCTTATTCTTTATGAATAATCATTAATGGTGACAACAAGTCACTATGGCTTATTCATTCGAGAGGGGTCTATTCTTGCACTATTTATCTAGCTCATAATCGATGGAGAGGAATGATTTTAAGAGTTATTTTATCTAAATTTCATGTTTATTTAATCAACCAAATCATCTATATGAGTTTATTTCACATGGAGGAAGAATGTCTTAGTGTACAAGCCATTTTAGATAATCCTGCTATAAGTTCTTATTTACTCTTCATGATGATCATTATCAAAGGTATCTTATGCTTAATTATTCATGGGAGATCCATTAGTTTTAGGTAGTTCATGTTATACTTATCTGAGATGTGTTTTGGTCCATCTTCTTCAAGTGTGATGCTCTTTAAGAACATTATCAATGTTTAAATAAGTCTACTAGAGTTTGATTGCCAATTTTTGATCAAGAACTAGTGATACATCATGGTGCATAGTTATGAAATCATATTGTGATATTATAATCATGAGATAATCAAGAAAATATCCCATAATACACCATTCAATGATAAATTACAACTATCTCTTTCATATACAGTTGTATAGACTACAAAGTGTTTGGGATAATCTCAGAGCCATGAGGGGATATTGACACATATCCTCATACATTAATGTATCCATTGGTCTTGATTTTGACATCATAAAGTTGAATGAGACACCAGATATCCTAAGACAACTCACATGCTTATGTATTGGTGGACTGTGTATCCAGTCTGTACAGACCAATAGGGTAAGTTAAAGATGAGAATGTTTGTCTTGAGCTCTATGAGACATGAAGGAGTGATAAGGAGGTGTAATGGTTTGATAGAGTTGATAAATTTAGGAATTCATGAAATGGATCTTTGTGTAGCCCTAAACAACCCAAAAATAACCTATAGGCCTCAAGCCTGTAGGTCTTATTTGGACCATGGCCCACTTCAAACTAATTCAAGGGGGGCTCAAACATGAAGTTTCAACTCCATTAAAAATTCAAACAATGTCATAATTCATTGGAGAACACTTAGTCAGTTAGATAGTCTAGAGAAAGATGAAACTAAGTTTATAAGATAGTTAAGTATCCACCTACAATATATTATATAGACTATGTACTTGATGGCAAGTGAAAAGTGATTTGAAAGTGTCTTAAGAAATATACAGGCTTTGCATAGATAGTGTAAGTTAGATCCTTTAACTAGATCCCTCAAACATAATGGCAAGTGGAAAGACTAGGTTTAATCATGCAACACATAGTCATAACCCTTGATTGCCACCTATAGATGGATAATGAGAAGTAAACAGGTCTTAAGTCTAATAAAGGAAGGACCAAATCATGTTTAGAAGTGTTTGATCTTACTTTGGCATCTCAAACAAGTTCATGGACCAGGAGAATATCACTATGTGAGTGGTGAAGACCTAAAACCAAAGAGTATAGTCAAGACTCTCTCAAGGCACCTACAGGTGGCTATATGAAGACAATTGGTATTAAACCTAGGTAAAGAAATAAAGGTGTTGATAGAGGCTCCAAACCTATTTTGAGACCCTGAATGAGTTTAAGGACTTTGGGAGGTTAGCAATGAAGTTGATGAGGTCCCAAACCCAAAGATATAGTTAAGTAACTAAACAGTCACCTACTAGATACTAGAAAGATAGGCTAGCATCAAACATAGGAGAGCTAACAAAGGTGTTTGAAGAGTCTCTAAAACCCAATTTAAAACATTAAGTACATTCATGAACTATTGGAGGGATATTAGTGTGAAGGATGAGGTCTAAATGCACTAGACACAATCAAGATCCCCTAATGAGCATCCATATGTGGATGTAAGGGGAGTTAAACTTGACTCAAGCCTAAAAGAAGAGGCATAACATGTATGAAACATTATTGAACCTAATTGGAAACTATAAGTAGGTTCAAAAACCAAAAGGAGGCTAGTTATGTGAATGATGAGTTATAAAACACAAAGACACAAGGTATACAGTCAAGACTAATTTAAACAGTCACCTACAGGTGGTGAATTAGGTAGTTTGTCTTAAGTATAAAGGAGAAAAAGAGATAATATTTGTGAAATATCCTTGAGTATATCTTGATGATAAAAATAAGTTCTATTATACTTTCTCTATGAAGAGGTTAGTAAGATAGAAGGATACAATCTAAACATCATGAACACCTACAGGCTATAAGATTGAGAGTCTAAGTTAGTGCTAAAGTGAAATAAGGTAGGTAGAGATGTTTGAAGGGGCCTTTTAAACTCAATTAGATATTCAAACAATGTCAAGGACTAGGAGAGGTCATTGAGATAAGAGTGAGGTTTCTAAACCTTTATGCATAGTCAAGTGACCTTAGAGGTAAGATATAAGCCTACTTCAAGGTATTTCTATATTCAAGCCTAAAGCTAAATAATTGAGATAACATAGAGATATTTAAGGTTTTTTTGAATCCAATTAGGTCATATAGGTTAATTTTGAGACTAAAATATAAACATGAGGGAATATGAACCAAACTAAGCTTCATGACCTCATACACAATCATAGACCTACAACTAGTCTTGATAATTTGATGATTTGAGACATCCATAGGCATGAAAATGCCTTTAAAATTGGTATAGAGTGTGTTAATAATTTAAAAAAGGCATCCATGGTCACTATAAGTCCATACAAGAAGTGGAGATGCCCATTGTTTTATCTTAAACCTTGCCCATTCCTTGGGTAAGGGGTAGTCAAGAGTCTTAGGGGTCCACTTGAGTTCAAAGTATGAAGCAAGAATTTATAGACCTCGTGAATGGTATTTGGGGTATTTAAAATTATATTATAGGTATCCATACATTCTCAAGTGGTAAAAGACCTCGTGAATGGTATTTGGGGTAGTTTCGCAACCGGTTATCAGACCTTCTGCATCAAAACACATTCTTTCATCCAAACACTGCAAGCAACGATCAACAAACTTTTGCATCCAGTCAATCTGCAATCCAATCTCTCATATTCTCTCTCTCTGGTACAGGTATTCTGCCTCAATCATCTCGTTGGAGGTTTGCTACATCAAACTTTTGCAACACATAGACAACAGCAATTATGTCTCCTACTCTGTCTTCAGTGTGTAACAGGTAAGTATCTCTTATGTGATTTTATTTTATTCTCTGGTTATTGCTTTTTAATATTACCACCCCGACTTAGATTATAGACCCGACTAGACTTCCTCCCATATCACCTCTATCCACCATTTTCAGTCTGTAACTCTGCCCAAATTTCTGCACAAACCCCCAAATAATCCCTCTGACTCCCAAACCAGCTCCCTAACCCCCAGACAAAGACTTCTGACCATTCTGCAATCCTAAAACCTTGTCCAGACCCGACCAGACCCCATCCAAAACTACTACCTTGATTGACACCGGTCATTACCCCTACCGACGCTGGCACTTTAACCGACGTCGGCACCATTCTTGACCGACACCAGCACAGAGACCGACACCAGTGACTGTGCAGAGCAATTTGCTACATATCAGGTACACATTTTGCTTTTTGTCTTTATTTCTTTCATTTTGTCTTTCACTATTTATGTTTTTGTCAAATATTCTATTTTTAATCAGTGGGTTGATATCCCTTAAGGAAGTCTTTGTACTTTAGGGATCAAGCTCTTGCTTGACAACCCACCATCTCCTTGTCTAACATTTTTCGTGTTTCAGTCTCTTTTTCTTTGCAGGTGTCATTCCTCCACAGCCAAATAGGAGTACCTTCCAACGTCTGATTTCGGTGCACACGACCATATCCAGGTACATCAAGCCTTGAACATTCTTCTTAATTTCTTAATTCTCTCTTTGAATGTAGAAAGCAATATAGTGTAGAAACATTCTGGCATGCCCGGTGGGACCCTAGGGCCTTCCTTGGGTTCTTTCTTTCTTTCTTTTCATATAGGTGCATTAGGTTTCTCCCTTTTCACCTCTTTCATCTCTTCTAAATGACATCATAAGCAGGAATAAAAAGAACTTTTCTTTCTTTTCTTGCACTTCTAGACTAGTCAAAAATCATATTCTTCAACCCTTTCTCAACTTGTTTTCATTCCAACTTCACATTTTGACTTGGGGCTTAAAACACTTTGCATTCATTTCTGCTTGCTTGCATTTCTTAGACCACACCTAGTAATTAATAATCGCATATTGAATTAATCTAGTCCACTTGATGTTACACGACCAAACCACTTGCACAAAACAAACATCTTAACTTACCTGAGACAAGGCCCGACTGGGATTTCATCACCCAGCAGATACCTTACCCATCCTGGCGATCTTACTTGGATTTCATCACCAAGGGGAAAGCCCACTCCGTTCTCTGGCGGAGTCTAATGTCTAGGGGAAGTATATTTTGGCTAAGCGAGACCAGCTTATCACTGGACTCGTGAAGTGAGGGGAGCTTGCTCCTTAGCACTAGGCCAAGTACGGAACCTAACACAGACTTTTGAGCACCACAACTAACCCGAAACCATCCATAGACTACTTCTAGGACCTGACTCAAAAGCCAATCTTCCTCTACACATATTCTAAGGCATAAGCCACTATAATCCTAATAATTTACTCCTAGGGTTTTTTTTAGGATTTGCTTGTGTTCTTCATCTTTTCTATTCTTATCTGCTTGTTTGAGCTTGTGAGGACGTTCTTTCTTGCCTTGAATGGTTCTGACCCGTAGCCAAGCCAAGGCTCTAGTCGATCACGCGAGGCATCATCCGCTTCTGTCTACCCCGTCCATAACCAGTCCTATAATGGAGTTCCACTCGGAGACTGAAAGAACTCCTACTAGACCATCCCCGACCCAGACTCCTATTGTCCTAAAAGGGGACCAAGATTTTGCACGATTCTTGGACCTCAACATCAAAGCCTTGCATCACTATCACGTGAATAGCTGAACGTGAGACTCCTTGGGCAATCCAATGTATGGAATGCCGACCTCTCTTCTCGAGACTGTAGCCGTATCAACAACGTTCGTAGTTTAACCTTTAGACACCTAGGCTATTACCTCGACCAATGACCAGCCTTTGACCAACCATCCAAGTGTGACCTCTCCCTCCATCATTGGGCCCACTTCCATTGGGGTTTCGCCCCCCCTATCAACCTTAGCCCACTCAACCACTCTCTACCCCCTTTCAGAATTTGGTCGTCTCTATTCCACCTACCCTTGCTCCTATCAACACTAGGGTGGCTACTTATCCATTGGCCCATGTTACCACTAAGCAACCTCCCGTGACAACATCAAACCTAGCCATTCTTTCTACCCAACCATCCTTAGTCTCCTCTTCTATCCCTATGACTAGTCATCCATATGTTGTGCCCTTACTGGTACAACCGACTACGTCATATACTTCTTCTAGCCTCTTTCAAGTGCCTTACAATCTAAGGGGTGCTCCACCCACCAATCCGTCAGTAGATATCATCAAAATGCTGATGGACAAGATGTCTAGCCTAGAGACCTCCATTTCTGGCTCACACAATACTCTCTCATACGAACAAATTTGCAATGAGCCCATTCATCCTTCTGTCCCAATCAGACCATATCCCAGCCAGTGGGAACTTCCTAAGTTTTCTCATTTTCAAAGCAAGGAAGACCCACAACAGCACTTACGAGCATTCAGACATGCCTGTTACCTTATCGCCCACGACGATGCGCTGCTTTTACACACGTTTCCTATATCTCTCTCAGGTGCTACGCTTGATTGGTACAGATCCCTTGCTAGCCATTCCCTCTTCACGTTCACTCAGCTGGCCTAGCTCTTCCTTGATCATTTCTCTATCAACATCACCAAAAAGGTCTCAATCACAGACCTCTATTCTATCTGCCAATTTGAGGATGAATCCATTGCTGATTTCTTTGCTCGATGGAGGGGCCTCATCAATCAACTCTCATTTTCCTTACCCCAACCTGAACTTATTGAACTTTTCTCCCAAGCCTATGCCAAACATATTTCTTCCACCTTAAGGGTTCAAACCTTCCGCACTTTTGACAAAGCCTTCACAATGGCCTGCAAACTTGAGTTACGTGCCATTGAGGAGAATAAAGTCAAGTTGCAGAGAAAGAATCCCAACTCCAAGACCAATGACCCCTCTTCTAAACCTTCCTCATCCAATCCTAAATCTAAAGCTTCAGTAAATGCTGTGGTCGTTAGATCTTCCTCCTCTTCCCCTTCAACTAACTAGCCTGAACCATCCACGTCCCAAAGCATCACCTGCCAATTCTAGCAGAGATACGTACAATGATAGTATACTCCACTCAGAGAATCATACGCATTTGTGTTGGAAAAACTCATCAAACAGGGGGTCCTCAATCTCCCCTAGATCTGACCACCTCCACAATTTGATCCCTCATGCGCCATCCCTGCGTGGTATAGGGAAAATGACTTCTACAACTACCACCGTGTTAAAGGCCATGACATGGGCAACTGTAAAACCCTTAAAAATATAATCCAAGACATGCTTGAAAAGGGTGACCTCATCCTAGACAATCCCAATGCACCACCTAATCAGGGTATCAACATCTTCAAACAACCATTCCCCAATCATCCACCAACTCAAAACAATGTCCAGACCTTAATTGAAAACACTCATGAACACAACATTCAAACAGTTAATACGGTCTCACCCTTCATTTCTGACCAACCTCAAGAGGTGAGTCCATCCATCAGTCCATCACATGTGGACGAACCTCTTTCTCTAGTTAGTTCTCCGTCAACCTTTCTCATCTTGGAGGATGCCTCGACCTTACCAGCACCGCCGGTCTCACCATCCTCCTTCTTACTACCCATGGAGGACCCAACCCTTCCTACTCCTTGACCACAAGTGGAGGGCACAATCATCCCTGCCCTTTACCCGCTTGAGGAGCCTCATTCTCTGGTTTCTTCTCCACCCAGGGAAGACCCTGCCTCTCCTTCGTCTCCAACTAAGGATGAACCTGTCACGACTTCACCATGCCTTAGGGCCGAGACTACCACACCTTCGGTCCCACAACTGTCAACATTTTCTCAAGAACCCAAATCTCATCCAACATCTTCTCAGCCATTTTCTTGATTAGTGGAGAAACTTAAACTTCTCCCTTCAAGGAAAGTGGAGCATCAGGAATTGTGGGAGTGTCTCACAGCTCTTCAACATGCCCGTGCCCTCTCATCTCATGCTGCTAATCCTCCCATGGCAGAATCTCCCAAGACTCTCTACAAAAACCAGACTTCCACTTCTAGACCGTCTATACCTCAATCAACCGCATCAGGACCGAAACCCTCATCTACCCCACCTAAACCAATCAAGTCACTTGGCGTTCACCCTGTCTCCAACCTCACTCATCCACAAGTGAAGGTGGACTTAGACCAGACTTCAACCAATAGTATTCTTCAAATCAAATCAAAGAAGACTGCCAAACCACAGAGGTGAATGCCTCCTCTCCCATCACCATTTCCCTCCATTTTGGGCCCTCATCCTTCGACCCTGACCAGAGTCCTCCCCACTCATACCTCTAATCAAAACTAGTTGCCTCCTTTGCTTCCTTTGCCTACCGCTAGCCTACCCTCTCCCAAAATGGTGGTACCTCTCATGAAGAATGTACCGTCTCCGCCTGTCGCTGCACCATCAACCCAGAAGGTGGTACGGAAGCCTCCTCCAACTCCGCCCAAGTAAAAGTCACCAGCATCGCACACATCGATGAGCACGGACCCTTTAGTGGGCTCATACTCTTTGATATTGCACTGAATTTTGTAGACTTCCATCATAACTCTTCCACCCATCAGGCCTTTCCAACCCCTCGAGTCTAAGCCCTCCTGGTTCGACGACATGAAGATTTGCTTATACCATCATACGCCAAGACACGATACCAAGACTTGCTGTGCCCTCAAGGCTGTCATTCACTGCTATTTGGAGAAAGACACTCTTCTCTTTGAGGACACTCTTGACTGACCCCTGAATCCTTCTCATAACCCTCCAACCTCTTCAAACCCATCAACATCTCATCAACAGGTTACAACCCCTTTATCTCCTTCACCTCCTATCTTTGAAATCAATGCCATTCACATAACCACTAGGTCACAAAAGGACAAGGCGAAAGAAAAAGCCACCATTCCTTGGACCTACCCTTTCGTCAATCCACCTCAATTGCCCAAGCCTAAGATTTCTATCCTTGGCGCACCTCAACCCTCTTCTTCCTCTTCAGGACCAATCCACGACTCCATGTTGAAACAACTTCACCAGATGCCTGTGAAGATGTCCCTCTATGACCTCATCTAAACCTCACCCCAACATCGTCAAGCCCTCATTAGAGCCTTGCAAGCAGCAGAAGTCCAACCCGAGGACCCCCAGCCACTTGTTACCCTTGTCCACTCCTTAGCCCCTGTTGCCTCCATCACATTCAGCGATTCTGAGATTCCCACATCCAACATGGAAGATCAAGATGCCACCCTCTTCATCACTGCCTATGTTTATCGGACACACATTAAATGTGTTATGATTGACGAAGGCACCAGCATCAAAATTATCTCCACCCATGCCTTTGATCAGTTGGCTCTTCCCAAGAATTGCATCTCCAAAACTGACGCAATCTTGCGCTCCTTTAATGACACCACTGCCACGACCATTGGCACAGTCATCCTTCACATTTGCATTGGTCCATGCACAGTCCTAGAGCTCTTCTATATCATTAAAGGAGAGTTTCAATAAAACATGTTGCTGGGCTGACCTTGGATCTGCACCATGGCCTGTGTCCCCTCCACCCTGCATCATTGTGTGAAATTTGAGCACGACAGACAAGTCCAAACCATTCCCACTGACCCTTCACCCTTCAAAACTTGCAACACCACCTACCGTCCAAATGACATCCTCATTCCTATCAAGCCATCAATCTCAGCACTGCCTCCATCCACAGAAGATTTGACCAGTTCACAACAGGCAGTCGCCCTCACACCTCCCCTTCAAGCAATGACCACAGACCCCATGGAAGACATCTTCCAAAGACTTTCATTGGGGGAGTATCGCTTGCTGACCTTAGACATGTTCCAAACTCCGTAAGTGTATGGATGCCTTCATCACAGCCCTAGTTATGACCATCAGATCGGGATGATCATGCCTTATGGTCCTCCTCACCTCCGAACCAACCTTGTCTATGGGGGGCTCAATCAAGCTCCTACTGACGGTAATCTTCTTTCTTCACCTCAACCTTTCACATCAGACTTCTCATTTCTTGGCAACCCTGCCTTTACACACACTTACCTTTACAGGTGTGCATGGAAGGGTTTTGGTTTCAGACGCTATGAGCAGGGCTCCCATTAGCCTATTGAACTGCTCAACGATGAAAATGCCAAGAAATAGTATGGCCTGGGATATCACGACCCCACTCAAGACCCTACAGACCTTTACCCTGAGCCAACCATTGACCAATCTCCTCCACACTCGCCTATTCTTCCCCCTTCACCTATGGAGTCAGTGGTTTCCATTCCTCCTAGTTTTTTTTTGCATAAACACCATCCGCCTGGAACCCCTAACTTATCAACTAAATGGGGTGTCCAAGTCTCTCCCTCTCATTTTTCCCAGCATAATAGAAGATGAGTCGACAACCATTCACACTATCCACTGCATTGACGATGATGCCATTCTTTCTTACATGGGCACTGATGATTCTTTCATCCAGCGCTCCCTCCCTTCTGAGACCCAGGTTATGTTAAATGAATCAACCATTGACATCAACCTTCTTTCTTCCGATGTTCCTTATGTCTTAAAGATTGGCCAATCTTTAGATGCTCAGGAGCAGCTTGACTATATCCAGTTCCTCTCTGACCATAGCAAGGCCTTTGCCTAGACTTATAGTGACATGCCTGGCATCGACCCCACCATCGCTACCCATAACATTGTCACCAAACTAGAGTCTAAGCCTATCAGGCAAAAGCTTCAAAAGATGCATCCTCGCGTTGCCCTCCTTATCAAAGAAGAGCTTCAGTGCCTCCTTTCTGTCTCCTTCATCCAGCCCATCGATTATCCGCAGTGGGTCTCTAACATTGTCCCAGTCACCAAGGTGACTGGGGGGATCCAGATTTGCACGGACTATCGTGACCTTAACCTAGCCTGTCCCAAAGATGACTTTCCTCTTCCCAACATTGACTAGCTTGTTGATCTTACGGCCGGCCATGAGATGCTATCTCTCATAGATGGGTTTTCAAGATACAATCAAATCCTGATTGCTCTAGAAGATCAGCACAAGACCACTTTCATTACCCCATGGGGGAATTTTTGCTATCGAGTCATGCTTTTCAGCTTGAAGAACGCAAGTGCCACTTAGCAGTGTGCCATGACTTACATTTTCCACAATCTCCTCCACAAAATCATGGAGGACTATGTGGATGACCTGCTAGGCAAGTCCAAGCTTTGCCATGACCATCTGACCATTCTCAAGATCATCTTCTCTCACCTTCTTCAATACAATGTTCGTCTTAACCCCAAGAAATGTGTCTTTGGGGTCCTCTCTAGCAAGCTTCTCAGCTTCATCATTTCTTTCTGTGGCATCGAGATATATCCTGCCAAGATTTGTGCTATCCTCGAAATGCTACCCCCGACCAATCTCAAGCAACTTCGTAGTTTGTAAGGGAAGCTCCAATCCATTCGCCATTTCATTTCATAGCTTTCTAACCGCTGCCAACCTTTTCATCATCTCCTTAAGAAGGATGTCTCCTTTACATGGGATAAAGACTATCAAGAGGCTTTTAAAGCCCTTAAACGCTATCTAGTCTCTCCACCAGTCTTCATTCCACCTAAAGATGACCAACCCTTCTACCTTTATATCTCAGCCACTAATCATTCGTTAGGTGCCATGATCATGCACCGAGATGAGCATCACCGTGAGCAAGCGGTCTATTATATCAGCTGAACACTGGTCGACTATGAAACTCAGTATACTCATATCGAGAAACTCTATTTGGCATTAGTCTTTGCCACTACCAAGCTCTGCCATTATCTTCTTAATCACAAAACCTTTGTCATCACCCACACCAACCCTCTCAAGTATATGCACTCCAAGCCATATCAGAATCAACGTATGGCTTGGTGGCTCATGCTACTTTCTAAGTTTGACCTCAAATTCATCCAGTAGAAATATATCAAGGGGCAAACCACCACTGACCAACTAGCAGATGCCCCTCTCCCTGACACTCAACCTTCGCAGTGTGAATTTCCTGATGAGTCTATCGCTGCACTTTCCACCGATGACACTGTCTACCAGATGACCATGTTCTTTGACGGCTCCAAATGTCAACTCGATGGGGGTGCTGGGGTCATTCTCATCCCACTCGAAGGGGAGCCCATGCCTCTATCTTTTAAGCTTGACTTTGATTGTACCAATAATATGGCCGAGTATAAGGCCTTAATTTTGGGACTTCAGACCGCCTTCTCTCTCAGCATCAAGTCCATCAACATCTTCAGTGACTCGCAGCTCATCGTCAATCAGGTCAACGGTTCATACCTCTATAAAAATGAAAATTTTCAAAGGTACAAAAACCGTACTGACATTCTCCTTGCATCTTTTGACCATTACCTCCTGCAGACTATTCCTCGATCCATGAATAAGTTTGCTGACACCATGGCTTCTCTCACTTTGCATATCCCATCTTCCTCATCTGCATCTAGACTTTTTGTCATGGTGCATCGTGTGCTGTTGCCTTCCTATATCTCTCCTCACATTAATCATGTCAACATTATAGACTCTAGCCCACGAGATGATTGGTATAAGCAACTTATGGACTTCTTATCTTTTTCTGTCATTCCTCCCAACCTCTCTAGCAATATGCGACGAGCTTTTATCAAGCGTACCACTTGCTATACCATGCTAGGGGGCCTTCATTATAAGCAAGGCTTTGACGGCCTCCTTCTTCGCTATCTCACCTCCACTGAAGCATCTCAGGCCATTAAGCAAGTCCATGACGAGATTTGTGGCAGACATTTTAGTGGGAATTCAGTTGCCAAGCGCATCCTTCATCTGGGCTATTATTGGCCTACCCTTCATCAAGACTGTAGTGACTATGTTCAACGTTGCATCAAGTGTCAGCAACACTCTAACTTGCTTCATCTCCCCAGCCACACCTTACAAATCGCTCAGGATTTCTAGCCTTTTTCTTAGTGGGGTTTAGATCTCATCGGTGAGATTAACCCCCACTCGTCTCTTCGTCATCAATCCATCATCACAGCCACTGAATATTTCACCAAGTGGGTGGAAGCCATTCCTCTCATCTCCACAAAAGCTGACAAGATCATCGACTTCATCAGCACCCACATCATTTGTTGTTTCGATGTCCCTCATAAGATCATCACCGATAATGGCAAGTCCTTCAAAAATAAGACTGTCCAAAAGCTATGCGACTCATTTGGCATCAAACTCAGTTTCTCTTCGCCTTACTACCCATAAGCAAATGGGCAGGCTGAGGCTTCCAACAGAATTCTCACTAAAATTCTCATGAAGGTGGTCAATGACACAGGAAGGGACTGGCACATTCACATTCCCTTCACTTTGTGGGCCTACCGCACTAGCATCCAAACCTCTATGGGTGCTACCCCTTTCTCTCTCATGTATGAAACAGAGGCTGTCCTACCTCTCAAAGTATAGATCCTGTCTCTCCACATTTCTCTACATGACATCCTTTCCAATGATGACTTTTGTCAAGATTGCTTAGCTCAACTTGAGTTACTTGACGAGCGCCGTCTTGCTACCCTTAATCATCTCCATGTCTATCAACATCGCATCAAGCGAGCCTATGACAAAAATTTGTGAGAATGAGATTTCAACATCGGAGACCTCATCCTCAAAGAGAATCAGCACATGACCAATATGGAGTGAAGTAAACAAGGTAAGTTTTCTCCTAATTGGCTTGGACCTTTCGTTATCACACACAAGTATGGATCAGGGACTTATCGTCTGTCCTCTCTTGATGGATGACCAGAACCTGAGCCTCTTAATGCATTGCATCTGCGATCATTCTACTGCTAGTCAAGTACTCATTCACTTGACATTTAACTTGAGCTCGTCCCTTGAGCAATCCCCATCCTCTTAGTCCTAATTCCTTTCATCCCTATTCCTCTTAACAATTCCTCTATAACCCTTTTATGATGTACAGATGCTTTGTCCTAATAAAAGGGAGCCCTTGACCTTCTATAATCTTGTCCATGACTCACATTTTTGTCCAAACAAATCAAGATGTCAAAATATCCACGATCACCATATCAATATCAAATTAAAAAGGTAGACTGCTCCCTCAAAGGACAACTATACTATCATTGCTGTAATTAATAGACTACTCCCTCAAAGGATAGCTATTCAAAAGCTCTTATATTAAGCAAAATTCTAGACCACTCCCTTGAAGGATGGCTATGACTAACTCTGACAATAAACAACACTATCTTAGAAGCTTCCCGCATCGATCAGCTTCACAACTGACCACCAAGCAAATGACATCTCTATGCAGACTTCCCGCATTGATCAGTCTGCACCTAAAAAAAAAAAAATGAGTCATGGACTTGACTTATCGTTGTCTCAGGGTCTCCTATAAACAAGGGCAAAGTTATCTCTGCTCTAAAACAAGTTATCCTATTTTCCTCCTATCTAACACCTGCTCAAGGGACTTCAAGCTCACTTTAATGTCAAAGTGATTCGATTACCGTTTTAACACAACATCTGGTCAATGATGTCATGCATGAATGGGGCTCTTGGTTCTAATAACCCCTATCTATGCTATCATTCTGGTCCTTGTCAATGAAAGAGCAATATGCCTTTCACTTCTTCTACACTTTGGTCACATTCAACTTCATCACTTGCCCATCCTAATCAACTCAACTCAACTCTCTTTTCAGGCCACTCCCATCGCCTATTCACACTAGTTTCTATGGACACCAATACACATGGAAACTATTGACCAGACGCAATTTATGTTAAGCATAAACCAATACTTGCTGACGCATAAAATAGACCTCAATTCATCTTTAGCATACATCAATCACGAATATGGAAAATTGCTAGGGTGAAAGACCCCTCCACCAATGTTGCAGAATACACCATTTGGAAAAGGCTATAACATCTTTTTCTCCTCATCATTTCAACACATGACCAAACCAATCATCGACCACTCTTCTCAACTAGTCCGAACTACATTGGTCTGAGGCCCTAAGATCGGGGCTATGTAGGCAGCACTCAGATGATACGACATCATCTGGGGTTAGCTCGACCACCCTCATTTGTTCGTCTCTCTGATGGCCAAACCTTCTTTCCTTCTTTTGACCCTGACCTTGACCTCGACCAAGACCAATCCCTTTGACCCTTCCTCCCTTCTAGGGAGAACTACATTGGCCTGAGGCCCTTCACACAAGGGCTATGTAGGTAGCACTCAGATCACATAACGTCTTCTGAGGTTAGCTCGGCCACATCCTTTCATCCATTCCTCCCCCTCGACTAATGACCACTGGAGATCATGCCTATCTCCTCTGACTTCGACCACTTCCAAGACAATGTTGCCTTGGTTGTTTTTGTCTGTATGCTACCTCATGACTGGTTAGCAAAATTGTGTGCAGACTATTTTTTGACCCTCAAAAGTATAGGATCGCAAGCCGGTTGATCCGCACTACTTGTGACTTTTTCGTGTTTCTAGGAGCACTTCCTGAGCTCGGGATACCTGGAACATGATGACCCATTAAAGCTTCAGCTTAGATTGAATAACCTGATCAGCTACGACCACATGCTGGGGCCTAGTTATTTTAATTTTGGCACTCCTTGACCTTTGACCTACGACAATTTGCCCTGACCATCTCGTGCAGTGGTATGCACGTAATCACAACTTTTGCAGCGTTCACTCTCACCCTTTTTTCATCCACTCTTTGTCAAATCAACACCTGATTCCCAGTTCCCTTCCTTCGACTCCTGATTTGGGGGGGAATACCTCATCCATAATCAGGGCAAACCACCTCCTATTTTTGTCTTGCAGTTCATTCGAACAACCAACAAGATGAAATCGACCTTATCCCACACCTGGGGCAACCACCTCCTATATTTGTCTTACAATTTGTCCAGAACAACCAATAAGACAAAAAGGGGCAAATGTAGACACCAGAATTGTGTCTAACCCTTATCGTCCTCCCCTTAACCCCCATTTTATTCTCCCACACCTATTTAACCCCTGCAATCCATTTTCCCATGAGCCTTGCCCCTGGCAACATGTCAAAATGAGCATAAAGCTACAATTAGCCTTTGTCCCCATTCTGCATCTACCGACGCCGGTCACTACTCGATTGATGTCGCCAACGTCGGTCACCTTTTTGGCCAATGTCGGCAGTCCTGCTGGCATCGTTTAACCTTAAACTATGTCCATTAATTCATTTCTCAATCTGTTATTCATTATTCGGTTGCCAATCATTTTCGCAACCGGTTATCAGACCTTCTACATCAAAACACATTATTTCATCCAAACACTGCAAGCAACGATCAACAAAATTTTGCATCCAGTCAATCTACAATCTAATCTCTCGTATTCTCTCTCTCTGGTACAGGTATTCTACCTCAATCATCTCGTTGGAGGTCTGCTACATCAAACTTTTGCAACACACAAACAACAAAAATTATGTCTCCTACTCTGTCTTCAGCATGTAACAGGTAAGTATCTCTTCTGTGCTTTTATTTTATTCTCTGGTTATTACTTTTTAATATTACCACCCCAACTTAGATTATAGACCCGACTAGACTTCCTCCCGTATCACCTCTATCCACCATTTTCAGTCTGTAACTCTGCCTAGATTTCTACACAAACCCCCAAATAATCCCTCTGACTCCCAAACCGGCTCCCTAACCCCCAGATGAAGACTTCTGACCATTCTGCAATCCTAAAACCTTGTCCAGACCCGACCAGACCCCATCCAAAACTGCTACCTTGACTGACGCCGGTCATTACCCCTATCGATGCCGGCACTTTAACCAACGTCGGCACCATTCTTGACCAACGTTGGCACAGAGACTGACACCGGTGACTGTGCAGAGCAATTTGCTACATATCAGGTACACATTTTTCTTTTTGTCTTTATTTCTTTCATTCTATCTTTCACTATTTCTATTTCTGTCAAATATTCTATTTTTAATTAGTGGGTTGATATCCCTTAAGGAAGTCTTCGTACTTCAGGGATCAAGCTCTTGCTTGACAACCCACCATCTCCTTATCTAACATTTTTCATGTTTCAGTCTCTTTTTCTTTGCAGGTGTCATTCCTCCACAGCCAAAGAGGAGTACCTTCCAACGTCTGATTTTGGTGCGCACTACCATATCCAGGTACATCAAGCCTTGACCATTCTTCTTAGTTTCTTAATTCTCTCTTTGAATGTAGAAAGCAATATAGCGTAGAAACACTAGCAAAGAGAGAGCAAGCTTAAACCTCAAAAGCTTTGACCAGTATACCAGATTGATACAGAGGGGTAATGAGAACTTCCAAAGAAATTGGTATCATGTAAAGGGATGTTTCCAAGGTGTATGAACTCTACCCAACAATAAAATAAACTTTTGAGACCTAAAAATCAAAGTAGACCTATCTCACGCACAAGAAACGCTAAGCAAGCCACCTAAAGAGTAACTTCAGATGCTCATACCATATAACACAATTTGAATGGGAGTATGATAATTTTTTAATAGTTTAAGGGGTATATAATAAGTTTTTCCAAGTGGAAGGAGGTCATTTAATGATTTGTTCTTTATGAAAAATCATTAAGACCCCAAACAAGCCTTAAACCTCTCTTAACCCTTGATAGTGACCAATCAAGGAGAAAAGGAATAAAAAACATATATAATGACATATTTTTATCTTTAAACATATTCAATGATGTTTAAGAATCAAATTATGTTACTCACACATACTTTGATGCCGATTTCACTTGTACAAATTGCTATAAATACCCTATTTTTGCATGTTTTTATTTTTTGTAGGTATTCTAAGAAGGGAAGAGCTTATAAATAATGGTATGAGGTAATTTTTGAATTTTAATAGCCATTAAATTAAAAAAACATGCATAATAGGTTTTTTAGTTGATCAAACCAAGCCCATTTTCCAAGGCAATCTCAAATAAGCTCAAAATGAGACTAGGTGACTTGGCCATTTCTTGGTTTGCATATTTATACAGGGTTTTAAGACCCCAAATTTTACATGGAGGTTGGTGATGGATTAATTAAGTTGAGTCACATGATTTTGGATTATTTCACATGTGTGGCAGAAGTTTGGAGTAAGAAAACATGGTCCAAAGTAAGGAGGCCTAATTCAAGAGAGAGAAAGGCAAAAAAATGGGTTTCTAAAAAAAGTATAAATATGAAATTATTCATGGAGATATAATTACATAGAGGGTCCTCTAATATTCCTTTATTTTTTGAATATCATCCATAAAACTCTGTATATAAGGAGGTTTACCGGTAAAAAGGGCTACAAGAAAACTAGGCCTAGTAAAGGCTTAAGGAGCAAAATGAGTTCTTCGGAGTTGGTCAAAGAACCAAAATGGTTTGTTTCAGAAATGATAACATATTTTAAGACTATTCATGTAGTTTTTATGATATAGATAATACGCACTTGTGTTTTGGGCCACTTGGACCAAACTAGGTGTGGGAAATAAAGAGTTACAAGACACCTATGCACAAGAATGATGGAATGGAAATTCAAAGGAGTTTATTAAGGCATGTAATATTTTTAATGAGTTTTTTTAGATAATTTAAAGGTGAATTAATGGTTTTAAGGTTCATTTGTCACCCCTTTCATGCAAATAAGAGTAGTTTCCAATATGCTAGTCAAGGTGTCAAGCAAGATTGTAAACCCTACGCCACTTGGAAGGTTGAATCTACTTCAGGAGTGAGACACATGGACTTGGAGGTATGATGGAATTAATCATCATTATTATTCTTATTGTAACTCTCATGGACACTTGTTAATCTTCTTTTACCACACTTCTCTCTCTCTCTCTCTCTCTCTCTCTCTCTCTCTCTCTCTCTCTCTCTCTCTCTCTCTCTCTCTCTCTCTCTCTCTCTCTCTCTCTCTCTCTCTCTTTCATCATTCTTTATATAATCAACCACTTTTGGATAAGTTTGTAAGATCCACACCTGATATGGAGAAGCCATACTAGTTTGAAAACTATATTTTCCTTTGAATAAATATTTTCAATCTGGTTTTTAGTTCATAACTTCTTGTCTAAGTATGTGAAGTAGTGTATAGTGGAATGACAAGTGATAATAATCTATCCTTGTGTTCTCTTTACTCTTTCATGTTTGGTGAAAGTATTCTACTCTCTAATAGTTCACATGAAGTGTGGTTAGTGTATTTATATATCTCTAAGTGCAAGTAATAGAATTAATGTCTAAAATCAAACCTCTTGTTCATTCACCTTAAGAAATACAATACATATCACCTTCACGTGTTAAACACTTATGTTAGAGTAATCTAGGATGTTAAAGATAGTCTTTTGAGTCATATTTCATAATGAAAATATATGGTAGTATAGTAGAGATTAAATTGGTGCATCACCTCTTTAAAATAGGTTACTTTCATGTTCTTTCTATCTCTTTTCATTCCAAGCAAGCAAGTAATATAAGTGATAAGATATCAAATACAAATATAGGGAGCTAGCCCTTCAATCGAGAGGTTTAACTCTACTATAGGCAACCCACAAGCCTATAGGTAATCCAATGTTTCACTCAATTTGGAGAAGGCTTAAACCACCTCTACAAGGGTGTAAAATTAAGTGACAACGACCACCATAGATTATAATCCAACACCTATCAATATTGATGACTATTTATATGGATTAAGTTTCACACTAGTGGGCCCAAGAGAGTATGGAGATGATTCTAAGGTGATCATACTTTTTTCTACACTAGCATCACCACTAGTTCATAATCTTATGACTACATGCTCACTTAATTAATTATGGCTAGTGGTAGATCCCTCCATTCATTTAGTACATATGGTTATATCTATGGATATAGACCCAGTTATATAGATTTAGGTAGGGAGTTCATAGGATAGACCACACTAGATTCTAAAGATATTACTTGATAGAGGTTTGATGGTATTACCCATAGTTTCTCACAAACCTATTAGCAGATTGTCATAGTAGGAAGTTCAACCCTTTTATCATCTTCATAGACTTATAGGACATGATATTGATAAATTATTAACATTATAGCATAAGTTAAATAAATTCAAGGCTTAGGGAACTATTCAGATTATACAACCTCTACCTCCACATATACAGGCACCATAACATAATCATTCTCGACACAGATACTCATAAAATGGTCCGTTGACAATCTAAATTTATTTTATAGATAGATACATCCCCCATGTGGCTATAGATAAGGATTTAGATGCTAATACTTACACTCTAGCATTTTTACAACACATAGGCTATCAGGAAAATAATCTAAAACATGCCATACATTGTTAATATTCCATTAGACACATCACACTACTAATTACATGTGGCCCTAAGGTGTCCAAAAAATTATGTAGACATCATAAATCCACACATCACTATTCCAAATGTCATAATTCCCCTAGACTACCTTAGGACCCCTTTGGGACCAATATCACCTTTAAACCCCTAATCAACCTAGCTTGCAGTTAGTTTAACTTAACTAGGTCAACCCTTCCTTCTAACCCTTCTTACCCTCACACTCGATCACTAATGGTTAGGCTAACCATCAATGGTCATCTTTACCATCACTATCTAGGTTACATCACCCCGACTAAAAGCATGCAAATTACTCACCTTGCTTTTGTAAAAATAGCCTATCTAATTCTAGTTATGAGCCATTACATGGATGAGTTAATTTTGGATAGCCCAATTCACATGCTATTGTAACTCTCTCACATTGTCTATAAGAGAGAGGAGCAAAGAGGTAAAAATACATCTGCAAACATTTGAAAACATATAGAAATATGCAATTGTTATCAAGAGCTTTGTACATCTAGGAGTTTCTTTCTTGTAGGTCAATCACCATCAAAAATATACAAGCTAGCAATTATACCAAAGAGTCAATTTGTTGTTGTCCCTCCATCAAGCCTTCAAGTACCATTACTTTATTAAAATTAAACTAGATTCCACTAACATATCAACCACCTCAATCATCCACTCAATCAACTTCTGGTAAGATAAGTACTTGTTTTTTAGTATTCATCTACTTTATTTCCATTTTATAATCAAACCAGGTCTTACCCATCTCTCAGAATCCATATTTTGGATCTCATCAATCAAAAACGTTATTAACTTATATCCTTACATAGTAACTATCAATGGTTGTCTCAACTGCTAATGGTCTGCCCAACCATCAATGATCACCTTAACCGTTGAAGGTCGTCCCAACCACCGACAGACACTATGGTACCAAAAAATAGAAATCTAATTTTACCTACCTATACCCAATCAAACCTAATTTTCTATGTCCCTACCTATTCACATACCACTTTCTAATTTTTTGAAGCATACCTCAACCCTCTAACACTAGTAATGATTAAGTTATTACTAATTTAATCATTTCTAGCATATTTCTAAGCAAACATTCTTGTATTTAGTTTCAGTATATTTTGATTTTTGATGCAAGTACCTTTATTTTCTATTTATAATATTAATTATTTAAAATGTGTGGATTGATAGCCCCTAAGGAAGCTCTCACTTCTAGGATCTAACCATCACTAGGCAATCCACCCAACTATTTGTCTAATAAAAAAGTTTGCTTTAGTGCTTTCTTATCTGCAAGTCATCCTCCCAAGCCAAAGAGGGGCTCTTCACAATATTTTGATTCAACGTATGCACTATCAATCAAGTTTTTCAACCATACCCATACTTAGTTTCTTCTTTTCCTCTTTCCAATAATAAGCAATAAATTCATTAAAACATTTTGGCATGCCCGGTGGGACCCTTATGTCTCTACTTGGGTTCTTGTTTTCTTGAATTCTCTCCTTATTTTCTACTCATTAATGAAATCAAAAGTTTCTTTTGGGATTAAAATTAAGTGCATACATTGATTTCTTGAAAGTTTACTTCACATAGCTTAACTTAAAAGTAGAGTAATCTATCATAACTTCATTCTTTGTTACATGCACATAGCCAAACCACTTTCATCAATTGAAAATCAAACAAACTTGAGACAAGGCCTGACTATGATTTCATCACCTAATGGCAACCTTACCCGTTCTCGATGATCTTACTTGGAGGTCATTACCAAGGGGAGAACCAACTCAACTCTCTAGTTGAGTATAATCTCTCGATATCAATATATTTTGGCTAAGCACCTGACACCCTTATCGCTATGGTGTGTGAAGTGAGTGGGTAGGCCCTAATATAAATCCATTTATTGATTCTAAAATAGATTCTTTTTGAGTGCCTAAACATAACCTAAAACCATCCATAGATTTCCTTTTTAGTACCCAATTTATAAGCCAATTTTAGTCATGTACCTTCTTAAGGCATAATCAAAAGCAATATTAATTAAAACTCTAGGGATTAACATATCTCTTAGATAATGATTTTATTTATGTAATCTTTTCTTATCTTCTCTTTATTTGAGTAGTGAGGCTATTCATGCTTTCTATCTCCCCTATCTCACATGGTTCTCACTCACTAGTAGTGATGAGACCTTGTGGATCAAAACCTATTACCAATCCAACTTACCTCTTCCACCTCTTCATCCATAGATTATACTTTTGAACCATCAAGATTCTCCTCACACTTTGAGAAGTCCTACCTTCCCTTGGGAGGTCCCTAAAAGAGATGTATATTTTACCACTTTCCTAGATAATAATCTTATAGCCTTAAAACATTATCTTACAACCACATCTTACCATATCCCATCTTCGGCTCCATTCATAGATCCACCTTATGGCATACCTATCCACCTCATGTGGAGTACCTCCATTGCCATGGTTACAATTCAACCATTGACTACCCAAGCTTCCTCATCAACCAACAACCCCTTTGAGACTACCATTGAAAACTAACCAACACAAACTACCATTGCCCTTATACCTTCTACTCCTAACAACCACTTCTCCATAATAGGAATGCCTGCCTCTAGTGTTATTAGCCTTCCTTTCGCTACCTTCAACCCATTAAACACTACTCTAATTTAAATCCTTATGGTGTCCATACCCTCTACCTTGCCACCAATTAGTACAAGGGTCACCATCCTTCCAATAGTCTCCAACCTAACTGCTGCTCCTATCCAACAAGCACCCCGCAAACTAACCTTTAGATACATCCCTAATATACAAGGTAATGTACCCACTACCTAATTACCTACCTCTACCTACCCTTCTTTGTCTTCCACCCAACCATTGACGTCCACCTACTATATGAAGTAGCCTCCCAACCTTCTACCCACTATCTGTATGTCTCCCAAACATTGAAACAATATGCATCTTACAATGCTTTAGGGGTGCAACCCCAAATAGACATAATGAAGATTCTTATGGACAAGATGACCACCTTAGAGTCATTCATTTTGGGTGCTCAAAACATCTTTTCATATGACTAAATTTATAATGAGCCCATCCGTCCATTCATACCTATTAAGCCATATCCTCCTCAATGGGAACTTCCCAAGTTCTCTAAGTTTCAAAGTAAGGAGGATCCCTAACAACACCTTAGGATATTTAGGAATGCTTTCTATCTCATCACTTATTATTATTCCCTTATCCTCTACACCTTTCCCATGTCTCTAGCCAGTCTGGACTTAGATTGGTATAGTGCCTTACCTAAACATTCCATCTTCTCCTCCACCCAATTGGCTCAAACCTTCTTAGACCACTTTTGGTTCAATATCTCCAAGAAAGTGTCTATCACCAACCTCTACTCTATTTGAAAGTTTGAGGATGAATTCATTGCCAATTTTTTGGTTCATTAGAAGAGCCTTATCAACAAACTATCCTTCTCCCTACCTCAACATAAACTCATAGATCTCTTTGCTCAAGCATGTGCCAAGCATATTTCCTCTACCCTACATGTCCAAAGCCTCTGAACATTTGATGAAGCTTTTAACATGGCACATAAATTAGAGAACCAATCCATTGATGAAGGAAATCTTAAGCTCGAAAACAAGAACTCAACCTATAAAATCAATTACGCTTCTTCTTCCAAGTCAATCAGCCAACCTAATACCATTACTAATAATAAGGGGACCATGAATGCCACATTTTATTAACCAATCCAATTCCTCTAGTTCCTTAAAGCAAAACTTGAGAAACCAAAATTATAATAACCAAAGGCAATTCACTCTACTTGGAGAATCCTATGCTTCCATCTTGGACAAGTTATTAAAATATAACATCATTCAAATTCCTCCTATCAAAACACGCCAAAAATTTGACTCCTCTCGACCCATACCTAGTTTGTACAATAAGAATGATATGTGTGCCTTTCATAGAGTAATAAGACATGATGTTAGTAGGTGAAACACTTTCAAGAGCCTTGTCTAATCCCTTATTGACAAGGGGGAGATTATATTGGATAACCCCAATGCACCATCAAACTAAGAAATTGATATATTCAGGTAACCTTTTCTAAACCATGCTCTTACTAAGAATGAGAGCAACAATGTCAAGTGTTCTCATGACACCCATATAGTTAACATGGTCCTTGATGCAATATTTACCAAACCACCTAGTACCCAATCTCCCAATCTTCCACCTCCTCCATCTATTGAGGTATCAGAGTCACCTTACCTTCCTTTGGACAGTCAAACTAAGGAAATACCATCCCCTCTCCCTCCACTTATTTAGGTAGTGGAGCCAATAACCACCCTTTTAACTAAAACATTGGAATAACCAACCATCACCACCTCACCTTCACCTCTAGCTATCAAGCAAACCAATTCCCCTTTAGAGATCATTCTCAAGGAGAAAACCCCCATATCTACTCCTCTCATAGAGGAACCATCTATTTTAACCCCACATCTTTTGATTGAGGAAGAGGATGAGGTTACCATCCTTGTGTCCCCACCTTAGGGCCTATATTTTAGGTCCAATCTTTAGGGAATCAAAATAACTTATAAATCCTTCTCTAGGATAATGTAGAAATTAGAATTTATCTCCAACCCTAACACAGATTGAGCCACCTTCTAGAAATAATTATGTCTCCCTTACATTACATGATCAAAATCTCCAACCCTTTCTCAGTCAGACCTACCCACTACTTCCATTAACCAACCCCTTACCATATCTACCCACACAACCAAACGCTCTAGCCAACCAATTAAGACCTCCACCAAATTAAATAACCCCCAACCACTTATGCCAACCAAGACCTAAGTAGCTAAGCCCTCTCCTATCATCCCAACTAGGTCTATCAAGAATCTTGGTATCCTCCCTACATCGAGTCTTATCCATCCATCTATGAAAGTGGACCTCACCCCTTCAATCCCACCAACCAAATGCCAAACCCAAACACCCATAGAGATGAAGCCACACAAAGGCTAGAAGGCTCAAATTTTTCTTCCCTCAACCCTACCCTCCATTATGGGGCCTCATCCCTCTACATTAAGCAAGAAGTTAGCTACCTCTATCAAAACCTCACCACCTCTTTTGGTGACATCTTCATATTTTCTATCTGATGCACCTCTTTTCACCACACCAACAATACCTAAGATACCTACCTTAAGATCTTCCATATCTATCTCATCAACCTCCTTGCCTAAACTAAAGACATTAACCAAGCATACCACCTTACCCAAGGCACCTACTACCAAACCTATTTCCAAGCAACCTTCTTACCTGACCACCAAAGCCAAGACCACTGCACCTTTACCACCTTTATTTTAGTCTTGCTCAACCATCCTATGTAGGTTATTATAGACTTCTTATTTATCCTTACCTCCTATCAAGTTCTTTGAATCTCTAGCTTCAAAACTTGTTTGGTACAATGATCACCAAGTTTGTGCTTATCATAAGACACCAGGCCGTGATACATAGAATTATAAATCTCTCCAAACCATCATCCACAAAATTCATGATGAAGATGATTTATTAATAGATGAACTTCTTATATAACCCATTTAAATCCAACCACCCACCATACCTACCCAACACTCACCCACTCTTCCACTCTCACCTCAGAGTGAAGGTGAATCTGACCAATCCTCCAGCTCAACCTATACTTCTATCTATATTATCAATGTGGTCACTAGAGCACAATATAAGGATAAGGGGAAGGCAAAGGTGTCCATTCATTATATATATCCCTCCTCAAACTCCCAACCAACCTATACCCAACCATATTTATCTTCAACCAAACCCAAGGTGTCTATCTTAGGTACCTCCCAATCTAACCCCTTAAAAGCCATTTGGAGGGTCATCTTCAAATAACATCATTAGACCTTGATGAATATGAGCTTGTATGAGTTAACCTCTACCTCTCCCCACTATTGCCAAGCACTAATAAAATCTTTGAAATCCATGGAGGTCCAACCTGAGGACCCCTAACCTCTATCCACCTTTATCAGTGCCCTTCAAATTTTCAACCTTGATACCTTCAAGGATTTAGAAACACCTTCCATCCACCTATAAGACTTATATCCTCCTCTCTTTATCACTACCTATATCAACCAAACCCACATCAAATTGGTCATGATTAATGGGGGAGCTAACATAAATATCATCTCCTCTCACACCTATAACTAAATCAACTTGTTGGACAATGTCATGTTTGAATCTTCAGTCATCCTTCACTCATTCAATGACATAATGGCCACTACCTTGGGAAGTATCATCCTTCATATCTATGTAGGACCCTACATACTCCCTAAATTGTTTTATGTTGTAGAGGGTGAATTCTAATACAACATCTTGTTGGGATGACCTTGGATTCACTCCATGGGTTGTATTCCTTCTACCCTCCAACATTACATTAAGTTTGAGAATGAAGGCTATGTCATCACCATCCAGGCTAACCTAAGTCCTTTCTTGACATGCAACATGACTTATCACCTCAATGATGTCCTCATACCCCCCATCTAGCACACCCTTAATAGCTAAAACCCAACCTTAAACTATCAAAGCAAATATCATATCCCCTCCTACCAATGAGGCATCAACTAGATCCTCCATCCTTTTAGACCAAATTCCTACCATAGACCCTTTGGAATTAATGTTCCATCACCTTTTTCTATGGGAATATCACCTTTAGCTCTTCACACTTTCCCTAATCCTCATGAGTATGGGAAACTTACCAACCAACTAGGATATAACCCCAATGTCAAAACTATCATTCCCTTTGGGTCTTCCCATCATCAGACCCATTTTGTTTATGGAGGACTCAAAAAATCCCTTGATTCTCCTACCACCTCTCTTTCACCTTAACCATTCACCACCTATTTCTCTTACCTTGATAAACCAAGTTTCACCAAGACATACCTCCATCAGTATGCTTGGAAAGGCTTTAGTCTTAGGTAATATAAGCATGGCCCATATGAATTGGTCACCATCAAAACTAAGAAGCCACATGAGAAGCATGGACTTGGTTTCATCTTGCCTAATAATAAAAAAGCCAAACAACCTGCCACTACCATTATTGAAGAAATTGACCCTTCCTCATCGACCTTGCCTCCACTCATGTGTGAGGATATTGACATCATCCCACCTAATTTTTTTTCATAAACATGATCATCCTTAGACCCCTAACTTATCAGAAGGAGGGTGTAATTATAACCATCCCTTTACTCCATCCTGAGATGATAGGAGAAGATTCTCCTAACATTAACACTATCTAGTGTTAGGATGATGATTCTATCCTCACCTACCTTGGTGCCCTAAATTCTTCAACCCAAAAATCCCTTCTTCTCAAGACGTCAACCATGTTACATGAATCCACCATGGATTTCAACTTGGGTACACTAAACAACCCTTGCATTATCAAAATTAGCTAATCATTAAATACTAAGGAACTTTAGGACTTCTTATTCTTCATCCAAAAATATAGCATAGTATTCACTTGGTCTTATAGTGATATGCCTAAAATTGACCCCACCATTGCTACCCATAACATAGTCACTCATCGTAATGCCAAACCTATAAAAAAAAGCTCTGATGTATGTATCTTTGCATAACATTTCTCATCAAATAAGAGCTTCAACATCTCCTATCTATCCACTTAATTCAACCTATTGACTACCCCCAATGGGTTTCAAATATTATGCATATCACCAAAGCCACAGGGGGACTACGCATTTGTGTAGACTTTTTTGACCTCAACCTCACCTACCCTAAGGATAACTTTCCTCTACCTAATATTGAACAACTTATTTATCTTATATCTGACCATGAGATGTCATCTCTCATGGATATATTTTTAGGGTATAATTAGATCTTAATTACTTCAAAAGTTCAACATAAAACTACCTTTACCACCCCTTAGGTAACATTTTGTTATAGAGTCATGCCTTTCAGGTTAAAAAATGCTGGTGAAACCTACCAGCATACCATGACCTATATTTTTCATGACCTTATCAATAAGATTAAAGAGGAATATATGAATGACCTTCTCAAAAAATCAAAATTCCAAAAGAATCACTTGGCCATTCTTAAGACCATTTTTGAGTGACTTATCCACTATCATGTTCTCCTTAATCCCAAGTAGTGTATTTTTAGGGTCTTGTCAAGAAATATTATAGGTTTTATTGTCTCCCTTTATAGAATCAAAGTCAATCCCACCAAAATCAAATTAATCATAAACATGCTCCCTCCTACCAATCTTAAGCAATTCTGAAGCTTGTAAGTGAAGCTTTAGTCCATTCATCATTTCATCTCCTAGATTTCAGTCTGGTGCCAACCTTTCCAACACATTATGAAGAAGGATGTCTCTTTCAAGTGTAATAGTGATTATCAAAAGGCCTTTGATTCACCAAAAGAGTACCTTTTGTCATCATCTATCCTTACCCTTCCCAAAGATGACCAACCTTTCTACCTTATATCTCTACCACAGACCATTCCCTAAGGGAAATGTTGGATCACCAAGATGAAAAACATAGAGAGCAAGCCATATACTACATTAATCACACATTGTTAGAGTATAAGACTCATTACACTCATATTGAGAAACTCTACTTAGCTTTAGTCTTTATGGCCACCAAGCTTCACCACTACCTTATTAACCATAAAACCTATATCATAACCAACACTAACCTACTCAAGTACATGTACTCTAAGCCATATCAAAACTAGCATATAGCCAAGTGGATCATGCTCATAGTAGATTTTGATCTTAAGTTCCTCTAACACAATTCAATTAAATGGAAAGTCATTGCTGACTAATTGGCTAAAGCACCATTAGTAGGTAATCAACCTCCTCCTCTTGAGTTCCCTAATGAGTCTATCATCACCTTATCTTAAGAATATTTCACCTATCAATTCACCATATTATTTGATAGATAAAAGTGTCAATGTGGTGGGGGAGTAGGTATCATCCTTATCCCCTTTGATGGTGAACCTCTCTCTTTATGCTTCAAGCTTGATTTTGACTGTACCAACAACTTGGCTCAGTATGAAGCCCTAGTGATCGACCTTTAGACTACCTTAGCCCTAGGAGTCAAAATGATCAATATATTTGGTGACTCCTAACTTATGGTCAATCAAATCAATGACTCTTACCAGTGAAAGAATAATGTTCTGTGATAGTAAAAATAACTAGTTGATGAACTCTTAACATCATTTGAACACTATCACATCCAATCAACCAGGGGATGTACCAAAATGTTCACTGACACCATGGCCTCCATTACCTCACAAATACCCTCTACACCTTTAGACTCTAATCTATCTACCAGTATTCATAGGCTTACCCAACTAGCCTATGTCAAACTAAATTCCCCCACCATTTTCAATGTGGAGGAGACCCAACCTAGCCTTTGGTATCAACAAACCTTTGACTACCTTAACCTTGGCATAATTCCTTATAGCATTTCTAGGAATGATTGAAGAGCATTTATTTAGAGTACCTCATTCTATACCATTATGGGAGGAATTATTTATAAATGTAGCTTTGATGGCCTCCTCTTTTGTTGCCTGCATAACCTCCCATGCTATCAAGGAAATGCATGATAATATTTGTGGGTGTTACTTTAGTTGATCAACTATAGCTAAGTACATCCTTCATATTAGATATTACTATCTTACCCTTAACCAAGGCTATTGTGATTACAAGAAAAAGTGTGTTCAATGTCAATAACATGATAATTTTCATCACACACCCAGCCATAGCCTTCGTGTTTCCACTAATTTTTGGCCCTTTTCATAATGGGGTCTAGACCTTATTCATTAAATCAACCTTGATTCCTCATATAAAAACCATTATATTATCACTGTGATTGAGTACTTTACCAAGTGGGTAGAGGCTATTCCTTTAGTTTCAACCAAAGTGGAGAGGATTTTTAACTGTATCAACCATCACATCATCTATCGCTTTGGTGTTCCTCATAAGATTATCATCGATAATGGTAAGTCATTTAATAACAAGAAAGTTTAGGTCTATGTGATGCATTTGACATCAAGTTATGCTTCTCCTTGCCCTATCACCCTCAAGCTAATGGATAGGCAAAAGCCTCTAACAAAACTATTAATAACATGCTAAATAAAATGGTTAATGAACTAAGTTAGGATTGGCATTTTCACATCCTATTTGATTTATGGGTGTATCGTACTATAATTAGAACCCCTATAGGTGTTACTACATTTTATCTTGTGTTTAGAGCAGAGGCTATCTTACCTCTTGAAATCCAAATACCCTTTCTTCTCATATCTTTGTAAGATCTTATTTCTAAGAGTGAGTACTGCCAACATCATCTAGCCTAGCTTAAGCTACTCAATGAGAATCACCTAGTAGATCGCACCCACCTTCATGTTTACCAAGAGTATATCAAGTGTGCCTATAACAAACACCTTAAAGTGCAATAATTCAACATCAGAGATCTTGTCTTAAAGTAAAATCAACATGTCACTAATATGGATAAAATCAAGTGAGGTAAGTTTACTTTTAATTGGATTGGATATTATATCATAACCCAAAAGTATAGATCATGGGCTTACTTTTTGTCTTCACTCGAAGGCCACCTAAAACTTGAGCCCCTCAATGCTTCACATCATTGCCCATTCTTTTATTAAAAAGGATCAAGTCCACCATTTGTTTAACTTAAGTTCATCCCTTGTTATCCACCCACCTTCATCTCCCTACTTTAGGGTCAATTTATTAAACATGAATCATGTGATTATTCATCACAATCATAGCCTAATATTGAAAAATGGGTACCATGGCTCTACCCATGACATGGTTCTCATGGTACTTTCCACCCCTTTTTAGGATGGATCCCCATGATCATTGTCACCTAAACCTTGTTACACCTAACTAACCTTCTTGTGCTCTTGGTTTTACTGACATGAAGGTGAACCACTAAGCTAGCATGAACAAGTCTATGTTAAGAAAATCAAATCCAAATAAAAAAATTCCTATCACTAGCAATCATGGGTCATTCTTAGCATTTACATATTTCTCCCTTGAAGGATAGCTATTTAAAAATTATTAAAAATTATCAAAGCATAAGGTGGAATACTCCCTTAAAGGACAACTATCAAAAATAATTAATCAAAGCACATCAACTTAGACCACTCCCTCGAAGGATGGTTGAGTAAGAATTTGTCAAAAGCATAGCAATTTATTGGAAGCTTCTCACATCGATCAACTTCTGACATATAGAAATTAGTAGAAGACCAATTATCACAATAAAAAAAAAGCAAAATAATCTTGAAAGCCATAATCAACTCTTAAACAATAAGATAAGGTAGAAGCCACAATTGGCTTTTATAAGTAGACTTCCTACATCAATTAGTCTACATAATTTGACATAGGCTTGTTTACCCTGGTCTTTCAAATACCTATAATGGAGGCATGCCAGTCTCACAATAGGGTTCTATTTTCACCCATCTCACCTTTTCCACTATATGTAAGGGATTTTGGAGCTTACTTAACATTATATGGCCAAAACACCTTTTTAACCAACTAATGAGCACCCATGCAAAGCATTTGAAGGGCTTATGTTCATTAAGTCAATCAAAATTCAGCTTTTATTTTAATCCTTGTCAAAAAGAAACACTATGCTTTCTGCTCCTCCCATCATGACTAGTTGATATTTTCATTATGGCATTTGCCTCTTGATTATATTCTTTATTCTCCCATCTGGTGTTGTTAATTAAACTATATCATGTGTTTTTATCATAAGCAATAACAACAAAGAACCATAATCACAACCATAACCATCCACATTACCATACCATACATGATAATCACATCCATAAGCAATAAAATCAATGTTAACATGTCTAAACATAATGAGATCCAAAAATAATTAGCATGTCATAAACATAACCATAACCATGGCCAACATCATAAATCAATAACATCCATAATCATCTAAAAATATCAATTATTTCCTACTGCATGTATAAATTTTATTAATGTAGTGTATACCCATTAAATATTTAGCATGTCAAATAACACAACAATAATTCCAAACCATATCATGCCTAGCTAAGCATATATCAGTGTTTACACAACCATAGCATAAACATAAATCATAAACAATATAAACATCACACCATAATCCATAAACATCAAATTCCAATCATATCACCATGAGAAATAAGCATAAATATGTGCATGAGTAATAAACAAGATCACATATTTATATATAGATTGTGAGTCTAATAACCATCATAGTATGTCCACATAAATGATACATGTAAGAAATGTGTGTCATCTCTCTCTTTCTCATGTACATATCACATCATTGACATGTAAACTAATATCAAAAATTGAAACATGTACATATATCATGTCATGTATCATACCCCTAGGGTACCACTACCACTGGCCCATCCTGTTCCACTACCACTACCACTAGGTGCTAGTCTTCCTAGAGTGCCTTATACCTACCAAATAACTATATATTCCCACTATCCTAGTGTATCCATAGTTAGAAAACTTGATATAATGGCTCTATACTCCCCCCATTTGAGCTCATTCAAAAACTAAGATAGAATAATAGCCTCATAAAACCATAGCTCCTCTACTATAGTTAGGTATAGGCTATAGGAGTAAAACCCAATGGTGCTTCATGTCCCACCACTACCCCTAATCTTTGCCTTATGGTATCCATTTCTTGAGTCACTAAACCAAGGGTGGTCCTTGCCTGATCTCTCTTAGTTATAATAGTGGTAACTCGACCCTATAAAATGATTATCTAGCCCTAAAGAGTGGCCACCTATCCCTAAAAACTTGTGATCTAGGCTTGGGAAGCTACTAGTGTTGCCTTTACTTTTCCATCCTATCCACCACCCTACACTTATGCCCCTAATATATCTACATCCATGGGATACTGATCACTATCACCCCACCTAAAATTGGATATTATAGCTTGATACCAACCTACATATCCATCGACAAAACCCATATCATCTATCACTGCTCTAGCTAACAACTCCTCATAATCTAGCACTACATCTTATGGCTATGGATCTAGAAGTAGAAACTCCACATCTTATTTCTTATACCTTTAAGGAGGAGATATAATCCCTTACATAAGACTAAACTACCATTGAACTCAATCATAGGGGATAAACTCTATCTCCCCCTTTCACCACCCATATATCCATTGCTAACTCTATAATGATAGCGTGTGATAACTATATTGGGCCCACTTAGGCCAACCAACATATGGCCTCCACACCACATTACCTACTACCAGACCCTCTAAAGCCTCTTTGAACCAGTCTATATCCCTAACACCTCTACCTTCTCTAGTCAAAGCATAACCATCTCTCCATCGCATAAATATTGCTATGAAATATACTCAGGTGTATCCATCCTAAGGTAACCCTAGTGGCCTCAAAACCCAAAAAATATTATATTCCAATAATGAATCACAAACCCAACACTAATACCATATTGTATATGCACTCTGAATGCTTAGAGCCTCCTATAGATCTAGACCAATAAAATAGGAGCCCACTCAAACATAGTCCTACCTAGTAGCATCTCCACCAACACTCCCAACAATAGATATGAAAATTGAATTCTACTATAATTTGGTAATGCAAAACAAAAAACTACCGTCATCATCATTAGGTATCATTTCATTAGATCTATCTGGTATAATGGCCTATAGTTTAAACCACTAGATTGCAAACTAGCATGTATATGATCCTCACCATATAACAACTCTATATGATAATCCCTCTCCTCACTCTTGATATGCTAAATCATCCCCCCTCAAATGGGCAGCCATGTAATCCTATGTACATCCTCTAATAGGATTCTAATCTCTCAATTCAGCTGAAAAAAAGTATTCATGGTTGGGTCCCATCTCTCGATGAGAGCAATGATCATAGCCACATCCCATGGTAGATGTTAATAATGGACTATGGCCCCAAGTCTGACCTCTTCCATGTATTTCCACTCAATCATAGTCATCCCATCTCAAACCTCAACAAAAATCCTTGGGATTTGATCCCTCATTTGGATCTAGTCTCATGCCTATAGAATAACTACATTAGCATGCACACTTAGTTTTCCTAATCACACTCAATAACAACCTACACCCACCTTGTTCAACCTTTTTCCAAACTAATAAAATAAATAAATATATCAAATTACCTCTATTATGTGAACAACAATCAACCATTACCCCCAAAATTCTCACCACTCTACCCAACAAACTATTTCATAACATCAAACTTACTTAACAATAACCCTATCTTAACCTATCAAATAACACCTAACTCTATCCACCACCCATAAACTTGGACATTAACTCCCTACCTTATTCCTCTTTGACCATTTACCTATTCTTGACTTAAATTTCACACCTACATTAACCTATACACCTTTTCACAAACATTTTAAACCATTTTCACCTACACTTTTTTAAACAAACCTTCCCTACAACACTTGACCATCAATGGTATAGTGAACCTTTTTCCCTCAGGATTTGATCATTGATAGTCAAGATGAATTTTGATGTTCAGGTTGAACTACCGATGGTCATCATATGTGATCTTCAGTGGTGAAACCTTGATCCATTCCCCACCTCCTAACAATACCAAAAACAACAAAAACAAGGAACTAAATTACTAAAAACTATCCCACAACCCACCCTAACCCAAATCCTACCCCAATTTTAACTTTCATCGATTAAATTTACCTAATTTACCAAAGTAAAAACCTAAGTCAAAACCTACAAAAAAAATATCACACCCAATATCCAAAACAATAACCAATATACCCAAATTTAATTTTAACAACTACCAAAATTAACTAATCTACAATCTTAATACACCCCTTACCTCATTCCTTGATCATTGTCAAGGTTGAAGCCCATATCCTACTTCTTTGTCATATCCTTGTCTACCTACATGACTAGTCCCAACAAAATCATGCTTAACCAATGGCAAATGACACCTTTATCATACACCTAGGCAAAACAATCTCCCATCTAAATGCCAAAGTACCAAATTTCTCGCGCATAAAAGACTTGAAGTCAAATTGTCAAAAGTGATAATGAAATAACATTTTCACTTTTTATATTTTGGTATTTTAGGTTTTCCCATGATCATCAATGGTCAAGATAACCATTGATGGTTAACTCTAAGACCCTTAACCATCAATGGTAAGGGTCTCACACTTTTTTATTTTAGACACTTATACCTAAATACTAGCTTTGGAGATCACCTAATCCCCCTTAAACCAAAACTTGAACCATTTTTAAAGATTATTTTTTTCCAACCACCCATTAGACCATGTTTACCTCAATTTTGGTCATTGATGACCTAAACTATCACATGTTTTTATGATGACCCTGCTTGGTCTTATTTACTACATCGACTATTTTTTCCATGTTGACCATTTGAATTTTCACCACCAAGTGCACAACTAGACCATTTATGTTTTTCAAGGGAGCACTTCCTACCTTAGATACCTATAAAAAAATTGACCCTATCTAGAAGACTTGATAGGAATAACTTGATCAACTATGCCTAGTGTTGTGTCTCAGTTACCCCATAACTTTTACTTCTAGAACTAACCTTATTTTTACCAACATTGGTAGCCTTAATCTATGTGTGATCTTGGATATCACACCTAGTCATATTTTGTGTACATGTTTGCATCTCGAATGCCCAAACCCCTTTTTTCACCACCTAGTGCCTTATCATAAACCACTTATCAAAGATTCAATTTTGGTTTCACCTCATTAATTCCTAATTTGAGTAAGAACACCTCCTCCCATACTTGAGGCAATCGGTCCTTCGACTAGTACTCCATTTTTGTTTTACATCTTATTAATTTAAAGCTACATAACAAAAAGGGGAAAATGTAGACATTTGAAATCTTCACATCATGATTCTGAATGTCATAATTCCCCTAGATTACCCTAGGAACCCCTTGGGACCAATATCACCTTTTGACCCCTAATCAACCTAGCTTGTAGTCAGTTTAACTTAACTGGCTCAACTCTTCCTTCTATCCCTTTTTACCCTTCACACTTAACCATCGATGTTCAAGTTGACTATCAATGGTCACCCTAATCATTGATGATTAGGTTACATCACCCCAACTAAAATCATGCAAACTACCCACCTTGCTTTTCTAAAAATAGCCCATCTAATTCCAGTTGTAAGCCATTGCATAGATGAGTTAATTTTATAAATCCTAGTTCACATGCTATTGTAACTCTTTCACCTTGACTATAAGAGAGAGGAGAAAAGAGGTGAAAATACATTTTTAAACATCCAAAAACATATATGAATCTATAATTATTATCAAGAGCTTTATGCATCTAGGAGTTTTTTCTTTCAAGTCAATCACCATCAGCAATCTAAAAATCTTGAAATCATATCAGAGTCAATTTGCCACTGCCTCTCCATCAAGCCTTCAGGTACCATCACTCTATCAAAATAAAACTAGATTCCACCAATATATCAACCACCTTAATTAGCTACTCAATTGACTTCTGGTAAGATAAGTAATTTTTTTTTAGTATTCTTCTACTTTATTTCCATTTTACAATTAACCCAGGTCTTACCCATCTCTTAGAATCCATCTTTTGGATCTTATCAATAAGTAAAGTTATCAACATAGATCCTCACATAGTAACCACCAATGGTTGTCTCAACCACCGATGGTCTACCTAACCACTAATAATCAGCTTGACCACTGATGGTCACCTCAACCACCGATGGTCATCCCAACCATTGATGATCATTGTGGCACCAAAACCTAACAAGCTCAATCACCTACCTACACCTAATCAAACCTAATTTTTTGTGTCCCTACCTATTCATAGACACCTTTTTGATTTTTTAAAGCATACCCCAACCATCTAACACTAGTATTGATTAGTTTATTGTTAATTTAATCATTTTTAGCATATTTAGAAGCAAGCATTTTTGTATTCAGTTTCAATATCTTTTGATTATTGATGCAAGTACCTTTCTTTTCTATTTATAAGCTTTGTTGGGTGAATATTTTTTCAATTAGCTAACTAATGAGAAAAATAGGTCTCTTCAACCACAACATAGGGAAATTGGTTAGCCAGATGTGCAGGTTTACTACATCAAAAGGGGACAAATCTCTCCTCTCATCAAGGGGAGGTTCCCTGTAAGTATGAAGGGGCTATATATATATGCTAATCTACTATAAATAAGCTGAAAATAACACTCAGGGGTAGGATAACACCATCCATCTCTCTTTTTTTAGAGATGATGTTCACCAATCAAAGGATAAATCTTGATGAAATGATAGAAGGCACTCCTCTTCTTTCAGAAGTGTTGTTCAATAGACAACAGGAACCTTTCGAGTAGTGACAAGTAATTGTAACAGGGCACAATAACACAACAGGATGGAATGTAGCACAAAGTCTCCACCTCAACTGCCAAAGAGTGAAATATGAAGGATAATGAGGGCATAAATTCATCCCAAGATCCCTTACATAGAAACAAATAATAGACAAACTAAGGACAATTGTGGTAGCACAAAGTCTCTCCATAGCCAGCTTCAGGACACCTTCCTGATTACTTTCACTAATTCTACTTATTTAATCAAATGGACAAAAAATGCATTAAGGAAATAGACATAAGAAAAATTTCCCCAACAACCAATCTATTCCAACACAAAGTCTAAAAATTCATTTGTTTTCTTATTCAAATAATAAAATATGATCAACAATCTGAGCCCAAAGTCTCAGTAATGCCTTTCAATTTAGGCAGAAATTAGTTTCTGATAACAAATAAAATATTTTTTAAAATAATAAGAGAGAGTTCAATATATAGCTCTCTAAGAAAGACTTAGGAGTAGTAACACATCATGTTGCATTCAATACATTTTAAATTCTGTCAAGAAGATATGCTAGAATCGAGGATAGTTGCCCATTTTCTTTTCTCAATGCAGAGAAACGGGTCATGCCATTGAATGTTCGTGTTCTCCAATGTCTAGTTGGTGGACTACTTCACCTTCTAGAAACATATCTCATGCATGGGTATTTTTGGTCCTTCTTCATCATTCCTCCTTTTCTAGCTGTGTTTTATCACTTTTTTGAGATCTCGGGCTATCTCTTTGGCTGGTCGCTAAACTTGCAATTGGCATGTGGCACATTCTATTGTGAAATAGACCAAGACACTCGGAAGTATCTATTTGTCTATAGAAGCTTTAGAAATATTTTTGAAAATCCTATAGAAGAGGACATGTGGTAGTCTTTGCTGAGCTTTGGCTATACTATAGAAACATTCGGGACTCATTTTAGATTTACTCAGATGTTGACACTTGTTAGCTTCCACTACACTTTAACTACCTTCAAAAAGCCCTTGGGACTTATATTAGTTTCCTGCAAAAGATGACACATGGTAGCTTCCACTAAGATTTTAGAAACGCTGTGGAAACATTTGGATTTATGCAGACAATGACACTTGTCACATTTCGTTTGACCTTAACAACTTACCTGGGGCCCACCACAGTCTTTACAAAACAAAAGGAAGAAGCTGCAGATATTTATATTGACACTTGGTGCACTCCATTTATCTTATAAGGGACATGTGGCACATTCTGCTACTTTTTAGAAATGAATTATAATGTGTCCAGTAGATGACACCTGGCAGCTTCTGCTCTCAAGCTTTTTTCTTTCCTTAGCTGCTTGAACCAACCGATTGAACCAACTTTGGTTCAACGGTTTAATGGTTCAATCTTTTGTTCCACTCATTCAATTGACCGCTTGAACCAACTATGTTGAACCAAACTACATTGAAGCAAACCGCATTGAACCTTTGCCGAAGATGCTAAACCTTGAACCCATTGAACCTGTTGAACCAAAATGGTTCAAGGTTTAACGGTTTAATGGTTCAATGGTTCAAACACTGCATAAAAGCTTGTCAATGAACTCTTTTGGTTGAACCAAGGCATTGAACCAATCCTAAAAATGACTAAGTGTTGGAAACTTGTTCTTTTGATTGAACTCACCTGTAGAAGCCTTTGAACCTGTTGAACCTACTAATTTAAAGCATGTTAAGTTCATAGAAACATATCTATAGAGTTTTTAGATTTAAACCTACAGAGTCCATAGATTTAAGCCTGTAGAGTCTGTAGATTCAAGCCTGCAGAGTCTGTAGAATTCTGAAAAACTTGAAAAATGGAGAATTTGAATGCACAAAACAATTTTTGGGAAGGGAATAGATAATTTTGGCCTGTGGGGCCAAAATAGTTTAAATATTGTCCAAAAAATGACTGATATTTTTGGGGGACAATAGCTGGATCCAGTTGGGGAACTTACCTCAGTTGAAAACTTGGAACAACTGAGGGGAGTAGAAACCAAATTCTCTAGTGCCTTAAAGTGTGCCATTGGGCTATGGAGTCATGCTATCCAAAAAGAAAGGTGACAAAAACAAAAATGAAATCACAAAAATAGGACTAAAGACTATACAAATATACATATTGTACAAGCTGATCTTATCTGATACTTCATAGATTGAAATGTTTCAGATGTTGCCCACTGTGAGGTAATGAAAAGGGCGTACCATTTTGATATTTCAGTAAGAAACTATTTTCACCATTGAGCTGATGAATAGTAAATGGGCCCCTCCAAAGGGAGTCAAACTTCCCATGCATCCCTTTTGGTTCTCTTCTCTTGTCCCATAGTAGGACTTGATCTCCAACCTAGAAATCATAATTTTTTACCTTTCAGTCGAAGAGCTTCTTCACCAGGTTTTGATAGACAGTGATTCAGTCCACTACCATAATTCTCTACTCATCCAGCTCAGTCAAGCACATGATTCTCTTATCAAGGGTGTTTTCATATGTCTGATCTTCAATTGCCTTAGCCAATTTTAATGCCAGTAATTCCAAGGTGATTGGTATCTCAGCATTGATACCATAAAGAAGTTGAAAAGGAGACATACCAATTGCCCTCTTTAGTGTAATTCTGTTTGCCCATAGAGCATCAACTAATGCTTTATGCCATGTATTTTGGTTGTCATCCACCAACTTCTTGATGATAGTTACCAGGTTCTTATTGCTTAATTCATCTTGTCCATTCGCTTGTGGAAAGTAATCAGAAGAGTGAGAGAGAGTGATCCCATAATAAAAATAGAATTTAGTAATTTCTTGGGAAGTGAAACAAGCTGCATTGTTAGTAATAATCTTAGTTGGGACCCCAAATCTAGAAATGATATTCTCCTTGAGGAAGTTGCATACTACTTCTAAAGTAGCATGCTTAGTTGGGATAGCTTTCACCCACTTGGTGAAGTAGTCAATTGCTGTAAGGAAATAATCATGTCCAGTACTTGAAGATGGGTTTACAACTCCAATAAAATCAATTCCCTATTAATGGAATGGTTCTTCTATGATAACTGGTTTGAGAGGCAGGGCAGCTAACTTGGGTCTTCCAATAAACTACTAGCATAGTTCACATTTTCTTACCCACTTATATGCATCTTGGAAAAGAGTTGGCCAATAATACCTGGCTCATAAAATCTTGTGGGCAGTTACAAGAGCAAAAAAATGTCCTCCACAAGCTAGATTGTGGAAATATTTCAAAAGTTGGCTTTGTTGTTCCTTGTCCACACAGCAAAGGAACACTCCATCAAGGCTCCTCTTGTACAGGTCATTGTCCCAAATGACAAAATTGGCAGCTTTCAACTTGATAATCCTCCTTTCTTTGTAAGATAGATGAGTAGGACACTCACCATAAATAAGGAAATGAGCAATATCTAAATACCACTCATTCATGGTGGAGATAAAGAGGATTTTCAGTGTGTCTTCCACCTCTGCTTATTCATGCTCTGTTTCTTTTAGTTTATTATTAGTAATTAATTGGCATAGGCCTTTTCCCCATACCAATTTTGTTGGCTTGATGACTAGATCAAACTCCTAGATCTTTGCAATCTAATTGCCTCTTTTCATCCCAAACTCCTGCTGAGTTAGTATGGATTTGATCGTAGTATTAGGAACCAAGGTAGTAGTATGAGAATTCAAGATGTAGAAGTGAAAATATTTGATTGTCTTCACCACTACATAAGCATGCTTTTCCATGTTCAAGTAATTTAGCTCATGAGCTTTGAGAGGGCAGCTCATGAAATAAATGGGAGTTTCCATACCTTCTTTATTCTATTGAACTAGAATTGATGAAAGCGTGTGTTTAGAAGCATACATATATATAATGAACTCTTCATTGTAGTCTAGACAAACCAAAATTGGGGCATGGGAAATGGTAGTCTTGATATCCTTAAATGCTGACTTGCCTTCTTCAGTCCAGCTGAAGATGGCCTTTCCCTTCATCATGTTCACAATGTGTCGATTCTTCTCAGCAAACTCAGGGATGAACCTTCATAAGAAATTCACCTTTCTAAAGAAAGAGTGAACAACAGTCTTACTTGTAGGCAAGGTAAGCTCTTAGATATAATTGACTCTATTTGGGTCAATCTTTATGCCTTCTTTGGACACAATGTGTCTGAGAAGTTTACCCTCTATTACTCCAAAAATTGACTTCTTAAGGTTCAAGGAAATACCATTTTGGCAGCAACACTCCAGCACTTGTTGTAAGTGGTGTATATGATCAAAGTGATGCTTGGAAAAGACAGTCAAGTCATCAAGGTATACCACAATGAACTTACCCATCTCATCCTTGAAAGCAAGGTCCATTGCTCTATAAAAGGTGGTGCCAACATTTATCAAGCCAAAAGGCATCCTTCTATATGCAAATGTGCCCCAAGGTGTGGTGAAGGCAATCTTGTGTTGGTCTGCTTCACTAACTTCAACTTGATTGTATCCTTAGAAGACATCTATCATTGATAACATCTCTGAACTGGTCACTATTTGGAGCACTTGATCCATGATGGGTAAAGGATAGTTATCCTTTAAAGATGACTGATTCAGATTCTTGAAATCTACACATATGTGAATTTCACCATTCTTCTTCCTCATAGGGACTATGTTGGCAATCCATGTGGAATGATGGATTGGGAAAATTATCTTAGCATTTAGCATTTTTTGTATCTCAAACAGAATAGTACCTAATATCTTTGGATCATACTGCAAGGATTTCTGCTTGTAAGGTATTAAGTCAGTCTTGAGAGGAATGTCATGGCGGATTTCATCAGGCCTAAGAGACTTCAGGTCATCATAGGAGTATGCTAAGACATTCATGTATTGGCTGAGCAAAGTAGTAAATTTGAACCTCTCTTTAGGAGTGCAATATTTACCAATGTTAACCATCTTGGGATCTTCCTTGGTACCCAAATTTATCTGATCAAACCCCTAGGAAGAGCTTGAATCCATTTGTTGCTATTTGATGAATCTATCATGTTTTTTAAATAGCTTTTCAAGGGAAACTAGACCTTTGGGAATTTTATTCCCTTTGAGTTGCAATAATACTTCATCTACATCTGAGTTCATTTTAGGAGCTAATTCAAGCTTCTAAGGTTTACTACCTTCAAAATGTAGTTGTTCAAAGTTGTCTCTTTGTTCTAGAAAGGCAATGATTTGGTTGTCATTGTTAAACACTTGCCAATGGCTGGCATTATTAGGCACACTCGATCAAAAGACCATCTCGATGGTGTATTTGCCTCCTGTGAAGTCTAGGTGAGGGACTAAGAGAGTTGCTGAAATAGTGAGTGCATCAGCTCAGTCATTGACTTCTCTGGATATGGTAGAGATGTTGAAAGCAATAAAACTTTCAATTTGATCCTAGACTAGGTTGTGGTAATGGTGCAATCTCTCATTTTTGGTTTGATAAAATTTTTTTACCTGATAAACCACCAGTTCAGCATTTCCTTTGGCATGAAGGAGTTTGATGCCTTTATCTTTAGTAGCCTTCAATCCAAGCAATAGAGATTCATACTCAACTATGTTTTTGGTATTGTTGAACTATAATTTATATGAGTAAGGGAAAATATCTCTTTGAGGAGATATCAACACAATCTCAGCTCCTAACCCAGTAGAGGAGAAGCTGCCATCGAATTCAAGAATTCATATCTCATTAGACACTAATATTTCTTTATTAGAGAGGGAAGATCCTTCTTCATCTGTACTACAACCTACCAATTCTTTTGATGTATGATCTAAGTCAAACCCTGGATCACATTTAGGGACTTCATCAAGCACCTCATGAACTTCGTCTGTAGATAAAAAGTAATTACCCATGCCTGAAGACTTGAATAGAATTTGAGCTTTAGGTACTAATTTTTGAGTGACCACATATTTTTCTTTCTTTTCAGGGAGCACCCTCTACATAATGCCTTTAACAGGGATCCTCACCTCAGACAAGTCCATGCTCAATTCTCCACCAACATCCTTGCAAAAATTTCATCCCAGAAGAATGCCATATGAGGCTAGAACATCGGCCACCAGGACTGTCATCTTGATTCTTTTGTCTGGGAATGCTAAAAATGCAAATTGGGCATCTTTGATTTATCCCAATACAGGTACTTTTTTATTCTCCATGGAGAAACATCTCCCAAAGGTTTTGGTCAAGGTGAGTCCAAGAGATTCTGCCACTTTAGTAGGCATGACATTGTCTAAAGCTCTAGAATTAATGATGCAATTGATCAATTTGTGACCATTTATCAATAGGGAAACATAGAAAGGCTCTATTTTCCCAGGGGTAATTGGAGGAGTAATGATAAGATTGTTTGGGATGGACATGTTTCTTGGGGAATCATGAGTTACCTTTCTAATCTCTTGTCTTACAAGGATGGCTTTATTCTTCATACTCTAAACTAACCTATCCAACTGCTTGGGATTGGATTACAACAATTCAAATTTAGACATTTGAATTTTGGTCTTCTTGACGTGGTCGATTATGTCAAATGACTGAAATGGATTAGAAATAGAGGAAGGTAGTTCATCTTTCTAATTTTTGGGAGGGGGAAGACTGGTTTGTGGAATTGAAGTTAAAGATGGAGGAATGCTTGATGTACCTACCTTTTTATTACTCACTGGGTCCTTTGGTTGGAAAGGCAAAGAAGTTTCTTATTTGGCAATTGAGATTGAAAGTTGAGAACTTTCTCCTATTTTCCCTTTATCAGCTTGTTGGGCTGACTAGTTCTAGGACCAGGTGAATACAGCATATGATCCCTCATCTGCTTTACCTTCACTTTTGGGTTCATCCTGATAATTCAAGAAACCAATGTTGGAGTCACCAGATGACTCTTCTTGATCTTCTGTAAGGATATCAACATCATTTTCTTGATTTGATTCAGGCTGAAAAGAGAAATTAGATTTTATTTTGAGATATCCAACTGCTGAATTGGTTGGGGTTGCTTCAATGGTAAGTTTCCCCTATGGGGGAGGAAGATGATTTAGATGTCCTTGATTTCTAGCAGTATTGCCTTGGTATGACTGATTAGGGAATGCCATTCTTGGCATATTCCTATATGAAGGAGCTAAATATATCCCTTGTGCCATTTGCTTCCTGAGAGCTAGCAACTCATTTGCCAGCTTCTGCACCTTTGGATCAGTGGTACCTATAGATGGATATTCAAAAGATTAAGAGGATTTACCTCTATTTAGATCTCTCCTTATCTTTCTTTCCAAGATAAGTTCATATTCTACCTCAGTGGCCAAATCTTGAGCTGCAACAAGGTCTATTTGGCCAGCACGTCTCAATAGAAAACTTACTTTAGAAAACTGAGAGTTGATGAAGAAATATTTGAGATTCTCAAGTGTTGGCTGAGCAATAACAAGAATCCTATTCCTCAACTTGTTAAACTTGGCTATGAAATCCCTCATTGGTTTGTGAGGCTCCTTCTTCATTTGTGTGAGTTGAGCCAGCAGGACATGTGCATCTTCTGTAGGCTTGAACCTCACTTTAAACCTAGCTTTGAGGGTGTTCCAATCAGTCACAATCTGAGCCTACAGATGATACAACCAGTCTACAACAGCACCTTGTAAAGTTTCCATGAACAGCCTGACTACTACATCCTCAAATTCTACACTTATTATGCCACATGCTATGCTGAAGGTTGCAATATGTTTGTCAGGATGAACCTTCTCATCACCATAGAACTTGGGGAAATTTTTCCTTGAATTGCGTGGTAGCTCATGTAGAGGTGGATTTAAATTGAGTGGGCCAAAAGATTTACCCCAAGGACCTTGAACTACCATTTTAAGGCTATGGAAAGGTGGGATAACAAATCTCAGAGGGGTAAGTATTGACAAAGCTTTATTAATAATAGAAGTGGATGCTTTGCCCAATAATGGAGACTTGACTTTAGTAGGAGGAAAGCTCCTAGTTCATTGGAGATGAGATGGTGAAGAAAATGGATCAAAATTACTTTATTGTACCAACTCAAATATAGGGTCAACAATACCTTTAGCCCTTTGGCTTTGTGTATACCATGGATCTACCAAATTGTAAAACAAAAATGGGAAAGAACTGGCCCCATTTTAGCTTGAAGCTTGAGGCTTCAAACTGTGCGCTCTATCCCAATTGGCATGGAGGTGGAGGGAGATGGTAAGGCTATAATGATAATGGGTAAGACACAGAATGGATTCGCTAGAGTCTATAATGGATAAGGGCAGAGACTACTTCAATCTAAAACTTGAGGCTTCAGATTGCACATTCATCCCCAGCAGAGTCGCTAAAAATTATTGGGTGAATATTTTGTCAATTAGTTAACTAATGAGCAAAATAGGTCTCTTCAACCATAGCATAGGAAAATTGGTCAGTCAGATGTGTAGGTTTACTACATCAAAAGGGGACAAATATCTCCTCTCATCAAGGGGAGGTTCCCTATAAGTATGAAGGGGCTATATATATATGTTAATCTACTATAAATAATCTAAAAATAACACTCAGGGGCAGGATAACACCATCCATCTCTCTTTTTTTAGAGATGATGTTCACCAGTCAAAGGATAAATCCTGATGAAATGATAAAAGACACTCCTCTTCTTTTAGAAGTGTTGTTTAGCACATAACAGGAACCTTTTGGGTAGTGAAAAATAACTGTAATAGGATGCAGTAACATAGCAAGATGAAATGTAGCACAAAGTCTCCACCTCAACTACCAAAGAGTGAAATACAAAGGATAATGAGGGCACAAAGTCATCCCAAGATCCCTTACATAGAAATAGAAAATAGACAAACTAAAGACAATTGTGGCAGCACAAAGTCTCTCCACAGCCGGCTTCAAGACATCTTCCTGATTACTTTCACTAATTCTAGTTATTTAATTAAATGGACAAAAAATGTATTAAGGAAACATACATAAGAACAATTTCCCCAACAACCAAGCTATTCTAGCACAAAGTATAAAAAGTCACTTTTTTTCTTATTCAAATAATGAGATATGATCAACAATCTGAGCTCAAAGTCTCAGTAATGCCTTTCAATTTGGGAAGAAATTAGTTTCTGATAACAAAAAAAATATTCTTTAAAACAATAAGAGAGAGTCCAATATATATCTCTCAAAGAAAGACTTGGGAGCAGTAACACATCATGTTGCATTCAATACATTTTAAATTCTATCAAGAAGATATGTTGGAATCGAGCGTAGTTGCCCATTTGCTTTTCTCAATGCAGATAAACTGGTCATGCCATTGAATGTTCATGTTCTCCAATGTCCATCTGGTGGACTACTTCACCTTCTAGAAACATATCCCATGCATGGGTATTTTTGGTCCTTCTTCATCATTCCTCTTTTTTTGGCTATGTTTTATCCATTTTTTGAGATCTCAGGCTATCTCTTTGGTCGATCGCTGAACTTGCAATTGACAAGTGGCACATTTCACTGTGAAACAAACCAGGACACTCGATAGTATCCATTTATCTATAAAAGCTTTAGAAATATTTTTGAAAGTCTTGTGGAAGAGGACACATGGTAGTCTCCACTGAGCTTTGGCTATACTATAGAAACATTTGGGACTCATTTTAGATTTACTTGGATACTGACACTTGTCAGCTTCTGCCATGCTTTAGTTGCCTTCAGAATGCCCTTGGGACTTATATTAGTTTCCTACAAAAGATGACATGTGGTGGCTTCTACTAAGATTTTAGAAATAATGTGGAAAAATTTGGATTTATGCGGACAATGACACTTGTCTCATTCCGTTTGACCTTAGCAACTTACCTGGGGCCCGCCACAGTCTTTACAAAACAAAAGGAAGAAGCTACATATATTTATATTGACACTTGGCATGCTTTGTTTATCTTATAAGGGAAACATGGCATGTTCCACTACTTTTTAGTGATGAATTATAATGTGTCTGATAGACGACACCTAGCAGCTGCCACTCTCGAGATTTTTTCTTTCCTTAGCTGCTTGAACTAATCGATTGAACCAACTTTGGTTCAACAGTTCAATCTTTTGTTCCACTCATTCAATTGACCGCTTGAACCAACTGCATTGAATCAAAATGCATTGAACCAAACCGCGTTGAACCTTTGTTGAAGATGCTAAACCTTGAACCCATTGAACCTGTTAAACCAAAATGGTTCAAGGTTCAATGATTCAATGGTTCAATGGTTAAAACACTGCATAGAAGCTTTCCAATGAACTCTTTTAGTTGAACCAAGGCATTGAACCAATCCTCAAAATGACTAAGTGTTGGAAACTTGTTATTTTGATTGAACTCACCTGTAGAAGCCTTTGAACCTGCTAATTTCAAGCATGTTGAGTTCGTAGAAACATATCTATAGAGTTCATAGATTTAAACCTATAGAATCTGTAGATTTAAGCCTACAGAGTTCATAGATTCAAGCCTACAGAGTCTGTAGATTTTTGAAAAACTTGAAAAATGAAGAATTTGAATGCACAAAACAATTTTTGGGAAGGGAATAAATAATTTTGGCCTGTGGGGCCAAAATAGTTCAAATGTTGTCCAAAAAATGACTGATATTATTGGGGGACAACAAGCTTAATTATTTAAAACATGTGGATTAACATCCCCTAAGGAAGATCTCACTTCTAGATCTATCCATTGATAGGCAATCTACCAAACTATTTTTCTAATAAATAAATTTGCTTTAGTGTTTTCTTATCTATAGGTCATCCTCCCAAGCCAAAGTGGGGCTCTTCACAATCTTATGATTCAACATGTGTACTATCAATCAAGTTTTTTGACCATACCTATACTTAGTTTATTATTTTCCTCTTTCCAATAATAATCAAGAAATTCATTAAAACACATTATTCTTTATCATGAGTACAGGCATTCATCTATAGGTTACACTTGGTAGTACATTGTTATAGGTGATGGATGCCATAGTTGATTAATCAGATAGATGTTTAACACTTAGTCATGAGAGACACATGGTTTGAATGTTACATGATGGCATAGATGAGAAATATAGGTTTCATATAGATACTCCAAATTCCAATCTGGTTTACCCTAGGACCACACAAAAGGCATATTACACCATACAACAATATGCTATTCATATGCATAGAATCTAGACTAATGATAAGGATAAGGATACACTGATACATATAGAATGGTATGACAATCATGATGATTATGAATTATTTGAGTTTAGATAGATCCAATATCTAACATTGGATAACCTCCCACCTGATCCACCATTTGATTATCCACATCCCATGAATGTCTTTTTGGGTCTATAAAGACATTACACTTTGATTATACACTATCTCATTTATTTCTAGTATTTACTTAGACATACTTTCCTTCTCCCTTGTTCCATATATATATAATTTCATTTTTATGTTTATTGTACATAGGTTATATCCAAAAAATATAAATACAATACAATATTTCAAAAAAAACAAAAACTTTCAGATATTTTCTCAAAAATTCAAAATTATAGATTGTATATATTGCCATGTTTGCACTTATTATATTTTCCAAAAATTACATATGTTATCTATTTTACTATAGTCACTTTTATCATACATACATGATTCACTTGTTTTTTTTAAGTGCTTGAAGATTGCTTACAGAACTCAGGTCCACTACACTAATCTAGACTTGCTATTATCTACTAGCTGGGAGCATATACACTGATACATGAATTATTAATTAGACACATTCACCCATTTTAGGGCACCCTATATACAACTTTTATTACTAGGTTACATCTTTCTATACTCTACCTCACAACTTTAGAATTTTTATATCTTGATATTGATCATGCTACACTTACTCATATTTTTTCTGACTAGTACTACTCTAGATTTAACATATGTACATCTTGGATCTTACAAAAATTTGTATTACATTTTCATGCATACTTTCATTTCTATATTTCCTAGTTTATATTTGATTGTGCATCTATGCTTCTTATATTCAATGGAATTTGAATATGCCATTTTTCTTTGGCTCTACACCACTTTTTTTCATCATATGTATGCTTTGGACATGTGCCCATGTCCTTGTGTATGCTTTTTTATTTATGTATGCAGAAATTTGAACATGTCCTTATATGTGACTCTAAGACAACCTGCTTGTTGTTTGCATATGTGGACATTTGAACATGTCCTTATATGACTTGATTTCTTAGATTTGGTGACATGTGTCCATATCCCTTATATTGTTCTCCCTTGGCCTATTTTGCATGTCTCATGTGTGTTGTATGTATACTTTTTTGTATGCATCATGGCCATGACACTTGTATCTTGCTTGTTACACACTCCATTTTTATATTCCATGAGGGACCTCATGCATCTCCTATTTCTACTTGGGTGTTGTGATGGACATTATACCCCATTTCCTTAGGTAGCTACTCAATTTTTACTCATATTTACTAGTACATACATTATTATATCTATATTGACACCCTTGTGAATGCTAGACATAACACACATTGTACATTAAAAACTTAGACTCAAATTATCTTACATTTTAATGTTATGTATGCACATTATATGGGATTATTATGTAGATATCATATATGTTTCAGCTAACACACATCTTACAGGTCTTTTTTTGTTAAGGATAGTTCTTGTACAGGTTCAACAATTCCCCTTAAAAGAGGGGGAATTCATAGGGGTTTTTCATAGATATCAGGCTCCTATAATGCATTTATACTACATTTTTAGCACATAGGCTTAGATTATAAAAATCATACTAAGGTAAACACAATGAGAAAATAGTGACATGGAGATCAATACAATTACATAAGAATCAGAGTAGTAGGAAATTAGCACCAAAATTGGGACACTATCATGGAACTATTGTCCAAATTATGGTGCTACTACCTAGTAGCCTTAGTTTTAGAAAAAACTATATTGGCTAGAAAATTATAGGAGGTACAGTAAATGTTTACATAGATTTAGTTATAAATTTACCAATTTTGTTCAGTTTTGGTTAGATTCATACCAATTTTAGCTTAGATTCATACCAATTTTCTCATATTTTGGGAATCATGAATGGCATGATCATTCTCATATTTAGTTCAAATACTCAGATACGTATTATTATAACTCAGTCTAGAATCCATATGTTTAGATATTATATTTGGGGGCATGTGTGTGGCACATTATTTTTGTATGCTCACTTACACACTGATTGATCATATAGAATGATAAATTCCATGTCATTCTCTAAGTTCTATACATGCAACATCATATTCTAGGTTACACACTAGTTTCATGCCTTACTCCATATGTAGTGATTAGCATTCTTGAGTGGCCCAAAGCTACCTAATATATCTGAGTGGTTGTAGCACTGACATTATGAGTTAGACATTTCTATTTACATAGTGTAGTTTATATTTTATATGCATATAATACACATGGGTAGGTAATGATGGAGTTATATCCTAATTGAGTTATTGGTCCACCTACATGATAGGTTCAAACACACCATCTATCTAATCCAATCTATTCATAGGTCATGATCTACCAAACAGGGGTCGGAAATGATGGTGTCAAAATCAAATTAAGTTTTTGAGACACCCAAACATGAGGATTGAGCAAGCCATCAGATCAGTCCAATTTTTTCACCAATTGATCACTAAATACATGAACACATAGGTCATCACCAAGTTTATGCATTGGTTCATGTACTTAATGAGGTTTATTTTTCCCTTTCCTCTCTTATCACTTTTATTAGTTTTACTCATTTTCATTTATTTACTCATTTTTGTCTTTTTTTATATCTCTTAAGTAATGATTGATTTATGCACATTTCACTTGTAGGACATGCATTGGAGCATTATTCACATAGTCATACCCAGATTCATAGGCTTCACCTCTTAGGTAAGTATAGGTATGCTTCTTTTTCCTTTATCTTAGTCATTTTAATTTTTTTCATCTATAGAATAAAGGGGGGGATGTAATCACCTAAAATTGGTATTTGAGTGATAAGAGTGCTACTTAAGACTACTTATCCCTAGTTTAGCCCTAGACCTATCCTAGAGCCTATTTTTATACTTGTCTAGCCTTTGTGGGGGTCATAAGCATCCCTAGTCATCCCTAAATCAGTCCTAGACCCTCATTATTGTATCCTTACCCTTCATGCCTAGTGTTATACCACTTGGACACTATCACCATAAGAGGGATAGTAACACCACATGGAACTAGTGTCCCAATAATGAAATTATTGTCCTTTCCCTCCTCTTTTCACAAATAGGTATGTTTTCAAATATAAAACCTCTTAAGGTCATACTAGAATACTTTTAGCACTTGCACAAGCACTGGAAAAATATATATACATGAATTTTAGCCATTTAACCATTGTATGAAAATTAGATGCAAATTACATATGCAAAATCATAATAATCTATGTATAATTAAGGTTATCAATCCCTATTCTACCTTAATTTTGTATACTACCATTTACAACATTCTTAAGCTTAGATTACCTAGATTTATAGTCTCAAGCACATTCAAATCACTCAAGTCAACTATCATACTAGTTTCACTTGCACTTTCACCAACACTTAGGTGGGGATAAATACATTTGGCTTGATCCCTCTTTGGAGTATTGGCATGTAGGCATCTCTATTCATAGTAGGGTGTTGAGGATGTCTAACTTACCCCACTAAGAAACACATTTTTTAGATTGTATCAACCAAATGCCCTAGAAACATGGAGGATTAAGTTTTTCTCACAAATTTAGTCAAAATAGCCAATATATAAGGTTTTAAAACTTGTGCACGTAAGCATAAACCTCATATATCTAGACATAGGTGCACCCAAAAACTCAAGACAATCCTGTATAAATGACACTACCACCAAAATAGGGACACTAATGCCACATGTCTAATTAGGGCACTCTATATAATTAGGGTGATATTGTCTAGGAGGTGTTCTAACACTGAGATCCTATTTGTGACACTTAGACCAGTCTCTACCTCAATTTTCAACCTTCAGATCATCCATCTTAGTAATTTTCTAACTAAGTTCTTACTTTATTTATTACTATTTTTAGAAAGGTTAAATTGAGTCAATTATGTAAAAAATTAGTGGATATATTTATTACATATTATTACCATAATTTAGTATACTAAACTCTTTCACAAACATAAGATTTTCATACACTAAGTCCTAAAAGGTTAAAATAAGGGAGATGATACTTTTTAATTTAAAAACAAAAAGCTAGATCATCATTGTATAGCCATGAATCATCTTATATTTTCAAATATTATTGATTGAAATATTTTCTTAGAACAAATGATACAGGTTTGGTAAGATAATATGTTTTCACCTTCTAGCACTACTCAATCCTAGGATGACCATAAGACTTAAGTAATCTTGGCAATTTAGCCACATGAAAAGCATCTTCTATACTATATGTGCCTAGCCCTTTATCATGAATGTTGAAATAATATTATTTTAAGGAGGATTTAGAAGAAGACTGAATGAGAGTATTAATATCCACATAATTGGGTGGAAGTTACTTAGATACTACTTGTTTATCATTTTTAATGGGAGTGATAGCACTTAGACAATAAGATACTAGTGAGCTTTTACTTCTAAATGTTTGAAATACTGGTAAGGTTACAAATCTCTAGGAATACTTACCTCCATTCCATCATGACGGAACTTAATGCATTGGTGCAAAGTAGAAGGCATTGCATGCATATTATGAATCTATGGATGACCAAAAAGAAGATTGTATGGTAGGTCCAAATTAATGACACGATATAATGTATTATGGATAATTGATCTACCATAATATGAAAGGAAATAATACCAATTGATTGTCACTCTATGTTGTCATATCCTTTGATAATAATGGTGTCATTATTTAAATCTACTGAAGTGTATCCCAGTTATATAACTAACTATAGTGTAAAAATGTTGAGACCTAATCCATTATCTATCAACAATCTTTTGATCTTGTGATGAGTGATTGTGAACTTGATACAAAGAATTTATGTGAGAATCCCCCAAAGATGATATATCATTTTGTTCAAATGCCAATTATGGACTAGGATATATATTCCCCACCATTGTTTGAAATTTATTTAAGGGGATATTTCTTGGCACTTGATATTGACTCAAAATCTCATACAAGACATCTTTTTGTAGCTAAGAGTTACATAAAAAATCCAAAATAGAAATATGTGTTGGCATTTTGTTCAATTTATCTATAAGGTCATATTATTTCTTGACAAGAGGTATGTACTTAGATTTTGACTAACTTTGAATAGGATTTAAATGAGGATGTGAATTTAAATTAGTATAATAAGGAACAGGCCCTTGAATGGTAATCTTAGCACATCAAGTTATAGTAGCACAATCTCAATTAGAAATATAAATACTATAATAAAGGGGTCTTGGAATAGTAACTTGAGGATGTGAATCATAGGGAGAAGGAATTCCAAAATTAGGTGGACCATCTCCTAGAATAACATAACTTGCTTGCTAAAAATTAGGAGAATGGGCATGGGGATTGATGGTAATAATAACAACATGATGTTTCATAATTCATTGCACTATATTGTAATCATAAGGAGTGGCATGATATTTAACATTATTGGTTTTTAACCCCTAATTTTAATTATTTTTATTAGTAACCCTTTGCTTGTTATGATTAGTATTATGCTGATGGAATGGTTTTTTGTATATTCCCATGTCTTGGCCATTATTAGAAGATGATGCATTATTCAAATATATTTCCCCTCTATCAAGCATATGTTCTATAATATTTAGGAACTATACACATATTTGAATGGAATTCCCTTTGATGTGATGATACTCACAATACTCATGATCCCTATACTATTCCATTTCAGGTTGAGAATCATCAAAAGGTTTGGTATTTGTCCATCTGATCATATTTGTAGCCATAAGTTTTTAAAACAGATTTTAAATAGGCCCTCCTAATTTGGAAAATGGACATCAATTAAACTACCCTCTTGGAGGAGGTTGTCTTTGAAATTTAATTGGTCATAATTAATTTTCCCTCTACATTGGTGGTGATTGAATTGTTTAGACATGGCATTCCTCTGTGACTTCATTACCCACCATATTTTTGTTACAATTGAACTGTTTGGGTTTATCTACCACATTTCTTGACTTAGACATTGAAGCTTGGTTGTAATTCTAATTTTGATTATGATTGGAAGATTGACCTAGAGTCTAATTTGAAGAATATATTTTAATTAATCCTAGACCTATAAATGATCTCTCTATTTAAACCAATTTTATGATAACATCATCAAAAGTTTATGGACATTGTAGTTGGAGATTGAGAGTAAGCTTGGAATTCAGATTTTTCATGGAGATATTTGTCAACTTATTATCTAATAGTGTATGTGTACATTTACTAGTTATTGCACACCATATTTGAAGATAAGTGATAAAACTTTCCCTCACCTTTTTCTTGATAGCACATAAATCCATTGTAGTTAATTCAAGTTCTATGTTGTATGAAAAATATTTGACAAACTTCTTAGATAATTCATCAAAAGTTGGAACATAATTATGTGACAAATGTGTGAATGAATCTAAATTAGGTCCAACTAAACTCTATGAGAATAGATGAAGTAAAAAGTTTCTATCATAACTAACTTCTTGACAAGACATAAAGAATAAGCTCAGATGATCTATTGGATCTCCCTTTCCTTTATATTTATCAAATTTTGATATATTAAAATGAGATGACAAAGTTATATTTAAAATACTAGAATCAAATGGGTATAAACATATGTGATCCATCTTGTACTTTCTATTCTAATTTTTAGACTATAGTCCTAATATGGTCTCTTTGATTACTTGTAATTTCTAAATGAGGAGAAGATTTTGGGAAGTTAGTTGAAGATTATAAGATTGTGCATGGTATTTTGGATTAGAAGGAATTTGGTATTGATTTTGACTAGAATAAAGAATGACAATACATCATTGTAGTGAAGGATGTTAGAATTAATTGTGGTTAGACTATGGAATGAGAATGCATTATTATGTAGGAATTAGGAATTGATGTGGATTGATTGGAACATGTTGTCATGTATTAGATAATACTTCTTAAACATTAGAAGGACCTTTAGACATATTGGATTTAGGAAGTTGTGAAATTGATGGAATAGTTTATGGCTCAATGGGAGCATGTGGTAAGGGAATTTGCTCAAACAAATTCATAAGACTAGACTTGCATGGTATTTTATGGGGATTAGGATTTTTTTGAAGTTATTCCACAACACATTGTGAAGACTCTACAAGTACCTTATACTTAGGAGCCATGGACATTTAAACATGGGGAATGAAATATGGGATCATTTTCTTGTTGTTTAATTGAGACTCATAAACTATATTAATTATCAATGAACAAAGGATATTAATTGCTTGTTTAACTTGTTATAATCTGATGACAATAATGGATGACATTTTGGGTGTAGACTCAAGTAACCCTTTCCCCTTTCTTGATGTTTCTATTTTTGTTGATGGTTGAACTTCTTTGGGATTATGATTAGATGAGTGTGTATCATCAATCCAATATAAAATTATAACATGGCTAGTATTAGGCTATGATACTTTTATTGTATGAATATATTCTATAGGGAAATCAACAAGGGCATTGGTTCCCATCTCTAATAGACATAAAATATCATTTTCTCTATCAGTATAAAATTGATGTTCAAATTAAAATCTAAATTGCATCATAAAGAGGTGGATCTTATTTTTATGATAATTGATTAACATCCATACCCTCTTGATCCCAAAGATAATCATATTCATACAATTTTTTCTCGTATTGGTCTTGCATAAAGGGATCGGTTTAGTTTTGGATCCAATAATCCCTATAGGTGGTATTATAATCTATACCACTTCGAGTGTAATGAGGCATTATTAGAATATACTCTAGACTAGAAAAATGTCTTTTGGGAAAAGTAAATAAGAATATCTTTATAAATGACAAGTATTTGAACATATTTGACCAAAATAACAAACAACACAATGATACAAGAAAAAGAGGTATGAAGTGTACATGTTTTGAACAAGGTATAAATGGAACATATTTGACTAGATCTAGGGATAGAGTAACATTACTATTTCACACAAGACAAGGGTATGAAATGTAAATGTTTTTGACCAAGGTAGAATGAGATAAATTTGAACATAGAAATGGATAGAGTAACAATATAATTTCACACAAGATAAGGGTATAAAATGTAAACATTTTTTAGATAAGGTAAAATGACATAAATATGAATAGATAAATAGATAGAGTAACACCTTTTAATGTAAGTGTAATGTGACAATGTTTGACCAAAGACAAACCTAAACAATCCCACCCTATGCTATAAATTAGAAACTAACACAATTTTAAGGGAAAATCATTAATCCTTTTGATATACTTGATTTTGAGAGGATGAAGTTTAAGATTATTTAAAATTAATTAATGTAGGTTATTGGTAGGGTTTTTACACCCCCCCTTATCTCAAAATTTTGTATGAAAATGGCATATTCAAGACCTATTACTTTTGCATATTTGTAGCAATGATAATTCTATGATAAATAGGATTCTAATCTAAATTTTTGATTGGCAAACTAGTCAGTCCCAATATACCTGATGGTATGTGGGCACTTTAGAACTATCTAGCAATTGGATCCAAACTATCTAGATTATTGTTTAAAGGTCTTGTCTATTTCAAAATGACTTCAAATGTGTATTTTTTAGTGAATTATAATGTCTATACTATCGCATGGATTGAGACCCTATCTAGTTGGTCAAACTAACTACTCAACCACTATCCCAATGAATAGTATGCTCAATTTGTATACCCCACTAGTTAAGTGGGGTTGGTATGATATCAGGCTAAAACCCTAGGTCAACATATCGATAAGATAATTGTGAGGTGGATATGAAATCTTGATCATAAACCAAAAGAAAAAGGAAGGTATTGTTATTTTTATTTATAGGATCCCACTAGAGGTAATCTAAGAGAATATCAAGCAAATATTTGAGATTTAACACAAATAGAATATTTTCATTTCTAATTCACCTAAAAGGGAAGAACATGCATGTAAAATATCCCCATAATATACTCAAGAAGAAAAAAATCAATAAAGACTACTTGCATGAAATGATAAAATTTTGACAAATAAGCAACTACTCTTTTTAAACCCAAAATTAAATGTGAATTGAAAATATGATACGTTTGATATAGATCATTATTTTTTTGGATTCTAAAAGTAAACAAGGTGAGTATTTTTACTTAGGGGTCTTTTACAAGTGAAGGAGATTAATTTTTTTAGTTGATTCAACTCTCAATTTTTCACATAGAAGCATTTTCATAGAATCACAAAGTAATTTCATTTTTTTAGGAACCTACACAAGACATAGACACAACATAGAAAACTAGATAGAAATGATTTTGCTAATAAATAGGTTATTTCACTAATTATTAGCATAATTTTGATAAATGTATATCAAATTCATTAAATATATAGATAATTATAATAATTAGATAAATAATTTTGTTGTTTATATAAACCTACATAGAGCAAAGACAAAACACAAAAAACTAGACAAGGATAATTTCACCAATTAACAAGGTGATTTCATCAATTATTAGATTAATTTTGTTAAAGATGTAACAAATTAATCAATGAATAGATCATCAAACTTGAACATTTTTTCTTAAATGTAGAACAATTTCACTAAAGAATAGACCTGCATAGAAAATAAATAATAGACTAGAAAAGATAGAGACAATTTTTCCAATGAAAAGAGTATTAAACCTAAATAATTTTGATAAAATGTAGAATAATTTCATTCAAGAACATACCTGCATAGTAGATATATAACATAATATAAAATATGAAGATGATATCACTAATTACAAGGATGATTTCATCGATTAGTAGAGAAAATTAGATACAATTTCATTATTTTTAGGAATGAACTCATTGATTTAAAAATAAAAATAGAATACAAAAATTTGAACACAAAGGAGCCAAAATATTTAGATTTTCTACAAATCAAGATTAGTTTATAGGCTTTAATGAAAGGTGTGGGTTATGACGTCCCATTGAGCATGCCATATGTGTTGTTATAATGCAAATATTCAATATTTTCAAAAAATATTGATTAATACACGTAAGGTGATAATAAATATTAAAGAACACACCTAGGACCCTAGAGCTCAAAAAAATACCAAGGAGACTACAAATTGCATAAATACTCACACCATGTAAACATCCTATTTAGCTTGACCATTGTTAAGATGTGGCTCAGATGTAGCTTTTAGATGGTCTTTGTCAATATAAATTTTAAGTTAAGCATCTCCATAAAAGATATGTATCATGAATACTTTGATCAAATAATGTCAATTGATGAATAAGTTTAGCTTGATAAAATATAGGGCTTCACTATATCACTTTAACATGATAATAGTGATGTGAATTATATTATTTATAACAAAACTAGATTGATCGGGGCCTTTCATCTTGAATTCAAGATGAACTATTGTCAAAGTGTCCTCAAGTGTGCACATGGATCAAACACATGGATAAATTATGTAACTCATTCATGTCAATGAAGATGAAGGGTGGATTTTGACCTTTATATATATCTAACATGAATGAAAATAATCCATTTATATCAATCAAGATTAAGGGTGGAGGATGCTTTTTGTAACTAACAATGATGAATGAAAATAATCCCTTCATCTCAATGAAGATGAAGGGTGGAACATCCTCTCCAAGAGAGCACATGGATATTAAAGGTGGGCCCTTCATCTTGTTTTCAAAATGAAGGGTGGAGGATAATCCCACTTTATTACTGATTCTTTGCATAATTATTGTGCTCTCAAGGGTATATCCTTAGGATTTCAAGATTAATTTTTACATTAATATGACCACTTGGGGGGGAATAATAATATTAGTAATTATAATAAATTAATTAATTAAATATTTCAAAGACATTTAATTAATACAATGTGAGGAATTGATCATTAAATTTAAATTGAGATAGAGGAAATAATTGATCCTAGAATGATAATTGATTAGAGAAATGATAACTAAACAAATAAGAGGAAATTAATCAAAGAAATTGATAATTGAATAGAGAAGAGGTAATTGATCAACTAAATTTAAGATTGAACATAGAGATGATTAGGGAATAGATAATTGAATAAATAAATGATCATAATGTGTGAAATTATGGGAAGTCATTTAATTGTGTAATTTAACATAAAAGTGATAAAATTGGAGTGTCTACAATCTCTTGGTCATGGGAGGGCATAAGCACCTTCCTCCATGCCGATAAATCATAGGATAGCATTGGGGTTATGATCCAACTTTCCATTTACACTGCATTATAATAAACCCATGTAGGAGGACATGTGAACTTGGTTCCACCACCACTTTCACTAGAAAAGGGTCCACAATACAAGCATGCAAATACATAATTTTTAATATCATGACTCTAAAATTTTAAAAGAATAAAATTCATAAAAAAATAGCCAACAAAAATGAGGGATATGATATCTCCAAAGCCACAAAATGGGCATAAAAATTGCAAGGTGCGTAAAAGCATAACCATGGAAGATAAAGTAGAAAGAAAAGATAAGACAAATGGACCTACTCCTTAAATATTTAACAACTAGAGTAAAAGAAGAGAAATTTTTTATAAACAAATAAACTAAATAATTAGCATGGAATCCTACTTTAATACACTTGGAATCATCTTAATACACCTTCTAAAATTTTGGGTAATGGTTGAAGCCTCCTTACCAAAATCCTTCCTCTAGTTCCTCCTTATTTTTCTCCTTCTCCTCCCACTTAAATTTATAAATTTATACAAATTAGCCAAATTTGTCTCAAGGAAGGCTTACTTTCCTCAAATAAGCCCAAATCTCCTCTCTAAATTCCAAATGGAATGTGACATGTCCCTTACCATATCTTAATTTTTGGTCATAAATTCTCCCCTCCTCCTTAACTCTATATAAATTTATCCATATTGGATAATTTATTCAATTTTATAGAGACAAAGGCTTGGATGTGCACAACATAAAATGGTGTCAATCAATTTATATATTTTATTCAACACCATATATATATATATATATATATATGATGAGGAAGATATCCATAAATGTAGGATATATATATATATATATATATATATATATATATATATATATATATATATATATATATATATATATATATATATATATATATATATATATATATATCCTACATTTATGGATATCTTCCTCATCCTTATCTCCTCGAATATCTCAACCTATGCCCTAAATCTCTTACAAATCCATATCCTACAAACTCTCTCAAAACTCCTATTCTGATGTGATTAATACTCAAGTAATAATCACTTACACTATGCATTATTTTTTCCACTTATTATTTTACCACACACCCTAATTAAATAATAATATAATGTGAAACACGTAATCACCCATGTGAGGACTAATTACTCAAAATTCCCCCCATTAGTGCAAATGTGGGGAGAGGAACCACATAGACTAAACATATTTATATTGCCCCTGCCCCCAACCCCCAAACAAGATGGATGTTGGGTTCACCCAAGAATGCATCCATTACATTGAATAAGAGATTATTATATTGATGGTCAGCCATCATACATGTTTTATTATTATTTGACTTGTAACATAGGTTTATTTAAATAATTTGATAAAATACTAATAACACACGCACACACACACACACACATGACTATAAAAAATAATTAGAAAAAAATGAATCAAACTTAGAAACATGACTTGGTAAAATTAAAGAACTAAATAGGCAAAAGTAAAACCTATAACAAAATATTAAACTAAAACTATATAAAGGAATTAAATAAAAAAAGAAAACTTGAAATTTTAAAAAAATAACTCTGACTAAAAAATACTAAAACATTAAATAATAATAATCTTAATAAAAAACTAAAAAATAAAACATATTTATAAAATAAAATTATAAAAACTAAACTCTATTAAAAACATTAATTAATATAATTTAAAACTCTAGCAAATAAAAAAAACTAAAAATTAAAAATTACGGGCTCAATCTAATACGACTAATAATAAATAAAACCACAAACTTTCTAAAAAGTTAACAAAAATAACTAAGTCTTAAACCTAATACCAAACTTCATAAAAAATAAAACCTAAAAAAATATCATAATCGAGAGAAGATGAGGGCGATGTGGATGGTGCCAGGAAAGCAATATGGAAGTTGCTCAGAGGTGGAGAATCCATAGACTATGGAGGAAGAATTTGTGGACCATGAATGCCATATGTGAGAATATCAATGTATTCATGGAATATCATTCTTCACAAAGAAAGAACAATAGTATAGGTAGGGATTTATCTCTTTTTCTAATGAAAGATATCACAAATAAAGTGGAAATCATAAATCCATGTAGCTCAAGGTGAGGGAGGATGAAGGAAGATAACATCATGGAGAGGTGAAAAAAGTCTAGATAATAGGATCCATTAAGGTAAATACAAATGTTGTCATTGATTCATTTAAGCTAGATACAAGGCTAAGTATCATGAATATAGACTGATATGAGGTCTTCCCATTACCAAGTGCCAAAATAAATCACCATAGTGAGTCGAATGACATAATTTTTTTTTGCACCTATGATCTTATAGGCTATTAATGCAACCAATGCTCCTTCCAATGTAATACTAGGAGAAATTTATGTTGATGTCAAACCAAACCAATGTAAATCATGATCCAAGCCTTCATACCATATGTAGGGTTTGGTATGGATAAAACATAGAAGGATAATAAATTGTATAGCTAAATGTCTAAAAAATTCTCATAAAATCATTCACATGATGAGTTTCACCCAGGTTGATCATGTGATTTCAATCTAAAAATATTTTATCTACTCTTTTGATTTCTTGTGAAACTGAAACACATCCAGCAACCAAAAACTATATAAAAAAGTGTGTGTGTGTGTGTGTGTGTGTGTGTGTGTGTGTGTGTGTGTGTGTGTGTGTGTGTGTGTGTGTTATGGTTTGAAAATTATGAATATAATGAAGTGTAGATAATGTAAATAATGAACATAATGGAAGCTTGAGGTGATAATGCAGGTGGATGGTGAATGACAAAAATATTACACATAGTCTACACTAAAATTTATTGACAACATGTAAGTAGGGTGAATGGAAAAAATGTCATTGATGCATGGGCTACACTATATAGTCATTAAACCATTTTGATGAAAAAATAAAAATTAATGGAGGTAAAATATATAGGTTCAAAGGAACCTATGCTGATACCAGATGTATAAATTACTCTATATTGGAGAATTTATTCATTGTGAAATAACTAAAGGCTCAAATGTGCACAACATAAAATGGGGTCAATTAAATTTAATATTTTATTCAACATAAAAATAGTTACATATGCAATGAATATATTTCCTACATTTATTTATATCTTCCTCATCTTTATCTCCCTAAATATCTTAACCTATCCCCTAAATATCTTTCAAACTTATCTCCTACAAACTCTCTAAAAAAATTTATTCTAATGTGATTAATATTCATGTAATAATCACTTACATTATGAATTATTTGTTCCACTTATTATTTTTCCACACACCCTAATTAAAAAACAATCTAATGTGGAAAACCTAAGCACCCATGTGAGGACTAATTCCTAAACAAACTCCACTTACAATCCCATGTAGGCAAGCAAACAAGTCCATGCCTCATAAATGGAATTATTATCCCAAGTCATAAATGGCATATGGAGTACCCATAAAGTCCTATAAGGTTTCTTAAAATAATCTCCTACCTTATTATAAGTCTAAGGACAAAAAAAAAAACCCCAAAATATCTAAAATCTACTTTAAGGCATTCTAAGAAGTTAAATCACTCAACTCGTTTGCATCTGAGTCAAAGGGGGAAACTTAAGTGCCTTAAAATTACTTGAAGAATGAATTAAAAATTTTAAATAATATTATTAATTAATAAGGTAATAATATTTTTCAAGTGGGGTGAATAATGCTAAATAGTTTAAGGACACCTATGCATCTGACTAGGTCCATAATAAGGTACAATGGGTGGTTAGGATCATGGTAAGATCAAGCATATGTGTTGCCACTCTACCCATTATTTTTTTATTCCTATTCTATTCCTAGGTCCCTCATTTTCCTCCATGTTATATGTATAACATTTCACACATAAATTCCCTTTCCTAGAATCCAAATGTGCATAATATAAGCCATATAATAGATCTTAATCCAAACAACCAAAAAATAGCATATTTAAGGCATCACATATCCATGGTGATAATCCAATATCAAACATATAACATATTTTTTATCAAATACAATATTAAGGATATTATATTTGGTGATACATCAATACACATCATAATTAAAAACTAAATATCATAAGTAAACTGATATCAATGCATAGAATAATCATTTAATCTAAACATAAAACCATTCTTGTGTAAGCACAACATAAAAATATAATAAAGACATAATTATTATATTAGTCTAAAAGACTCAATAAAATATCATGTCTCAAATATACATATGCCACATCTCAATAGGACATGTGAAAAATTCCACAAGTCTGAAGGTGAGCACTGTGAAAATAGGGGTCTCATACTCAGGTACCCTTATAACCATGAATTATTAAACTATAATAGAGAAGTTTTATTAAGCTATTATTTTCTATCATGTGGATAAATTATATTTTATATACTTAATTATTTATGGTGGTGAATAAGAATGGGGATTTAGCCTACTAATGATAATTTACTCATAACTATGCACTATAGGTGTAGTTAGGTCATGGTTGAGGCAGCATGCCATATCCTCCTTAGATGAGTCATTACCAACTAACTTGACCTAGATAAAATCCTCCATCTATATTTATTAGGTGAGTATTTGAGATATATTTCACATGATGTGTTGGTGTAGAAGGATAATGAGTTAGATGTTGAAGTGTGTATAAGGACTAGCTTTTGGGGATATCGCTAGACTAACACAACATTTTAGTTTTGTTACTAGGATGGGTGGCATTTTTTTGATGAAATGATGAGAAAAAAATGATGTATCATATTTATATATAACATATTAAGTTTTGTTTATACCATATAAAACATAAATTTACAAAGAATCACCCCAATTTTGGTGGCCAAAATCTAAGAAAATGGGTCAAGGACAATCTGTATGACCCTCTTTACGATGTTTTTTTAAAAACTATAAAATCACCTAAATGAATGGATTATGGCATATAATTTAGATGAGATGATAAATTTGGGATGGAATTATCTTTGGATTGATAAATTTGTGAAGTAACTAAGGAAATTGGATGCAATTTGGACTAAAGCTATGTAATTTTGTTGGCATGGCACAATGAATAACTATGTGTTCAAATTTATCTTATCCATGTATTTTTATCCAAAATAAGTTGAGTAAAATTTATTTCAAAATACAAAAGGATCATACCTAAGATAATTTTTTTTTAGATCAATAATTTGATGTTAGATAACAGGATTAAAGACTTGCCATTGGTTGGTTAAGTCCCTTCATGTGTGGGCAGGGTAGAGGGTAGAAGGTGGAAGAAGTGTAATATCTAGGAGATAATAACACAAGGATACCTCACCATTAAAGGACCACGTTAACTTGATATCTAAATGTATATATGTGAAGAGGATAAACTAGAGATAGTGGATAAAAGGGACCTTAGGTGAAGGGCATAGTCTATCTTAGGATATGTCTTGAGCACCTATAAATAATAGATACGACATGGGAGAGCTCTCACATAAATAATTTGTTCCCTTGTGTGAAATATTTAGATGACAAGTATTAGTATTTAATATTGGGAGAATAATCTAAGGTACCCTAATAAAATATTATGTAAGGACCACCATAGATATGCATGATTTACCCCTACATGAATCACATTCCCAAGTGTTTTGACCATTATCAATAGAGACTCAAGAACTGGTGTTTATAGTTTTTATGTCAAGAATTAAATATTTTATAGCATAAGGATAAACAAATAATCCTACTGAGACATGTTAACATATACCATCCAATCATACTAACAAATTAAATGAAGTGCACAATTTTTTTCTTGAGCAATGCAAACTAGAGAACCACTAGCTGGAGGGGGTTTGACCCATCAATCAAGTGGATTAGCACAAAGTGGAGTAGCATGGGATGAAAGGTAAATAATATACTATACTATCATCTATATGACTAGTAGGGTAGTAATGTTTCCCATTGCAGGAGGTAATAGGGTCATGGCACCAACATAAGGGGTTATTGAAGATAATTAGAGTTTAAAAGCATCTATGATTAGTGATCCAACATATCAAGCACTCATTACACCCATACCTTATAAATGGGTCCTCTAAGATATGTCCCTAAGCCTTTCATATTATCAAGGAGTGGATAAATTTTCATAACGTGTCCACAAAATTAAACTCATCTATCATGCTAAGGGGATTATCCAAACTGAGTTACAAGATAAGTCATTTTATGATAACATTACAAGATCACGCTTATACCTGGTATATAAAGCATGACCTAGGAGAAAATATTATGGATTATGATTTCCTAAAAGTGTAATTCCTAAAAGAGTTTTATATACCTGAGTTTGAACAACAAAGTGTTATTGCATTTAAGGAAATAAAGTAGGAGGTGACAAAGAGCATTCACACCTATGATGCCTAGTTTAAGACTCAAGTATCAAAGCTATCCTATGCACTCCTCCTATTTTATCATGTGCAATGGTTTTTTGGTGGATTTGTTACTCCTTATCAATTGACCCTATCAATGAGAACTCTCATAGAGCCATGGGAGGCTCTAAAATATGCATTGTGAGCTAAGGATATAGGCAGTATGGATTATGAAGTAATTTTAGCCCTAAAAGCACGTATTTCATCAATGATAAAAAAATATGGCAAATAATAATACATAACTCTTATATTGGATTATGGTGCATGGATTATGAAGTAGAGGGGCACACCAAAAATAACTTCCCTAGGTGTAATATGTACACTTTGATGTCATCTCATGAGATTTACAGAGAAGTTTAGTGTGTTTGAAATTACACCTACCCCTGTATGCAACCCAAGTAATAAATTATCTTACTATAATATTTAGGGTATTTTAAGGTGGTAAATGAGTTACGTAACCAAGGTGAAAATTAGGTGATAATAGGACCTTCAGATTAAGCATATGATGGATACAAAAAGTAACATGGATAGAGAAGCCATAGATTTAGAGGACACTTTGGTGAAAGGTTCCCATCATTTGGTTGTTATAAATGTGGGGTGATTAACCAATTTTATCATGACTTCCCCATGCACCCCACTTATGTATACTATCAAGGCAACCACAAGGTCGAGGATTATCCATACTTATACTAGAATATCACCCACAAATCAAGGCAAAATAAGGGTACTATAATGATTTGGTGTAGGACCAAAATGAATCATTGGGTCCCCAAGGATTAGGTTAATAATAATTTGAAACCCAAGGTTCAAGTGATAACCAAGAGTGGCCTAACCACACAACTAATCACCACTCTTATAGAGAATGTCTAACCAAGGTATGATCCTAGAAGATCTAAATCTCATATGGCATACCCTAACCCATAAAGAGTACCATACCCTAATGGATTTTTTTAAAATTAAGTACTTTAGGATGTAATGGATGTGATCACAATCTACAAGGTGAGATACAACATGTACATGACTTATATGAAAAAGTGAGAAAAGAGATTCAGCCCTAAGAACCCAATGACACATACATAGATGATCTCGCTGAGTTATTATCCCTTATATGACTTTATGGAATGATACTAATGCTAAATAACCTATTGGTTGAATACAAGGGAAAGCATCCCATTGATGTGATGGGATTTATCTTGGAAATGGGGCATGATTTGAGAGTCACCATGAATATAGGGTATGATCAAGAGTTACTACTAAATGTGGATATCAACAGATGGCCATTCTCCAATATTCTATTGGACACTAGGGTAGATTTAAATATTATAACATAGGATGATTTTTTCAAGATGAGTAGTCCTCCCTTATGACCTTCCACTCATGTTTTTTATGGCCAATAAAGTAAAATCCCAACATATGGGTATTATCCCTAATGTCAACCTTGAGATTTGGGATGTAAAATTTTGGGATGAGTTTGAATTCATCAAGATAATAAAGATAGATAATTACTTTTAATTTCTTTTTATGCCATGGTGTTACTCAAAAAACATTAGTATGTACTTCAAAAAATTATTTATGAGCTTTGAGAATGATGAGTGTGTGTTTGTCTCTTTATCATAAATAATATATACATTATAATCACACAAGGATTAGATAATTTTCATTGTAATGTAGAAGGAATATTACATTGGGATGATTCTCAGTTAGTAGTTTACACTAAAACTATTTCCTATAAGTGGTGGGTCTAAGAGTCTTATGAGAAAATAGAGCACATCCTCAACATAATTTTAGTGAGGCCCCAATATTTACAAACATGGTAAACCAATCCTAACAATACTAAGCATGTTCCATCCTATAGAATGATATGGGTACCACACATAGAGAAAAATGTTGAGCATGTTTTGAAGATAAGCAAAGGGAGACTTGCTAATTTAGATAACTTTATATATTCCACCAGCCTTTATTTATATGTACAAAACATGGAGGCTTATATCCCAAATGAGAAATATTAAATATGTATCATGGTGTATACTCTTAAAATCACTACCACATGCTAGTGGGCCACCCATGAACCTGGCCTACTAACCCAAGTTGAAATCAATTATGCCATGTGTTCTTGGTTTGAGTAGAGTAATTGATGTTATAAACTAACAATCTATAGTGGTATCTTGGACCCATACACACATGTGTGGACTCCCTAAGAAAACTCATTAATAAACCCTTTATGATTATTAATCAATCTTTGGGTTCACACTTTGTATTAGTCATTAATCACTTGGGCCCATCCTAGGTACATTATAAATGAAACATATAGGGAAACGACTAATTGGGATACCTTAAATGAATTTTACTTCTCCAAAAAAAATTTGGACAAAACCTTATATATCATGTACCAATCTATATTTTAATATGACATAATCATGAAGGAATGAGTCATATAACTATGTGGACATAATGGGTTGGCCTTATCCAAGTTATTTTCGGACCGTATTATGAACAATGCCTCTAGTTAATAAGACAAGATGGTGTGCATAGTATGTAACTAGATATATGCAATTGATGGCACAAAAGGTAAAGAAAGAGATTGATAAGGAAGAATTGAGTGAATTTCATGTGTACACCACCTAAGTAAAATGAAAAGTTGTTTATACATTATTTGAGCACCAGTAGTGATATCAAAAGCCTTTAAAGATAATCAATGTAAACATAGGTTCAAAAGAAGAGCTCAAGATTGCTATTATTAGTGATATTGGATAGATGTGGAGTTGGCATGCATTATTGAGATCCTCAAAGAATATTAATACCTCTTCCCTATAATTTAGATCAAAATAAATGGAGTCCATCCCTCTTTATGGAAGATGAAAATTAATTTACTCAAAAGCATGAGACTAGTAAAGAATTAACCATACAGTATGAATCCCACCTTCATACAAAGGTAAATATTTTAAATGATAACATGTTAGTTGTAGGTGTGATTTACCTAATATAGGAATCTAAAAGGTTAATCCCCATTATCATTATCATCAATAAGGATTGAGGCATCATGATCTATGTTAGCTATCACCTCCTTAATGTGGCATGTGTAGTAGACCCCTTTCTCACTCCTTTCACTAAATAAATTATAGAAGGGTTGGTAGGATATAAAGTGTCCATATTTATTAATGTCTTTTATAGCTATAATCAAGTTCAAATTCAGGAGGATAAACCAAATACCACCTTCATAATGGATTTAGGTTAATTCACCTATAATGGCATATCCATTTGAGATAAAGAATGTTCTTGTAGTCTTCTCATGAATAGTCATTTATGCATTCAAATATTTTGTCCATTATTTTATCCAAGTGTACCTAGATTATTAGATAGTTTGTAGTTAGTAAAGGACCATCATGATAATGTGATGCTTATGTTCAATCATTTGCAATAATTATATATTTTTTTGAATTTTAATAAAATTATTTTCACCAACCGTTTGGCATACTTCTTGGTCACATCACTTGTAATGAGTATCTTCAAGTCAATCCTACAAAGGTGGTTATTATTCTTTAGCTTGAGGCTACTAAAAACTAGTGAGAGGTATGTTTTTTATTAGGTCATAACTATTACTACCAAAAATTAATTTGAAACTATGTTATAATTTCCACACCATTATAAGTCCTCCTATGTAAACTTCAATAATCTCTGTGGGGGGGAAGGTGCATGATGAATCTTTCAAAACATTGAGTCAAAAAATAGCTAGCACACCAATCTTATAGTTTTTAGATTAGAATGCTCCATTCCACATACATTTTCTTACCTCATGGAAAATAATAGGTGTTATCTTAGCTCAACCATGGGAGAACAAAATCTATTGCCCAATCTAGTTTACAAATTAAAAGCTCACCCTCACTAAGGAAAATTACACCACCACTGAGTGTGAGGCCCTCGTAATAGTTTATGCACTTCAAGAAATTTACTAGGTCTTATTGGCCACTCTTTTTATTTTTTATACTGATCATTAGGCCTTGAATTAATTATTTCATAAGCCCTTTCTCCATGGATGTAATTGTCATTATATAGTCCTTTTCCAAGATTTCTAATTCTTAATGGTCATTAAACCAAGGAATCAAAATTTGAGACCCAACCTCCTATCCCACGTCACCATAAGAGAGGATGTAAGTAAAAGTAATTATGATATGTTTGATGCCTAAATATAAAAATTACAGTGCATCTCATAGGAACTTGTTGAGATTATCTCCTTCTTTATCTCTCAATTTGTACCTAAGAACCTCTCTACTAAGGAAAAGAAGCAACTATCCATCTAGGTCACCCCTTATCAATTGGTTGGAGGAGAGATATACAAGCTAGGCCATTATGAGATCCTACATAATTTTATCCTATAATATAAGTTTGATATCATCATACAGTAGGCACATGAAAGTGGAGTTGGAGGTCACTTTGTCAAAGAATCAATTGCACAAAACATTTAATTTTATGGCCTCTAGTGACATACCATATTTCATGATTCCAAGGAATATGCTAAAAAATGTGATTTGTGAAAAATAATGGGGAAAATAAACAATAGTAATTAGATGCCTCTAGTCCCATTATTGTATAGGTATTATTTGAAAAATGGGCCATCAACTTTGTGGGCCCTATTGCTCTAGCCACGTGAATGATTGATGTGTGATATATCATCATTATAACTGACTATTTTACCATATGGGTCAATCCTACACCTATGAAAAAAATCATTTTATCCATAGCCACATGTTTTATATAGGAAAACATAATCATTTGGTAGGGATGCCCATTCATTTTGACCACTAATAAGCACACCCACTTCATCAATGAAACTATACAATTCATGATCACACATTATAAGATAATGCCTTATCATCCTAAGGCCATTACAACTACTAAGGATTTCAATAATGTATTGGGTAACTACCTAACTAATATTTGTGATTCAAGCTTTAAGTATTGGGATGACTGACTTCTGTTAGTATTATGGGCTTACTACACCACCTATAAGTACATGAACAAGTCTACACCATTTCAACTAGCGTTCAGGATTGAATCTATAATACTCATGGAATTATTATTTTTAGAGGTACAATCACTTATATGGGTGGGGTTTGAATTGGTGATGCAATCAATTCAATTCCAATTCCAAAACTTCAAACTTTTAACCAATCAATAAAATCATTCATGAAGCATATAAACTAATTATTACAAATAATAAAGGAAACTATACAAGATCAACACCCATAGCACATGAATTATGTGGGAAACCCTCATGGGGGATAAAACCCACTCTTAATTATAAAAACAAGTGGACTATAGTTTTATAATATATTTTCAAACAAGATACTTTAGTGAAGCACCCACTTCACAAGGAGCACCAACCCCTAAGCATGAATAAACACCCACTTGTCCTAGATGTTGATCACCCACACAACACCTTATGATGTTAGTACCTCTATAGCTTTGTTTTCCTTTCAATATGATGGATAAATAGTGAATATAAACTCTCTATAACCCTTCACACTCTCTCAAGCCTTCACACACAAGCAATGTATCCAAAATAGCCTTTTGGATCACTCTACACCTCTTCACTCATCCTCAATCTTCAAACCTATAAGAAAACTATTACAACATTAAAAATATGACATTTAGGTCACACACATATCCCTTAAACTTATCTACTCTTCAATCTAGCCACCAAGTATGCTCACCCTTTTATTCTTCGCTTAACTACTCTATAAACCTTCATCTTTTTTTATGTTCTTTATAAAGCCTTCATGATCACCATCTACTTGGTTGGCCATAAGACATAAATTAACCCCTAAGTATTATATTAGACTTATAATAATATTTATATATACATACATAGTTCATCCATAGCTTTGACAGATCACCCTTAAGCAACATCACCTTTAAATTAGGCCTTAAGAAGCCCTTATAGGTCCATGGAGACCTATTCATTCTTGTAGCACTTCACTGACCAAAAATAGGAACACAAGACCACTTTAAAGCACATAAGTCCTCACTATATGACCCCTAAGACACCCTCAAGTGATTAAATTCATCATTACACACCTCTACATATGCAAAACCTATCAATCATTTACCTTGAACATGAAAATACCATAAACAAATTGTTTTCACTCGAACCCTACACCTGCTAAATTGGAAGGATCATTCAATGACACAATGGGAACATCCCCAATGTTATGGGACCTATAGAATTATTTTTTACAAAGTTTTGTTTTTCCTCGGGACTTTCATTTTTTCTTTTGGATAAGAATCATACAATGTTCTAAGTTTTGAGGCCAGAAAAAAATAAGTAAAGAAGCACACAGAGGCTTCCACGTGTCACATTGACACTATTTCTAGCTCAAAGGAATGAAAAGGAGCCTTTATCTTGCACATGATGGACACATGGTGAAATTGTGATCCTTTTTATAAAAGTAAAAGTTCCAATAGTGAGTCGAGTACTAGGCACTAAGCTTCATGGAGTACCCTTTTGATAAAGCTTAGAAAAAGGTTTCAAGATTCAAATGAACATAGATTAATGCCCCTTGTCACCTTAGTTCTCCCTCAAAGAAAAAAGAGTTTTTAAAAGCCTTCATTGAGTGAAATACTGACACATGGGTAAATGACATTTTACTTTGAGTCAAAAGGCAGCAGGAGAGTATGAAGTAAGTGAAGGGTATCCACGTGTCACCACTACACTCCTTAGAGCTAAGGAAAATATAAAAGACCTCCCATCTTGTGAAAGGATTTCAAGTGTATCTTGTGGATATTAGGAAAAGGATTAATTACTTGATTGGGATCTATAAATCTAATGGTGCAGAACTTTGAAGAGCCATTAAAACTAAAAGCTAAGTAAAGAGTAGGAAAGAGTCTCAACGACTCTAAAAGGCCACAAAAGATTCCACGTGTCCATGTTTGGGGAGACTACATGTTAAATAAAAATGAGGATAAAAAATTAAAATGGAATGAGGGTCAGTTAGTATAAATACCAAAAATAAGCCCCAAGTGGTTTGGCTCCAACAACATGTAGTTTCTCAGATCCAAAAATTATGGATAAGTGATTAAACCTTAGACAAATGGTAGAGACTCACGGTGGATATTTTGTTGGGATATAAGTATCTATAAAATGGGAAAAATAAGGAGATGGATCTAGACCATATATGAAGTTTTATGATTTATTTCTTTAAAAGCATTTGACTACCTTAGTAGTTGCCTTTATTAAGAATTTGAAGATTGTATTATGTGCATTTTTGCCTTATGTAATTTATTCATATATAAAGAAAGAGTGGTTTTCTATGTAATAATAGTCTGGTTTTTAGTATTTCTTCTCATTTTATGCTATAATACTTTTGTCAATTTCACATAATTATTGAAAATATTAACCATGTTGCATACTCTTTTATATTTTTAGGGAAAAATGTTGAAACTAATACTGTGTTGTTAGAGATAGATGATGATCCAAGTTACTTTTTCCATTATAAGACTTTGTTTAGTCTATAGTATTTGTTGGAATTATTGATCATGGTTTACACTCTTTAATATTTCAATAAATTATGTTAGCACTCTTCACTGTGCCATTCAATAAAGGAATTCAATCTTGGTGTATCACCTTAGTAGTTAAAATGCTCTTTTATGCATTATTTTCTCTACCTTTACACCAAACCCAAAGACAAGAGCTAGCTACTTTAAAATTTGGAGGTTATTTTGAGGGTCAAGTCCCACATATTTGAAGCTTCCCATAAATCTAGTGATTAGTTACAAAATTAAGCATCAACATTTTTTTTGGCACACCCAGTGGGATAGGATCTAATTTTGTTTAGAAGTGTATGAGACGACATCCTTTAAAGAGGGAGAATCATGGGCTGATTACAAGATATTAATCTACAATAAACCTAGGACTCTTAGTAACACCTTTGGTGACTACTTCAAGGAGAAAGCTGACTCAATAAGCTACTTTGGGAGGTCAAATGTCTATTCAGGTGCCACTTAGAAACTTTGTCAATTAGAACAGTAGAAGTCCACTTATCCTACCAACACCTCCTGATACATGGGATCCCATTCTAGCTAATGCTCTAAAAGCATTATCTAAATTCACTAGAGAGGACATTAAGACTCCATCAAAGCATATTCAAGATGTGGTTGATTTATGTACTATCTACTTTATTACGTAACAAAATGTATCCTTGAGACTACTCACTTCCTCTTTAAAGGGAAGAGCTCTTGATTGGTATAGATCTTTAGTGCCAAATTATATTGCAAACTAGGACCAATTGGGAACCTCATTATATGATATATTTAATGAAAAGGGAGATATATCATCCCTTATAAAATAATTAATCACTATTAAGAGAGCCCCCCAAGAAGTAATGACCAATTTCAATACTAGATTTTAGAAGACATGGCAAAGAATCCCAAACTCAACTTGATCAGCTACAGGTATGGAAATAATTTTCTATCTCAAAGCTTTTAATTCTGATATCTTAGTCATGATTCAATCACTAGGAGGGAAGACTCTTCTTGATGCTTATGAACTCACTCTAAGAGCAGAGAATAATTTGATAGATGCCAAAAAATTACCCCCAAGGCCTCTTATGCCTATGTTCCCTAAATTATCCCTTCCAACTCAAGAAGGGCTTCTTAGTAATTCCCAAGCCAATACTTCTCTATATGCCTTTCCTTCATCTCAAGAAACACCAGTCATAAAGACATCTTCTACCTCATCTGAGAGGAATGATGTTTAAAACATCCTTAAAACCTTTTCTAATGAAATTATCAATCTTAAGAGGAACCAAGCTTCACACCAATGACCTCCTTATCAGGGTTTCCAATGGAATAGACCCCCCTATCATCCAAATCAATACCAAGGGACTCAAAGATCAACTTTCATAATCACCTAACTAGATTTCCCCCATACCCCTACCATTTTAGATGGTTTCACCAAGCTTAGGAAGAGATCTAGTCCCTGGCCAAAATAACTTGGCAAAAGAAACAAATGCATGGTGCTTTCCTTGTAATGAATCTCACATGCCAAGATATTTCCCTATGGGAAATATATAATAGAGAGTAGATGAATAAAGAAGAATGGGAAGCTAAGAAGTAACCTCATTAGGACCACACTAGTCACCTAGAGTTCAAAATGCAACCATGGTGGTCAGATGTAAGGCATGTCACTAGAACAAGAAGGAGAAATTTCCCTTGAGCATGCTTTGTTCTCATGGATTGAAGATGAGTAATCTATGTTCATTAATGAAACATCTAACTCTTAAAATGTGGTTTAGTCTGATTATTTCACATGGTAAAAAAGGAGGATGGTTGAATCTACTGAGGTTTTCCCTATTATCAACACTGAATCAACAAAGGTGCCATTAGCCATATTTTTTTAAGTCCCCACTACAAGGCAAGAAGTTCCAATAACCACTCATAAAGAAGGGATCACCAACATGATGATTGAAAGGATAAGGTGTCCATAGTACTCTAAGGCATAACCACTCATACCAGTCAATATGGTGGATCAGCTAAAGAAAGTCCCTACTAATATTTTATTATAGGATATGTTGGACATACCTAAGAAAAAGGAACTGTTACAAGAAGAACTAAAGGACCATTGTGACCCAAAGTATAGTACCACAAAGGAAACTCCATCAAATAAAGGAAAAGAGAAATTGGCAATACCTCAACCTTAATAACCATTAATCCTAATGAACACCAAAAAAGAGATAAAAAAGCCTAAACCTAACCCCTTCTATATGACTCTCATAGTGGGTAAAAAGTTACATCATAACTCTATGATAGACTCAGGTGCAAGCACTACAGTCATGTCTAAGTTAATAGTCAATGCCTTAAAGATCAAATATGAGCCATTGACTAAAGGAGTCATGCAACGCGATGGAAAGTTGGTATAGACCATTAGGATCATCAGAGGGCTTCCATTACAAATATATTCTTACCCAAATGTAACTATTTTTCAAGATATATTAGTTATAGACATCCCTCCTATCTTCAGATTATGCCTATCTAGAGACTTTACAACAAAGATCATAAGATATATGTCCCTTGATTGGTCACATCTGATTCTAAGAACCAAGTATGATTCTAAGATTAAAGTGTTATTAGAACCCTTATGCAAGGAACACATTACATACCAAATGGAATCAAGTTTTGAAGCCTCCCATGTAATGATCACAAGAGAAGAAAGAAGTTGTATAGAGGAATCAATAGAAGAAGTTGGTAAACATGAAGGTAAGAACTATTTATTAGCTTTGACATTGGAGGATCCTTTTAGAAACTTTGATTGCATTGGTTTAGGAACTTATATCATCTATGATGAGAATATTGAAATCCTTGAAATAATGGAGAGTGAAAACACTAAAAAGGAAATCCCCATAGAAAGTTCTTTAATATGGACTCTAAATTTTGATGGAGCAAGAAGGGCTCAAGGGCAAGTATATGACTCACTTCCCCAAAGGGAAAAAAGATCCTTAAGGCATTACATTTTTAAATTGGTTCCACTAACAATGAATCAGAGTATGAATCTCTAGTGTATGGCCTAATTATCGCTCATAAAGAAGGGATCAAGAATCTAAGAGTCCTGAAAGACTCAAAGTTGGTGGTTAAATAGATTATAGAAACTTATGCAACAAAGAACCAAAATATGAGGTCTTATCACCATAGATTTTGGGATTTGATCAAAAATTTTGATGTTTTCAACATTGAATTCATCCCAAGGACTTAAAATGTTGAAGCAAATAGAATGGCTCAAATCAGATCCCAATTTGATCTAACCAAAGATTTGCTAACCAATAAGGGAGATGTCAAGGTAATCATTAGACCCACTATACTTGATAATGAGGATAATTGGCAAGTCTTCAAGAGTGATCAATAGATCATACTTTTTTAATAATAGTTAGGAGAGTTTTTACACCAATTATAGCCTAAAATTGAAGAGGTGTATGGTAACCAGATCATACAATTAACGTCTAATAAGCTTCCAAAGGGGTTAATAACCCTTGAAAACTTGTTTGATCATGATGATGCAAACATGGATAAAATAAAGTTTGTGTCAAGTAAAGAATACTATTCTAAACTTGAAGTCTCCAATAGGAGAAAGTTTAAAGTTGGGAATGTGACCACTCAAAAGGAAAAGGAAATATTGGTGGCTTTATGTCATAAATACAATAAGGTAATGACGTAGACATACAAGGATCTTCATGGTTATAAGAGATAGATTTTCGAACATAATATTGAACTAATTAAAATATCAAAACCTATTCACTAAAATCAAAGACCATTTAATCCAAAAATAGTGTCTTTCATGGTAGAAGAGCTCAAGAAATTACTAGAGTCTAGGATTATCTTCCCCATCAAACACTCCACATGGGTTTCCAACTTGGTCCTAGTAAGGAAAAAGAATGGAGAGATTAGACTCTATATGGACTTTAAGGATCTCAATAAGGCCTCTCTTAAGGATCACTACCCCTTACCCTTAATGGAATAGATTCTACAAATAGTGGTAGGATCAGAGAAGTTTTCCTTATTAGATGGCTTCTTGGGTTATAATCAAATATGGTTAGCAAAAGAATATCAACACAAGACCACTTTCACAACAAAGTGGGGAAATTTAAATTATACCAAAATTCCATTTAGACTCTCCAATGTAGGGGCTACATTCCAAAGAGCTATCAACATTATCTTTGGGGAATTAATAAATTAATTAATTTTGATTTATCTAGATGATCTCACCATCTTCACTAGGTTAGTCGAGGATCATTTTTATCAATTAGAAGCTATTTTTAAAAAGTGCCAAGAATATGGGATCTCTTTAAAACCTAAAAAATGTGTGATTGGAGTACCCCAAGGGAAGTTACTCAAACACATTGTCTCAAAAGAAGGGATCTCCATAGATCTAGAAAGAGTCAAGGCAATACTGGATTTATCCCTACCAGTAAATAAGAAAGTAGTACAATATTTCTTTGGGAAGATTAAATTTATAAGTAGATTCATTTTAGACTTTGTTGGAATGGTTAGACCCATCACCCTAATACTTAAAAAGGACCTCAATTTTAAATAGATACTTGAGGGATGACAGGTTGAGAGTATCAAAAGGCAATTGCATTCACCTCAGTCCTGCAAAACCCTAATTTATCAAAAGATTTCATCATGTATGTCTATGAGGCAAAACATAGCATAGCATCAGTACTAACCCAAGAGGATAGATAACAAGGAGAACATCCAATTTCCTTATTCTCAAGGACCCTCTATGACTATGAATTAAGGTATAATTTTGTTGAGAGGCAAGCTTATGCTATTGTTAAAGGACTCAAAACATTTAGGTACTTAGTTAATAGCAACAAGATCATAATATTCATAACACATTCAAGTGTTAGGGAATACATAATGGAGGGTGAAATCACTGAAAAGAGAGACAATTGGATAAATAAGATATTGGAATATGATATTGAAGTTAAGCCCACTAAATTAATAAGAGGGAGGGGCTTGTGCCAATACCTTACTCAAGATTTTAAAACTCTAACAAAAGAACAAGTCATTGAGGATAATATACTCTGAATATAATAAAATTAATTAGAGTTTTGGGTGATTGATAGGGTTAATTTCATAAAGACTAGCCAATATCTGATTCATCTACCCTACAAAAAAAGAAGATATTATCGACAGCAGGGGTCCAGCTTTGTCCTAGTAGACCTTTTTTCAAAATGAATTTTGATGGGATCCTACTCAGATGCATAGAGGGGGAAGAAACTAGAAAGGTTTACATGAACTACATTATGTAATGTCTAAAGGCCATTTTTCTATAAGGACCATAGCTATCAAGATACTCCAGGCAAGATATTTCTAGCCCACTATGTTTTTTGATTGTTATACTATGGTTAGTAAGTGTCAGTCTTGTAAGTTTTACATCGATAAGAGAAGAAATTCTGCATTGCCACTCAGCCCTATAATTATTGAAGAGACTTATGCATAATGGGGCTTGGATTTTATTGGAATGATTAGTCTAATTTTGAGCATGAGACACAAGTGTATCCTTACCATAATAGATTATTTCACAAGGTGGACAAAATCAATACGCTTAAAATAAATAATAGATAATGTGATTCTAGATCTCCTGTAGGAAATTATGATGAAGTTTAGACAACCTCGCACTATTATATCTAATAATGCTAAGGCATTACTAGGGTTTAAAGTGTTTAATTTTGCATTAAAAATGGTATATACCTAAATACTTCATCAAATTATTATCTGTAAGGGAATGGTTTAGCAGAGTTCACTAACAAGAACCTGATTAGACTCATCAAGAGAATGGGGAATGAACACAAAATAAGATGGCATGAATACATAAAGATGGATTTATGGGTAGATCAGATAATACCTAAGTAGGTAATAAAGGCATCTTTGTATGATTTGGTATACAAAAAAGGGGTAGTAATGCCTATTTCTATCAAAATTGTAGCCTTATAGTTGATAAATCAAACAAAAGTTGAAGAAAATGGTCCAATACAAGTTAGACTAGCAGAGTTTTTAGAGATTCAAGAGAAAAGAGAATCAACACATGATTCAATGATAAGTTGATAAGCAACTATCAAAAGTTGGTTTGATCAAAGAACTTCAGAGCTTGATTTTAAAATTGGTGCCTAGGTTTCAAAATGGGATGCGAGAGTGGCTAAACTGAGAAACCATGATAAGTTTGATTCTTTATGGATAGGCCCCTTCAAAATAATTTCTTGTAAGCAGTGCAATGCTTAATAATTAGAGACAAAGGAGGGAGAGTCTCTAGGTATTCTTGTTAATGGTATTTTCCTTAAAATCTTCATATAAAAATCATGCAACCAATGTATTGTAGTTAGGCTAGTTTCCTTTTTATTTTCTTGTTTTGAGTTTGTTCACCCACCTCTCTTCTTTTAAGTTTCTTCGAGTATGTGTTAACATTAAAGAATCTCTATAATACCTTATGATTTTGTCTCCTATGCCTTTCTTAAAGGATGCCTATCTAATGGTTTCCTAAGGGTCTTTAATGTTAAAATTTTGAATTTTGAATCGATAATCTCAAAGATTTGTTTTTTTGATGACTTGATGTAATTTTAAATGAGACATGACTAACCATCAAGGAAAGTCATTAATTATCACTCGTAGAAGCCACAAAGTTAAAGGAGAATTTGGGTTTCATGATTCTTCATCAATAAAAAAAGTGTTTACTTAGAGTTGAGTGAGGAGTTAATATCTAAGTCTAATCAAGAATAGGAAGTGAGTCAAAGAGAAAAAAAGAGTATTCTCATAGTAGAGGGTTTAGTTGAAATGGCCACTACATCAACATCATTGAATTCATATTCCTCAACTCTTATTCAACCCAAAACCATACTCCCAAGAACTAGAACAGTGCTCAAAGGTGTCTCTCGGGACTCTTCCCTCATCCTCGACTATGCAGATGAAAATTTTGACCCTATTTTAACAAAAAATACTAAGGCCCTTAGAGAGGTGATGCATGCCAAAATGCTAAATCAAAGGAGGCCCAAAACCTTTATCATGAGAATTTGGACCTTAGGGATAGCTCAATATCTATTACCCACAATGCACCCATACCCTAAATTAGTGGAATTATGCACACAAAATTATAATCCCACAAGCACGATGATTCAAAAAGGATTGATCAAGGTAGTGATCACCCCCCAAACTATCTATGACATGCTAGGTCTAAAACATGACCCTTATTCCAAATTTTATGACATGAATAAGCTGAGGCATGTTTGGTCCCAGGTACACTAGCAATAGGCATTTTTAAATAAAGAGCTACATCTTCTTGAAGATAGTACTCAAAATCTATCCCCCCTTTGAGAAAGGCAGGCTGTCTCTAGACTCCCAAGATGTATGTTCGATGCTCACCTTCATTTTTTAGGATAATAGTGATGGAATGGTGCATGAATGAAATTTGGAAACCATTTTTCATCTAAAAACCATCTCCAATCATAAGCATATAAGTTTGATTTCATAGAGCACATTGCCTACACCATGAGCCAACAATTGGATAATTTTAGTATTCACCCTACCTTCAGGTATTCTTCATATGTATTACACCTTATTTTGTATCAAAATGCCTAATTTTTTTAGCATCATATGAATTTGACTCTATGGGACTTAGAATTAGTAAACCCCCTCAATGTTATCCCTGTTTCTGTATGGACTCATGTGTTGTCAGAGTCATCAGATACATATGAGTTTGTTGAGCATTTTATGGAACCACTAATATGGGAGATGGATTTTTAAGGAATAAAAAATATAATGAATGAATCAGTTAGGGCCTTCTTATCTGATTCCCATCACCCCTATGATTTATTTTTCAAAGCCCATCATTCTTTCATTAAGTTTCATGGTTTTGGAGAGGAGCCCTTTTTGCTTCCCAAAGTTTTGACTAGTAGAATAGTGGGCTTAGAAGTGGCACAATAATTAGTGGTCAATAACTCTGAGTTTGGAGTGGGAAAAAAGAAGAGGGATTTCCATGATATCCCACTGACCAAGTGTGGCATTACCATAGTAAAGAGACAAGCATAATTTATCCTGAATAGGAAACTGGTTACTTATGGGTTAGTTTTATTTCAAGATCTATGGAGATATGACCCAGATGGCTTCATGAACTCTTGGCTTGCTAAGAGTAAGGTCCATAATCCTTTTAGGCATGAGAGAAATTTTTTTTTTGAGGATAGGAGGTCTCCAAAGAGAGATACACTTGACTTATATGTGGAGCTACAAGACATCCCAATTGCCCCATGGGAGTCTTTTTACAACCCATTCAGAATTTTGACCTAGCAAAGGTCATGACTACGGGTTTGAGATAGGATTTAGTCAAGATGGACTGGAGTCAATAAAAAATAGCTTCCTATTGGAGGTATAGGCTAGATATCAGTGAGTTAGCCTAAAATTTTGAGGCTATACCCATAAATTCCCAATGGGAAACCCTATGGGATGAGTCTCATATTACTCTAGTTTCCATTCTGGATACCTGTAATATCCTAGAGCCTCAAAGGGAGTCTCAAGAGGTAGAGGGATCTACAATAGTGCACACTACTTCAACCTGGCCACTACCACTTTGTAAAGTGGAAAGGCAAAGGATGACCCAAATTACTTTAGAACCCTTTGTAGTGGATGTCCCTTTAGATCCCCTTCAGGTAACACCTTCTACACAAGAATTTTTGGACTCATCTCAGCTGTTAATAGTCCAAATAGTAGGAGAAGATCCCTTGAAGAGCCCTAAGAAGAAGTGAAAGATAAAATTTTAGGAGGGAGATAAAGAAAAAGAGGTAAAGCTTGCCTCATACATGTCTCTACCTCAATCTTCAACTTAGACTATGTTAATTCCACCCTCTTCACATGGCTTGGCACCCTCAACCCTATTAGCTATACCTACTCAATCATTAATGCCATCTAACTCTCCCTTCACTCTTACTTCCCAACAATTGAGTTTGCCAACCTTTTCTCCTAGGGTTTTGACAAACCCATCTCCCTCACTAGATCAATCCCAATAGTCCATTAGTGTGCCTTATGGTTTACCCCATGGGTCTCCTTTTGTAGGTGGTATTATGGCCTCTCCCTCAGAATTCCATGCCCAATCTGACTTGGCAAGGAAGGCTAGAAAGGCGAGAAAATAAAATCATAGGAACAAGGAGATGAATTCTATGTCCACATAGCAAATTTGGTATTTTTATGACCATAATTAGTGTTCCCTCACTATTTCCCACATGGTCCCTAATGTGAGCAAGCAACTAGAGCAAATGTATCCCAAAGATTATATAATGAGTGCAGTAGAGATGGACCTAACTCAGTTTAGGCCATCGGATAAACTGGAGCTAATGATTGAGACTATGGTTGTGGTAGCCACATCTTATTTGAAAATATTAAATGATCTTTAGAAGGTAAAATCAAGATTAACTCAAGCCCAAAACAAAGTAAGCTATCTAAGCCTAGAGCTTAAGGCCAAAGACAAAAATTTCCCAACTCAATAGGGACCTAAAAGGAGTAATATCTAAAGAAGTTTTGAGGACTTTAGAAGAAAAAATAGTTTCACTCCAAAAAGAGCTTAATTCAATCAAGGAATATACCTACCTTTTGGAGAAAGATAAGAAGCTATTAAATAAATAAAGCAGTGATAAGGCAATAGAGGCATCATAGCTTTAATAGAAGCTAAGTGCTACAGTGGTAGAAAAGACTAGCTTGCAAGTCAGGTGCAAGGTACCAGAGGATATGGCCACCTATTTGACCCAATAGTTATCACAACAAACTAAGGTAATAAGTATTATCAAGATGGTAAGGGGGCTCTATGTTTCTTGCTACCAAAGGATCTCCATCGATGTTACCCAGCTCAGGCCTACACTCAGATTCATATCTGATGCACAAAAATTATGCTTAAGGGTGGAGTCCTCTATCGAGAAGATCTTGTTATCAGTCTCAGTTAAGGTTCCTAAATCATAGGTGTTGATTCAAAAATTAGATAATGCAATAGAAGAGACCCTTCAAGTAGTTGGAGTCACTGATAGGAGGACAGTCACAGGGAAGGTTAGTGAGATTATGAGCTATAATAAAGCCACTTTAAAATGCAAAAATCTATTGAATCTCTTAAATGAAGGGGTCAAAGGAATGAAGGGGAAAATTTAAGGTTTAGTTTAGATAGGACTCCCTTCCCCTTTCCCTAATGACACCATTATCCTGATGGAAGACCAGATATAAAATCTATTATTTGAGAAACAAAATGATTAGACTATTTTTTAGTCTTTGAGTGACTCTTTGGACATCATTGAGGTGGAGTCAATTTTGGCTTTGATGACTAAATTGGAGTACCAATTACATTCCATGGCGTAATGTCTCCAATGCTTTTCCAATAAAGAGATAATTGAGATTGATAGAGCTTTTCAAGCTCTACAAAAGTGGGAGTACCCAACATAGGTAGAATGGACTAGGTACTAGATGTCACTACAAAATCTCTAAGGGAAAGTGATGGGAACCACAATTTTTGGCATCTTTTTTTGGTCAGGCAAGGCTAAGGATTATTCCATGTAGGCATAAATCCCTTGGTGAGTCACCATAAATTATAGAATTATTTTTTACAAAGTTTTATTTTTCCTTGGGACTCTCATTTTTTCTTTTGGATAAGAACCGTACAGTGTTATAAGTTTCAAGGCTAGAAAAAACTAAGTAAAGAAGCACACAGAGGTTTCCACATGTCTCTTCGATGTTATTTCTAGCTCAAAGGAATGAAAAGGATCCTTTAGATTACACATGATAGACATGTGGCAAAATGGTGGTCCTTTTTATAAAATTAAAAGTCCCAACAGTGAGTCGAGCAATAGGCATTAAGCTTCATGGAGTCCCTTTTTGATAAAGCTTAGAAAAAGGTTTCAAGATTAAAATGAACATAGATTAATGTCACTTGTCACCTCAGCACTCCTTCAAATAAAAAGGAGTTTTTACAAGCATTTATTAAGTGTGAGACTGAAGCATGGGTAAATGGCATTTTACTTTGAGTCAAAAGGTAGTAGGAGAGTATGAAGCATGTGGAGGGTATCTACGTGTCACCACTACACTCCTTAGTGCCAAGTTAAATATAAAAGACTCTCATCTTGTGAAAGGATTCCACATGTATCTTGTAGATAGTAGGAAAAGGATCAATGGCTTGGTTGGGATCTATGGATCCGATGGTGCAAGACCTCCAAGAGCTGTTAAAACTAAAAGCTAAGTAAAGAGTAGGAAAGAGTTTTAGCAAATATAAAAGGCCATGAAAGCTTCCACATGTCCATGTTTGGAGATACTACATGCTAAAGACAAACAAGGATCAATAATTAAAACAAAATGAGAGGGATAGTTAGAAAAAATACCATAAACAAGCCCCGTGGTTTGGCTCTAATGACATATAGTTTCTTAGATCAAAAAATTGTGGACAAGTGGTTAAACCCCAGATAAGTGGTGAAGACTCACGGTGGATATTTTGTTGGGATATAAGTATTATAAAATGGGAAAAACAAGGATATGGATCTAGACCATATACAGAATTTAGGAGTTAGTTATTTAAAATCATTTGACTACCTTAGCATTTTCCTTTCTTAAGAGTTTGAAGATTGTATTCTGTATATTTTTTCCTTATGTACTTTGTTCATATATAAAGAAAGAGTGGTGTTCTGTGTAATAATAGTCTAATTTTTAGTATTAATTCTCATTTTTAGTATAATCCTTTTGTCAATTTCACATAATTAATGAAAATATTAACCATGTTGCATACTCTTTAATCTTTTCAGGGAAAATTATTGAAACTAATATTGTGTTGTTAGAGATAGATGATGATCCAAGTTACTTTTTCTATTATAAGCTTTTGGTTAGTCTATAGTCTTTACTATAATTATTGATCATGCTTTACACTCTTTAATATTTTAGTAAATTCTATTGGCACTCTTCATTGTGATATTCAGTAAAGGAATTCAATCTTGGTGTATCATCTTAGTAGTTAAAACAATCCCATTATGCATTATTTTCTCTCTCTTTACACCAAACCCTAAGAGAAAAGTCAGCTTCTTTAAAATTTGGGGGTTGTTTTGAGGATCAAATCCCACACCTTTAAAACTTACCATGACTTTGGTGATTAGTTTAAAAATTAAGCATCAATAGGACCCTTGAACTCCTTGGGATGAACCTCTAGAGTAGGCCAGATTCATTCTATTCTAAGCGCACCAGTTTAAGACTAGTGCACAAACCTAATGAGCAGAAAAGTAAATCTACCACTAATCTAAACCTATGTTTTTGAGGGAAAATGGAGGTAGAAGGTAAAAGAGTGATAAAAAAAATAAAGGGTGATACACCAAGAATATATTGAGCAGCCCTGCTACCTTAATGAACACACTACATATTTTTGAGTATGAGACAATATCACATAGACTCCACTAAGAATAATCTAAATGCATAAGTATTTCATATGGAGGCATATAAACACAATGAATTATTGAGATGGACCAAGGTTATCCATAGATAATTCCTATATAGACCTAAGTGCACATAGAATATGACCTCTAAGTGAGTTACAAGTTCTGCATAGAGGTGATGGGAATGGATAACAATGAGAGGGGTGAACATTGCCCACAAAAAATATCAACAAACACAAATATCACACAAAATACAAGAAGAGTATAGGGATGTGAACTCAATTTTCATTAAATTAAAAGGCTAAACCAACATAGGTGATCCTGTAGGGCAAATTTTTGTAGCATTTATGTGTTTAAAAAGTTCTCCTTTATAATGATAAATCTGCTTGCTTATATAGGCAATTGGAGAGCTCATGATCATTACTCACTCTCACCCACTATTGGGGTGGTTAAAATATTCAATAATGATTAGGGAAGTAGATAAGATATTTTTGAGAAGTGAAAGCATGTTCATGATTTTCCTTCTTGGAAGTGATGCTTGGTGTCAGTAGTCATCTTTGCATTTAAGTCTGTAGACTTGTCAAATCAATACACCACTCTAACTATAATATTAACCAATTTAATTATACATTTCTCCAATTTTAAATCAATATAATTATAAAAATGGATAATTAATATTTCCAATGTAATAAATGGCATTAAAAATGGATCTACGTATTAAAAGATATGATTAAAAAATTAATACACAGTTATACAGTCGCATCAACACCTTCGGAACATGGAAAAATGGAAAATCATAGAATAAAATATGATCAAAACTCATCACATATTTTATCACTAAAAATATCTTGAAAATAATCTCAAAATGATATTTTTATTTTTTTTAAATGATTAAAATAACCCCTATGACCTACCCTTTGAGTGTTTTCTAGTAAAAAGTTGGCTAAGTGATAAATCTTCCTAGAAAGGTCACTTTGCACCATAAACCAAGTGCATTTCATTATCATGGAATCAAGGTACAATCATTCCAATTTTATTGTAATTTATACTTCATTTTATCCTATATAAATGGGAATCAAAAGTGCTCACTGGGCAGATTTAGCAACTGGAAACACATAAAATTGGCTAAGTAAAAATTAGCTCAGAAGTCAATTTTCACAGTTGCACATTTTGTATGTGGGAGAAAATTTTCTAAAAAATTTTTAAATTTATATTCTCCCCACATTTTAATACCATAATTTTAAATTTTAATTTAATTAGGCTTGATTTGATCCTGCAGAATGGTGTTTGAAAAGCACTACGCAGGCTGATTTGGCACCTTGAAATACATAGAAATTTGTATACTGGGTAGTTGTCATAGACACATATATTTCAAATGAAGAATTATTTTCTATGAAAATTTTCAAAATTTTATTCCTTTTAAATTTTAATACCCTCATATAAGTTTTGGGGATAAATGATCATGATTTAGTCATGCAAAACTTGTCCCAAAAAGCACTACACAAGTTGGTTTTACACATAGAGCTTTACTTCTTTCACAAGGGATCAAAGTGACTTGAAGTGTCAACATTATGGTGGCATTTGTGGTCCACTTGATTTATAATTGGAGATATATTATCCTTAATCAATCCATTAGTCATAGAGTCATAGAAGCATCCAAAACTCCTCACATTTTGAAAATGCAGGACAACTGCAACCTGCTTGGCCTTATGCTTGAGCCAATCTTTTAAAAATAAAATCACAACTCAACAAAATAAGAAAATAAAATAATATAAACTACACCATAATAACTTATAATAAGTCATAAACTACTGAAACTATTTATAATGTGCACGTAGGCACTTAGAGGAAAGAAAAACATCTAACTTACTCTAAACTAACCAATGTAAAGGCCATTTAAACAAAGCCATTGACTGGTTGTACAAAATAACTACCCTTTCTTAATAATCTAATAATATTTACATTATTGAGGCAACTAAAAAAATATGGAGAATGATTGAATAGTCAACAAATTAGAAATATACTTTTCCAATTATAAGAACATAAATAAACTCACTTACCCAGTCCAATTGGCTAAACATAAAACTATCTTAGAGTGGATAGGCAAGCTTATCTTACTCTTTTTAATGCTCAATTTTGTGCTATGAATAATCAAAACATATGATGGTTCTTCTTTTCTAGCTTCCAACTGAGCTAGTTCCATGATAGGGCACCCTTTTGTCAAGATAAAGTTTGAGCAATCAGAATTGCCCTACCTTATGCATTTTGCTTCTCCATCATTCTGCTAATTAGGATACACCTGCCCAAGTGATTAAGTTGGGAACACATATGCTTCCTCATATTTTTCTTACTACTTATGGTTTTCCCTTTTAATAAATGATGGTTTAATTCCAATGCTTGAACAAAATTCCTCTAGCTCATCCCAAAAAAAATCTTCCTCGAAATGCTCATCACTCTTCTGCATGAGAGGCCTCATTATAGCTTCATGACTGACCTTATCTTCTTCCATACTAAATGGAAGCTCATTTATCCAAGAGATTGCCTCATCATCTCACCCCTATGCATTGCCCTACTACTCTAGCTAATCATGTTCATCTTCTTCTTGTAGTTGCTCTAAATTTTCTAATTTAGTGGCATAAAGAGGGATGTCAATGATGATTCCTCATCATAATCACTTGAAATATCCTCCTCTTCATCTGAATGATATTAACTTTCTTTACATAAAATTGGTCCTCCTTTGAAAATGGATATGGTGGGAGGGCAAGAGGTTTCAAATAGCATAAAGGGAGGGGATTTTACAAGGTTGGGCATTGTGAAGTTGGGATGCATGGTCTAAGAAGGCTAGCATGACTGTGCTTGGGTTTTTTTTAGGAGGAATGAGGGTGGTATCTTTCAAGGAAGGAGGGCCTCTAAAACTTAGAACCTTTAAATTAGTGGATTTACTTGAAATCTTAAAGGGTATATCTTATCTAAAGCTATGAAATGGAGGAGTGGAGGTGATTGGTTGTGATTCAATTTCTTGCATCTATACAAGTAACTTATGCATATGCTCTTCTTTATCTATGATATACCTCACCAAGCATTATTCTTCATATCTATATAGTACCGTAACCTCTTTCTAATAGATGTAAGCTTTATAAACAAGATCCTCTCTTTTCCTACCATACTATTTCTCTCTTTCAATCTCCATCAGCTATATTTGGAAATCAAGCTATATATCACAAATGCTCTTTTGGGGCTGATTAGAAAAGTAACAATGTAGATTTGGAGTAAGGTAGCATCCTTGAGGCTGGTCATAAGTGCAAATAGTATTCCAAAAATGTTGAACTAGGGTGAGAGGGAGGTAATTATTATGAAAATGAAGATATCTTTTGTGATAGGGCTATTTGAGATCAAAATGAATAATATTTTCAGTCCAATATGGATGGTAGGAAGGAATAGAAAAAGCATTTTGACAAGGATGAGGGGAAAAGGAATATTTTTCATGATAGTTTGACATATTAGAGAATTCAAAAAAGGAACCATTAGGTATGCCTTTTCAATAATAATCACATACCAATAGCATCACCAAGTGATTAGATTAATTCAAAAGAATGAAAAAGACCAAGGATATCACCTAAATCCTAATATTTGATAATATTTAAGTGATTATACTACTTAAACCAGGATATTTTATCTTTGGATTCACCATGGTGTTAAATAAACTACCTAAAATGGTAAGATGCACTGAATAACACATCAAAATCCTTTAATGGATGATGTAAGGATCATCAAACTGTGTCCCATTAGACATGTCAAAAATTGTTATCACTCAAACCCTACACCCATTGAATTAGAAGGATTGGTTTAGTGAGATAATAGGAACATTCCTAAGGTTTTGGGACCCTTTCACTCCTTGGGATGAACCTCTAGAGTAGGTCAGATTCCTTCTATTCTAAGCACACTAATTTAAGACTAGTGTGCAGACCTAAAAATTAGAAAAGTAAATCTACCACTAATCTAAGCCTATGTTTTTGAGAGAAAAGGGAGGGAGAAAGTAAGATAATGCTAAAAAAAATAAAGGGTGATGCACCAAGAATATATCAATTACCCCTCCTACCTTAATGAACACACTAAAAATTTTTAAGAATGGGACAATATCACACAGACTCCACCAAGGATACTCTAAATTCATAAGTATTTCGTATGGAGGTGTCAAAAAATAACATAGCATTGAGAGGGAAGAAGGTTATCCATATACAATGCCTATGTAGAACTGAGTACTCATAGAATATTACCTACATGTGAGTTACAAGTTATGCATAGAGGTGTTAGGAATGGACAACAATGAGAGGGGTGAACATTACCCACAGATAAAGATAAACAGACACAAATAACACAAAATACAAGAAGAATGAAGGGAGGTGAACTCAATTTTCATTAAAGTGTAAGGTTTAACTAATAGAGGTTCTCCTAGAGGGAAAATTTTTGTAGCATTTCTATGCTAAAAAAGTCCTCCTTTACAATTATAAATCTACTTGCTTATATAGGCAATTGGAGTGCTCATGGTCATTACTCACTCTCACCCACTATTGAGGTAATTACAATATTAAATAATGATTGGGGAAGTAGCTAAGATATTTTTTAGAAGTGAAATAATTTCCATGCACTTCCTTATGATAAGTGATTCCCAGTGTCAGTAGTTATCTTTGTATTAAAGTCTATAGACTTGTCAAATCAATGCATCATTCTAGTTGTAATATTAACCAATTTAATTATACAATTCAACAATTTTAAATCAATATAATTGTAAAGAGGGAGAATTAATATTTAAAAAATAATAAATGACATCAAAAATGGATTTACATATCAAAATATATGATTAAAAAACTGACATGCAGTCACATAGTGGCATCAACACCTTTAGAACATGGAAAAATGGAAAATTATAACATAAGATATAAACAAAACCCATCATATCTTTTATTACCAAAAATATCTTGAAAATATGATCAAAATTATATTTTTAGTTTTTTTCAATGATTAAAATAACCCCTACGACCTACCCTCTGAGTTTTTTCTGGTAAAAAGTTGGTTGAGTGATAAATCTTCTTAGAAAGGCCACTTTGTACCATCATAACTTTTCACTGTAGACTTGCGCAGCTGTAAAACCAAGTGCATTCCCTTCTCATTACATCAAGGTAAAATCATGCCAATTTTCATGTAATTTAAACTTCATTTTCTCCTACATAAATGGGAATCAAAAGTGCCCACTGGGTAGATTTAGCAACTAGAAACATAGAAAATTAGCTAAGCAAAAATCAGCGCATAAGTCAATTTTCACAGCTATGCATTTTTCACATGGGAGAAAATTTTATTCATAATTTTTACCTTTATATTCTCCCAAAATTTGGATACCATCATGTTAAATTTTAATTCAATTGGGATTTATTTTATCATGTGCAATGGTGTTTGAAAAGCACTATGCAGGCTGATTTGGCACCTAGAAACACAAAAATCTATGTATTGGGTAGTTTTCATGGCTACGTATCTTTCAAATGAAGAATTATTTTTTATGAAAACTTTCACCATTATATTCCTTTGACATTTTAATACCCTCATAATAGTTTTGGATAGAAATTATCATGATTTAGTCATGTGAAACTTGTCCCAAAAAGTATTAAATAGGTTGATTTTGCACAGAGAGCTCTACTTCTTTCACAAGGGATCAAGGTGAATTAAAGAGTCAACATGAACCAAAACTCAACTTGTAATAAATTAATAATACTAAATATGGATTTTTTAAACCTCCAAAATCCATATATATGGTCTTTAGGGAGTCTAAAACACTCTCCAATAGATAATTCACCTTGGAACATCCAAACACCATCAATAAAAATTCAAACATCCTTCTCAAGTCACTTACAAAAGATAGGCAAACCCTTGGACAAATTTAAACCATAATAAATGAAATTTTACGACTATTCATACCTCTAAATCATTTTTCTTGGATTGATCCTTAAATTCTCTACCACTTTTATTTTTATACCACCATTAAATTCATCTATCACCAAAAGTTATTAACAAAATAATGTAGACTGGTTTTCCTTTGTAAATTCAAATATTTGAATTCCAATGGTCACTTTTTAATGCAAATTTGACTATGAAAACTAGTGAAATCTACCTAAAAGACCAAATTTGCACTACCATAACTTTTTTTATACATCATGTCACGACCTAAAATTTGAAACACATGAGTTATGAACAAACCCATGTGACCCCTTTCTTCTGACACCTTCACACATGTGAATGTTGATGTCATCAATCTGCTTACTTATGAAGATCTACCAAGATGACTAGGTGAACCTAGACCTTCACAAGGCTATTCAAATGAAATATTTTCACTTCTACGAGTAAACTGAGCACTCTTTACCCCTCATATAACCTCTCAAACATGATCAAATCATCACCATTATCTATCAACTTGCCTAACCAAGTAAACACAGCAAGGTCCATGCATGATCAGAAGGCACACTTTGTCATTGAGAAACATGTATTTAAATCAAATCATAGACACTCTTGGAAACCTTAGTGACACCATTAAAAACACCTCAAAAATATCCCCTTTTTTCATTGATGTTAACACTTTTATAAGTTTTCAAATCCAATAACAAAACTATACACAAACTCTTTCTCCCTTTACAAACACTTTCTCTCCCTTTGACACAATGACAAAGTAGGATTACCTACTGATCCTGAGGACTTTTAAATGTTTTCAAATCCAAAATCATTAAGTTATCACCTTTGAAAGATGATAATAACCCTCCTATCACTATGCATACCATTTCTTATCATGACTACCTCAAACTTGCTCATTGGCAACACTTTGATTTGACCATGCACTGCTCTATGAATAATAAATGAATAATATGAATAAAATAGGAGTGATCACACCTTTAGAACATTGATATGGACTCCCCCTAATTCATCTAAACTTGGGCACCCCTTGAGCACCTTCAAACCATCTCCAACTATGATGAAATTTCATAGTTGCCTTCAAATTTTCTCTCACAAGCCACCCATAGAATGAAGAGTGGAAATTAAAGATTTTTATCAAACATATATGAAGCATAAATCTAACTAATAAACATATTCAATAATAACCATACCTTTGTATTTTGAATAAAATGACCAAAAATCACTCTTCTTCACACTAGCCTTGCCTAGAGGCATATTAGCCTTACCTAAACCTTACAGAGCCCATAAATTTTTGTGTATACATCCTCATGGATTGAAATTTATAATAAAATCATATGCCTCATCATGCATGCCAATAATCATCATCCAAATCTTCCTCTACACCATAGCTCCTTCACAAATTGACCTACCAATTAGCCCTACATTTACAAAAAATCTCAACCATAAGTCAACATATATACTTATAAAATAATGTAAAGAAAATTTTTAGCACCCATTTAGACATTTAAATATATTAGGCATCCTTATATCTCAAATCCTTTGGTAAGGTTACTAATCCATATGGTGCAAAACCTAGGGCATCAAAAAGACACAAGGTCAACTCACCACCTTCCATTCAAATCCATCTCTTTGAACATCTCTCATACCTATAGTTAAACAATACACACTTCTAGACCAATTTTTGAGGTTTGAATCCTTTGGGAACCCATAGAACCATGAAATGCTTTTTGACCTGCTATCCCTTAAATAAGGACTGTCATAGTCAAGAGCCTTCAAAAATATTCAAATTGCCCTCAAAATATTTTAAAACCCTAAAACCACTTGAATCACACATATATGAGGTTAATATACATTTTTATGCGACAAATTCACTTTGAACACTCACCAATCTTCATTTGGCACTTGAAACTAGTCAAACTGTGTGTGTAGACTCTATGTACACATCTGTCACAATGCCAAAACACCTTAGAAATATCACGAAAACCTTATGATATATCCTAAAAAAATTTACACATGGACACATCAAATATAACTAGCCTCTACCCTTGGTTAGCTTCATAGACCTCAAATGCATTAATTTTGCAAGATGAACACACACTAGACAGTGAATACTGAACAAAATGGTCAAATTGAACAAATGGTCATGAATGACTCTTTTGACTAGTTTAGCACATCTAAACCCATGAAATACACTTGTAAAATTCCTCTCCACACTTAATATCAACATTACCTTCATTCTTCATGATTTGACCTTCTACACCAAGCACAAAAATTTGACTAAAACATGCTTTTAGGACCAATGTCCCTGAATAAATTTCTTAAAGCTTTTCATCACAAACCTATGGAGAAAGCTCATGAACTCGTTTCTCCCCCTTAAATAATGACATTATATGATCAATATAAGTTTTTTTAATAAAATATCATCTATTCTATACCAAAATGGCATTGGTCTTAAGGACCAATCAACAACTCTGCATACATCTATACTTTGTTTATCAGCTAGAGCACACACACTTGCTTCTACATATGAAAGATGTCTCCTAAGAAGCATAGGTAGAGACACCCATTTTTCATAAAGGGACTAAAGGTCCAAAAACTCAAAATACTCCCACATATCCATGCTCTCACTTGACTTGCAGTCTTGCCTCATCATCAAATCGAATTTGACTAGGTTCTTAACTTCATTTTTACCTTTTAACTCAAAATATTTCTTGATCTTCTTATCCCCTTGGGTAAATAAGACTTGCTCTTTGACACTTGAACTTCATTTTTCTATCATGATAAATAATCCATTTTGAACCTAGTTTTTTTTCACCTCTTTGGGTCTCCATTCATTATGGCTTATTTTCTTCATGTGAGAATTGATATTCTTTGAAGTAGAGTTCTAACCATTCCTACAAAACCTTGTTATATGACCTTTCTCTTGACACTTGAAACAATTGAATTGTATTTGATTGTTCATACCTTGTGTATGGGTTACATGATGATTCCTTAAAGTTTCATTATCCCATTCATGTACCTAATTATTTGGTCTCCTAATGAAGGCATTGCAAAATCTTGTAATATGACTAATCCTTTGAAATCTATAGCACAAGATGTCATGATTTACTTTTGGACCTATTTACTATCTTGAGTGATGATATTCTTTATGATTTTCATTGTATTTCTCATAATTCCATGCAAATTTCTTACTAGGAGCTTTTATTTTGCAATCAATGATCATATGACCAAACTGATGATAAGAATAATAGTAGCCATTAAATGAGTTATCATACCTTAATGCATTAGGTTTATTTATTTGATTTGGACATTTTTATCTTTTAAAGTTCTCCTTATTCATATTGGCATTCTACTTATCGTTACTAGTATTCTCCTTAACATGATTAGTCTCCTGATCTATCATAACTATCTTTTCAATATTTTAATCCTTTAGAACATATTTATATAACCCTAGGCTTGACTTGTCATTTGAGACATTTTGAATACTCAATAGGTAATTAATATCAATTATAATTTTCTCAAATTTTTTATATGTTTCAAACTTGCTCATAGATTGATCTAGTTTCATCTACAAAGACTTCATATATGATTTATATTTAACACAATCTTCATCCTTAATCTTTATCTCTTTAAAAAGGGTAAAAACTAGAGTTTCAAGATGTTGAGTGATCTCATTATGCTCTTTGAATTCATTTCTCAACCTTTCTTCAAAGAACCCAATTTTCTCCTGATATGTTTTGATCAAGGATGTTTGTTTTTTATTCTCTCCCTATAGAAGCTTCAATTATTCTAAGGTATTTAGATATTTGTCCTCAAGAGTGAATTTCTCATCTTCTTCCTCTAATCTATCTCCACCAATGATATCTCTACCTAAAGAGCATTCACCTTCATCATCCCCAAGAGTCATGAATAGTGTTTCATTGTCCTCATCATGAGATGAATCATAACTATCTGATGTGTTTTCTTCTTCAACAAATGATTTATTATCTTCTTCATGGTAAAGTATTTTACTACCTTTATATTAATCCTTTTCATTTCTCATATTGAAAAACTTGATGTACTTGATAAGACCCTCAAATTTCTTATGCTCATCCTCATGATATTCCTTATGAACTTCCTTGTGTTCAAACTTGCCTCTATCTAGGAATTTAGCTACAAAATGACCAACTTTACCACATGTAAAACATTTAAAAGGAAGTTTACATTCATATTTACCTAATCCTACATTTAATTTTCTTGCAATCATGGCTTGAAGTTGCTCTTCATTAAGATCAAGGTCTTCAAGACTTAACTTGTTCTTCTTGCCTTTTGACTCTTTGATCACCTTGAAGGTTGCTTCCTTCTTTTGTGGTTTGTCCTCATTGATGCTCATCTCATAGGCAATAAGGATTCCATGAAATTCATCCATATTCATCTTGGTGAGATCATAAATCTCTTCTACAATAAAAACTTTGAATCAAACTTGAGGCTAAGTGACCTTAATACTTTTTGTACAATAGTAGCTTCTTTAATATCCTCTCCAAGACCTTTGATCATGTTTACCACCTCATTAACCTTTATAAGATATAATTCCAAAATATATTATTCCTTCATTTTGAGGCCCTCAAATTGTCTTTGGTAGGTATATAATTTATCCAACTTAACCTTTGAATCTCCTTCATAGATGATCTATAATTTATCCTAGATTTCCTTAGCAAATTTTTAATAGATTACCTTGGTGAACACAGTCTCTGATAGACCACAAATAATAGAATTCATATCTTTATAATTATTCTCACTCAACTTCTTGTTAGCTGCACTATTTAGAGGAGTAGGGGTATGGAATAACCATCCATAATAGATTGTCAAATGTCAAAACCTAGAGACATGATGTAGGTCCTCATCCTTGCACTCAAAAAAGCATATTTGGATCCATTGAATAGTGGTTCTTTATTTTTAGAGAAACCACCTTATATTTGATGACTACCCATTGTACCTTTGATCACCTTCAAGTGGTTAAACTTACAAAGAAAGTGTGGCTTTGATACCAATTGTTATAGGTACAATCACTGGGGGGTGAATCAATGATGCAAGAAATTTAATTCCAATTCTAAAACTTCAAATTATTAACCAATTAACAAAATCATTCATGGAGCATATAAACAAGTTATTATAAAGAACAAAGGAAACTATGCAAGATCAATACCCATAACACATGGATTATGTGAGAAACCCTCATGGGGGATAAAACTCACTCTAAAGTCTTCAAACAAGTGGAATACATTAATATAATAGATTTAAAAATAAGCAACTTTAGTGAAGCACCCACTTCACAAGGAACACAAACCCCTAAGCATGAACAAGACCCACTTGTCCTAGTGTTTCACTAAAATTTGTCTATTTCAAGTCTAAAGAAAAACAAATAAGAATGATAGGGATAAGTGATTAGAATGAACTTAGATTGGTTTGTGCACTATATCTAGACATTGTGATCACTCCTCTTTGGTTGGGGAGGACTACCTGCAAGTAAGAAAGTACTACCACAAAATGTTTGTTAGTAGATAAATGAGTGGCTGCCAAGCTATGCACTTATTTTAGGAAGTGTGAAACTTCCTTAGAGATGATAGTCCACTTTTTAGAGAAAAAAGAGTAATAAATAAATAAATAAAAGAGAGGTAAAGAGAGAGTGAAAGAGATAATGTTACCATTATTCACAACTTGAGTGCAGCAAAAAGTAACAGTGTGTAAGTGGTATATTCTATTTGTATTTTAGAAGGTGTTTGGGTAGGTTTTAGAAAGTTTAGTAAATCCACAGTCATCAATGTCGGTAAGGAAGTGACCAATATAAATTATGCTACTAAGTTTAGAGGGTGAAGGTGACCATTGTTGGTTAGGCTATCGAGGTTGGTAGGGGAAATAATTGCCTAAGAGCTTGCAGAAGGCTTTTTCAGGTCTGAGAAATGGTTTTGGTCAAGTTTGGGAGGTTGGAGAGAGTTTTGAGAGAGAGAGAGAGAGTATGGTTTAGATGGATCTGGTCAAAGGTTTGGTGTGTCAGGTCAAGGGGAAACAAGTAGGAAGGTTTTATAACTCCCTCCCAAGAGTTCAATCAGGAATGTGTAAAGTAATAAATAGTAGATATAAATTGATAGAAAAGTAACTACTTAAAAGATATATAGAATAAGTGATATACTTAGATGTAGTGGTGACTAAATGATAAGTGTCAGGTGGATGGCACCTATCAGGTAGTCTGAACTAATGCCCTAAACAAAGAAAATAAGTGGGTCTTATCGGTCCTCAAGAGCTTGGTTCTTGATCTGAATTGATTTACACAAGATAAAAGTAAGTCAGGATGTCAAAAGTTAAATGTTGAGAGCTTAGATTCAAATAATAATGAGTTTTCTTGATTTTTACTGACCCGAACATAAGGTTGGAGTTTGGCTTATATAATCAATGTCATTGTTCCATCAACATTGAACATGGGTTAACCAATGTTGGTAGCCTTAGAATAGGTAAAAATACTATTTTTAGCTAGTTTTCTATTGCTCCTCCTGCCAAATGTGGCACCTATTAAAAAATATTAAAAATAAGAGGTTAAGAAGGGCATAGTTGATTAAGAATTTAGTTTTGAGGTGAGATTAAGTCTTGGGTAGTTAGGATAAGGGGACTAAGTCTTGTGGTGACTCATCAGGTGAGAATAAGTCTTAGGATGAGGTGTCTAGATAAGGTGGCAAAAGGGCTTTTTAATTAATTTAATTATATATTTCAATTTAATTAAATATGTGAGGGGTAAAATTATAGGTTAGGGAGGTGAATCATTATTATTGAAATAGGGCTCAAGGGGGGGCTTTGACACAAGGAGTTATGCACGTGTGTGTGACATATTTTGGTGTTTACATTTTCCCCTTTTTGTCTTGTAATTTTCACAGACATGTTTCAAGACAAAAATAGGAGTTAGATGCTCCAAGCATTGGATGAGGTATCTCCCCTCAAAATAGGAATTGATGGAGGAGAAACCATAATCAGGTACCAGTTTGATAAGAAGTGAATTGAGTGAGTGGAGGAGAATGTGGTATCACTACTTATGTGTATATTACTATGAGCTATAGTTGATAAAGTCAAGAATAGGTAAGGTTGAGGAGGACTCGGATAGAAATAACCCAAGCACAACTTGTAATTGATAGCTGAGAAGGTAAAAACAATCAAAGTTATAGCTCTAATGGTCTATGTGTTCCAAGTATCTAAGGTAAGAAGTCCCCCTAGGAAACACAAAAAGGTTTTAAGTGATAGGATAAGCTTGGTTACCAACTAAAATAACTAATATACATGTGTGTGTTTAATAGCCAACTATAGAAAAATAACATAAGTGATCAACACAAGTAATGCAAGGTTAGTGTAAAAGGGTCAATGAGCGAGGAGATATTTGTGATCTTTAAGTAAATTCATCATGGGAAAGATTTAACTAATTTACAAGGGTGATTTTTAGGTTTGGGGAGATATATGTGATCTCCAAGTTGGTGGTTGTGGCTGAGAAGATATATGTAATATCCAAATTACCCTAGAGTATGGGTAAAGTCCAAAAAGTTGGTGTTTTAGGTGGAAATTTTATTGTAATGGTGCCAACATTAGTGACATCACTAATATCTATTGTAAATATTACTAAAATTGATGGATTAGGGAAAATTTACTAATATTGGTGGGCTTAAGTGTTGATATTAACATATTAGGTCAAGGATGCTGACATCGATGGCTAATCAAACTTGATAAAAGGGGTTTTGACAGCTGACCAAACTTATTTGCAACCTTTGATTAGAGAAAAATAGATCTCTAACTATGATTGAGATGGTCGAGCTAGGAGGGGACCTAGTGGGAGGCACACTGCCACAAAATCTAATTGTGTCAGCCTAGAAGAGATAGAGAGATGAGTTAAGATCCACTATGGTTGGATTTGAAACTTGATTTGGTTATTTTAATTTTGTAGGCTAATTTAGAGGTGGGGGGAAAAGAAAATGGTAGTATAATGGTAAGAAATTGCTTAGGGTAAGTTGGGAGGGTTGTGGGGTAGTTTTTAGGTAAGAATCTAAACTTATAGGGATGGGTCATTTGACCCTAGGGTTGAAATAGTCATCAACATCGATGGGGTCCACTAATGTCAATAGGTTTCTACTGACATCAATCAAAACCAAGTGTCGATGTTGATATTAAAATTGACATCGATGACTATGAAAAAATAGAAAATAGGAGAAAGCTTTAATTTGGATCCCTAATAGAGGTAGTCAACTTTTCAAATGGCTGAGCTAGCCTCAGAAGACCCCATGTCGATTAAGTGCTACCTACATAGCCTGGTTTAGAGACTCAAGCCAATGTAGTTCTCCCAAAGCCTAGGGAAAAAGATTTAAGACATGGTTAAGAGTGTGTTTAAAAAGAGAGGTTGAGATAGGTCAAAAGACCTAGGGCTTACAAGATAGGGCATAGGGTTGAGGGGTAGGTATATAAGCTACGAGGCCTAGAGTTGTGATAGGAAATTGGGCCTAGGGTTGAGAGAGAGAAGTAGTAAGCCTAGGATAAAGAAGGAAAAGTAGGGTAGATAGTTAGGTGGGTATATGGCTAAGATAACCTCAAAATACCCCGTGTCAATTGAGTGTTACCTACATAACCTGATGGAGGGCCTCAGACTAATGTAGTTCTCCCAAAAAGAAGGGGAAAAGGTGGTGGTAAGTTATATAACTATGTTATTTGAGTTGTATGTGTATGGATGCAGGCTAGGATGGAGCTGACACTACAAGACCATTTATTGAGGCTATCGACACATATTAGGAGGGATGTCACCCTAGATGAGTGGGAGCACATGGTAGTTTTAGGATTAGGGGGGTGTGATGATATTGTAGAGTTGTCTGAGATATGAGCCTAATGATAGCACTGATTGAGAGGTGGGATCACACCACCAACACCTTCCATCTACTGATTGGAGAGTTGATAGTGACCTAAGAGGATGTATATAGGATATTATGATTGCCATTCCAAGGTGAGGATCTCTTTTCATGCTCAAGAGAGGAGCATGATATACACATGGTAGCATTATATGGTGAGCATGTTAGCGAGGTGACTTATCATTTAGTGAGTTTCACCTATGAGCCACTATATAGTGCTGATGAGGAGTAACATAGGTTGAGATTCTTGATGATGATAAGGATCATAGTGTATGCATTAATAGATGTAGATGGTGGTAGATTTTTTATTACATTTATGGGTGTGCAAGTATATATGATTGAGCAGTAGACTATTTTTGCATGGGCATTAGTGTTTTTGGCTTAGTTATACAAAGAGATATGGGGTTTAAGACTGTGACAGTGGTATAGTTTGTGTGTTGACCATCTACTATACTACTAGGTATATGAACATATCATGGCAGCATGACCATTTAGGTTACCTACCATGATTCTAGCTAGATTCAAGGTTGGTTTCAGATGGTGGAGGGATGGTATGGCACAGACTTGAGTAGATGGTGTAGTGCATGACATTAGTTATTATAGGCACATGATTGAGGGTTTGATCCATATAGATATTTTTTGGAGACCCTACCTAACATACCCTATATTTAGAAGATAGGCACAGTAGTTGGTTGGATTGTAAATCTCATTATGGGTTAGGGGGAGGCCAACCAGTGAGCTGGAGATGGTACCCATGGCATAGGTCAGGAGGCAGTTCAGCCTACTATAGGATGTATTGCCTACCTTCCCTTGATATAGGAGGGATGATATAGAGGCACCCCTACTTTTACCTCAAGAGATAGATGGGTTATATTTTGAGGAGCTACCATCAGAGCTAAGTGTGTTTGATCTAGGGTGTATAGTGGCATATATAGGGCCAGGTTGATATGTTACAAGGTCAGGTTACTACACTGATAGTAGAAAGGGATAGTTTGAGAGTAGTAGGTTAGGATACTCTTCCTCCTTCACCATAGGGACCAGCACAGGTTGGGCCTTCAATCAGTGGGATGATACCACCATAGACCGTATCTCTATTGAGATATACTACTGCCCTAGATGAGATTGACTATTATGAGAGTTCTATCAGGGAGTTTTCATAGATTTAATAATATTTTGAGTTTAAAGAGTAGGAGAGATCTATGTCATGTGCCATAACTTCTAGCTCATGTGGATTTATATGGGTAGAGAGTGGTGATGGCATTGCTTATTCATGACCATGCAGAGAGCCGTAAGGACTTTGAGTGCCAAAGTTTTCCCTTTTTGGTTATATATGTTATATGTATACTGGCCTACAAGCTGAAGATGTGAGATGTATATTTTGAGAGAGATGATATTATGATGATGTATTGATGGACATGTATTTTGATATATATATATATGAGATGTCTATTTATTGTGATTCTAAGATGCATTTATTGTGATTGTGATGATGATATTTATGAAGATGATTATGTTAATGTTATGTTAAATTTTTATGTTAATGTTGATCATGTTAGTTGAGTTAGAATATCATTTCCCATATATGTGATGGTATATGCATAGTTGGTTTGTTAGTTTCATCTTATCACTTGTCCATATTTGTGATGGTGTATGCTTAAAATGAATAGGTTGAGTATGTTAATTTATATAACATTTTCATCTCAGTAGAGAGATCGATATGTGATTTGGATGGGAAAATAAAGATGTAGAATACTCGTGCATTGGCAAAGACCCTAATCATAACATGAATAGGCTCAAGAATATGATCCTTTTTCATGCTTTGCATCATTGGACCATTTTGTTTGTTAGAGAAGCATCGTGTTCACCTTGTGTTAAGTGAGTTCAAAGTCCCTTTAAAGAGTATGAGGGAACAAAGGGTAAATGAGTGAAAGTGTTTGAGGTAGAATAACCTTCGAAGTAGGAATGATATTCCCCTATTTTGGGTGACGTGAGAGATACTATAGGCAAGTCCATGACTTAAAGCTCTTTTTTTTGTGTAAGTTGATCAATACAGGAAGCCTACAATGGGATTGTGTATGTGTAGAGGTCATATAAAGCTGATCAATATGAGAAGCTTTTCATTTGTATTCCTCTTTGAGAAAAAATCTTGGCCTAGCCATCCTTCAAGGGAGTGGTCTAAACATTTAATTTTTATTTTTAAATAGTTTTCCTTTAAGGGAGCAGTCTATTGATATTAGCAAAGAGAAGTTACATAGTTGTCCTTCAAGGGAACAGTCTACATTGTAAAATAAGAGCATAGAGGTTAGACCATATCACATATCCCATTTGTTTATTTATTTTTATGTTTTTTTCCTATGCTTTTAGTAATGGACAAGACTATAGAGGCTTAGGTTTTTTCCACTTTGAGGGCAAAACCATAGCACTTTTTAAGTTAACTAAGTGAGTAAGAGTAAGGGTGAAGAGAAAGGGAGATGAATGCAATAGGGGTGTTTAATGGATGAGCTCAAGTTAAACATTAGGTGAAGGGATGCTTGGTTAACAAAATAATGGTCATAGGTGTAAGGCATTTAAAGGCTTGGGTTCTGACCTTCCTTTGAGAGAAGACAAGCAATAAGTTCTTGAGCCATACTTGTGAGTTATGATTTAGGGTCCAAGCCAATTAGGAGAAATCTTGCCCTATTTTATTTTCTCCATGTTCATCACATGTTGATTTTATTTTAAGATGAGATCTATTAAAATATTACTCTTTGAGGTTTTTTTTATAAGTGCATTTGATATGCTTTTGATAGATTTGGAGGTGGTTGAGGGATATGAGATAGAATTTGAGTTGAGCCAAACTTTCTTAGAGAAAGTCAATGTTAGTATGTATTCTATAAAAATGTGAAGATAAGGAATTTGAACCTCAAGAGGCAAAATAACCTCCATCCCATAGACCAAGGAAAAAGGTGTAGCACCCATAGGGGTTCAAATGCTAGTGTGGTAAGCCCATAAATCAAAAGGAATATGTGTGTGCCAATCCTTATTTGTATCATTGAATACCTTCATCAAAATTTTGGTCAATGTTTTGTTAGAAGCTTCTACCTATCCATTTTATTTTGGATAGTATGGTGATGAGAAGCTTAATTTGATTCTGAATGTATCATAAAGACTTTGGGCAGTCTTGTTTTTGAAAGATTTACCATTATCTATTATAATTTTATGAGGGACACTAAAATGATAGGTGATGTGATGGTTGATAAAGTCAAAAAATTTGTTATCCTTATTGGAAATGAGAGGAATGGCCTCAATCCACTTGGTGAATTATTCAGTGGTAGTAATGATAAAATGATGACAGAGGGAGGAATGAGGGTTAATCTCCTTGATTAGATCTAAGTCCCATTAAGAGAAGGGCCAAAAGTCTTTGGTGACTTGTAATTCATGACTTAGATCATGAAGGAGGTTATTGTGTTGTTGAAATTTGACACAATGTTAAACATAATTAGCATAGTCTTGATGGAGTGTGGGCCAATAATATCCAAGTTGAAGGATACGCTTGGAAACTATGTGACCATTGAAATTTACACACAAATCCCATCATGGACCTCCTTAATAATGAGGGGAATCTCAGTTATAGTGAGGCATCTAATAAAGATACCATTAAAACCTTGCTTGTAGTAAGTCCCCGTAGCATAGTGTAACGAGTGACATGTTTTATGAAGGCACATCTCCCATTATTGGAGAGATCAGAAGGGGTAATAGAAAAAGAAAGATAATTCATGAGTTATTTGTACCATAAGTCATGTGGGTTGGATATTACATTTTTTATAAAGAGGATGTTAGTTGACACATAAGAGGGTAATGTTAATCAATGCACGGTGACATAGATTTTTGAGGAATAGGATGAAGAGGGTATGTGTGAGGCAAGTGAATCCATTGTGTCAGCAAACTTGTTTGTAGATTGAGGAATATTTTGTAAGAGATAAGAGTCAAATGGTCCCAATATCATATCTACATGATGTTTATACCACTATAAAACCTCATTTCTACATAGGTAGGAACTATTAACTAGTTAACTACTAGCTTAGAATCATCGAAAATGGTTATAGATTTGATACCCAAGAAAAGAGTTAATTAAAGTCCTAAGATTAAATCCCAATATTTGGCCATATTATAAGTGTATTTAAAATCTAGTTTAAATGACAAAGGCATAGGCTCACCATCTAGAGGAATAAGAATGACTCTCACATCCCCACCATGCTGACATTTAGACCCATCAAAGAACATCATCATTTGATAGGATATGTCATTGGTGGAGAGCATTATGATGGATTCATTAGGGAATTCAAGGTTTGAAGGTAGGTTGTCAAGCAAAGGGGTGGAAGCTAACTGGTTAGAAATTGTTTTCCCTTTAATAGACTTTTTTTTAATAAATTATAATTTGAATTCATCAAGGAGCATGATCTAATGAGTTACACATTGGTTGTGATATGGATTAGAATGCTTGTATTTGAGAGGATCAGTATGGGTGACCACATAGGTTTTGTGATTTAGGAGATAATGGTGAAGCTTGGAGGTAAAAAAGACCAATGTGAGACAAATTTTTGTAGTATGGGTATATCGAGTCTCATAATCAATAAGTGTGTGGCTTATATATTAAACCGCAGGTTCTCAATGTTGGTTATCTTGATATACAATCATAACACCCAGAGAATGGTCTATTATGGAGATGTATAGGTAGAAAGGCTTATTTTTCTTAGGTGAAATAAGAACTAGTGGGGAAAGGAGATATTGTTTAAGTGCATCAAAATCTTCTTGGAAATCTATATTCCAATAGAAGGAAACATACTTTTTGAGGAGATGGTGAAAGGGTTGGCAACGATCTGACAACTAGGAGATGAAGTGGTGAATTAACTGAAGTTTGCCTTGTAAGTTGTAGAGTTATTTGATATTAGTAGGTGGAGGCATGTCTAGGATTTATCTAACCTTAATAGGGTCAACCTCAATACCATAGAGAGAAATGATAAAACCTAAGAGCTTACCAGAAAGAACACCAAAGACACATTTCTTTGGGTTTAGTCAAACATTATATTGGAGGAGATGAGTAAATATGGTGTTGAGAATAATGACGTGACCTTGGTGAAGTTTAGACTTTATAAGTAATTCATCCATGTAATCTTCCATAATTTTGTGTAGGAGATCATGGAAGATGTAAGTAATAACATGTTGATAAGTGGCACCAACATTCTTCAAACCAAAAGGTATGACCCAATAACAAAAATTTCCCCATGGGGTAATGAAGGTTGTTTTGTGTTGATCCTTAGGAGAAACTAGGATTAGATTATATCCAAATAGCCCATCCATAAGTTATAGCATCTCATGGTCGACTGTTAGATCAATAAGTTGGTCAATACTTGGCAATGGGAAGTCATCTTTTAGACAAGCAATATTTAAGTCATGATAGTCAGTGAAAAATAGATTCCCCCAGTCACTTTTGTGATAGGAACAATATTGGAAATCCATTACGAGTAGTTGATGGGTTGGATAAAGTTATAGAAAGGAGGTGTTAGAGCTCTTCTTTGACAAGGAGAGCAATATGAGGATGCATTTTATGAAGTTTTTGTTTAATAGGTTTAGCATCTTGATTGGTGATAATGTTATGGGTGATGATAGAGGAAACAATACTAGGCAGGTCATTATAAGACCAAGCAAAGGCTTTGATATGGTTATTAAGAAATGTGGCATAATCAACTTGCTTAGAGGAATCCAAAGATTGGCCAATCTTGAGGATGTGAGGGTTATCATGAGAGGGAAAATTAATGTCAATGGTTGATTCATTTGACATAGCTTGTGTTTTATATGGGAATGATCATTGGATATAAGAATCATCCACACCCATGTATGTGAGAATTTCATCATCATCTTGACATTAGATAGTGTTAATAGTGGGAGAGCCTTCATCAATTATTTCAAGATGAATGAGAGGAAGGGACCTTGTTTCCTTACCCTAGTGATAGGTGAGAGGCCCCAAATGGATGGCATTTATTAAAAAAAATTAGGAGGTATAGATACCTCTAATTTGGTATGTGATGGTGGAGAAGAATGTGGAGAAGGAGAGACTAGCTCTTCAATAATTGGTACATGGGAAGTTATAATGAGTGTTTCTATATGACTTTCACTTTCACATTCAAGAAGGAAATGAGAAACTAAAGGAAATGGTCTAAGGCTTGTATGTACCTGGATGAAGTTTGTGCACCATTATCCAGATGTTTGTGAGAACTCCTCTTTGGTTGTGGAGGATGACACCTGCAGAAGAAAGAGATTAAAAAAAAGAAGGCGTTAGATGAGGAGATGGCGGGCTGCCAAGCAAAAGCTTGATCCCAAAAGTACAATGACTTCCTTGAGGGATGTCAACCCACTGATTGATAAAAATAATGTCTGATAAAAGGCAAAATGCTAAAAATATTGAAATGATTAAAGACTGAAAAGGAAATGGAAGCAAATGCATACCTGAATGCTGTTGTCAGCCTGGTCACAGTCGCTGACGTCAGTTAGTCTGCCAACATCAATTGTCAAGGTCTATCGACGTCATTTAGTCTGCCAATGTTGATGAAGGAAGTGGCTGGCGTCGGTCAGGGCAGTAGTCTCTAGATGAGGTCTAGTCAATTTTTTGGTCTATGGACGGGTTTGTGGTCTATTTAGGGCCAGCAAAATGGCTTGAGGTGTCTGTGCAGAGGTCTAAGGCAATGGATAGAATGTCAAAAAGGGATAGAGGGATAGAGGAGGCCAACAGGGGGATAAGGATTCAGGTCTGGGCTGGAAGTGTTGAATAATAGAGAGATTAAAAAGAAGATACTGAAATGAAAACAATAGAAAATACTTACCTCATCCCTACTGGAGAAGGAATGTTGCAGACTTGGTGCTGCTGATGTCCTTGTTGTTGATGCTTGGTAGTGCAGAAGACCTGTTGCTGGTGGAGTCGTTGATGCATAGTACCTGTGCTCGGGAGAGAGAGAGATAGATTTTTGTTGCAAATTGATTTTTGATTGTTCTAACTAAGGTCTGATCTAAGAACATCTTGAAAGAAGGTCTGATAATGGATTGGAAACTGATTAGAAAATGGATAATGGATAATGGATTGGGAAATGAATTAACAGATGCAATTTTAAGGGTAACCGACACCGATAGAATTGCCGACATCAGCCAAATAGAGACCGATGTCGGTGGCTTCAGAATGGTGACAGAGGCTAATTTTAGCCTTCTACCTATTCTTACACGCTACCAGGGTCAAGGTTCATGGGAAAATGATCGAGAGGGGATAAATAGGCATGGGAGAGGATGACCAAGGGAGTAGACACAATTTTAGTGTCTACATTTGCCCCTTTTTGTCTTGTTGGTTGTTTTGGATGAACTGCAAGACAAAAATAGGAGTTGGTTGCCCCAGGTGGGATGAGGTTGAGGTTGCCTCGATTATGGATGAGGTATTCCCCCTCAAAGCAGGAGTTGAGGGAAGGGAACCTGAAATTGGGTGCTGATTTGACAGAAAGTGGATGAAAAATGGTGAAGATAGAGTGAGAACACTGCAATAGTCGTGATTGTGCACATACCACTTCACGAGATGGTCAAGTCAAATTGTCGCAGGTCGAGGGTCAAAGAGTGCCAAAATTGAAATAACTGGGCCCCAGCATTTGGTCGTAACTGATTGGGTTATTCAATCTAAGCTGTAGCTCTAATGGTCATCGTGTTCTAGGTATCTCGGGCTCAGGAAGTGCTCCTAGAAAACATGAAAATGTCATAAGTAGTGGGGATCAACCAGCTTGTGATCTTATACTTATGAAGGTCAAAATAGTCTGTGTACAAGTTTGTTAACCAGTTGTGGGGTAGCATACATGCAAAAACAACCAAGGCGAAGTCATCTTGGAAGTGGTCAGGGTCAGAGGAGATAGGCATGATCCCCAAAGTGGTTGGTCGAGATGGATGGATGGATGAAAGAATGTGGCCGAGCTAACCTCAAAACACTGAGTGCTGATCTGAGTGCTACCTACATAGCCCCTATCGTTAGGGCCTCAGGCCAATGTAGTTCTCTTGAAAAGGGAGGAAGAGGGTCAAAGGTATGGATTGGTCTTGGTCGAGGTCAAGTCATGGGCAATAGGAGAAAAGAAGGCTTGTCCATAAGAGAGATGAACAAATGAGGGTGGTCGAGCTAACCCCAAAAGACAGTCGTGTCATCTGAGTGCTGCCTATATAGCCCTAGTCTTAGGGCCTCAAACCAATGTAGTTCAGAAGAAGAGACAAAATGAGTGATGATTGGTGTGGCCAGGTGTTGATGAGGAGAAGATGATGTTGCAGCCTTTTCCATATTGTGTGATGGTGTATTTTGCAACATTGGTTGAGGGGTCCTTCATCCCTAGCAATTGTCCATAGTCGTGATGGATGTATGTTAAAAATGAATTGAGTCTATTTATGCTTCAGCAAGTAATGGTTTATGCTTAACATAAACTGAGTGGTCGATAGTTTCCATGTGTATTGTTGTCCATAGAAACTATGTGAAATGGACGATGGGTTTGGTTTGGATGTGACCAAAGTGTAAAATGAGTGAAAGGCATATTGCTCTTTCATTGACAAGGACCAGAATGATGGCATGGATAGGGGTTGTTAGAACAAAAGCCCCGTTCATGCATTACGTCGTTGACCAGTGGTTGTGTTAGAGAAGTAATCGAATCACTTTGACATTAAAGTGAGCTCGAAGTCCCTTGAGTAGGTGATGTGATATGGATGGAAGGGGGAACCCTTTGTGGTAGGAACAACTTTGCCCCTTTTATAGGTGACCCCGAGAATGACTATAGACAAGTCCATGACTTTATAGTTTGTCAGTCATTTTTTTTTTTTTTTTGAAGGCAGACTGATCGATGTGGGAAGTCTGCGAGGGGATGTTGTCTTGCTTTGTGGTCATGTTGTGAAGCTAATCGATGTGAGAAGCTTCTGAGATGATGCTGTATATAGCAAGATTTAGTCATAGCCATCCTTTGAGGGAGTGGTCTATATTTTTGCTTTATATGTTTTGATATGACTTTGACCTAGCTATCCTTTAAGGGAGTAGTCTAGTGAATACAGCAATTATGTAGCTGTCCTTCGAGGGAGCAGTCTACATTTATGATTTATGACATTGGAATATGCATCCCATTTTTATATTTTTTTTGTTGACTGGACTTTTGGTCATGGACTTGACTATAGAGGTTTAGAGGGCTTCCCTTTTATTAGGACAAAGCAATAATGCTTGACAAAAGGGGTGACTGATGTTTGTAGGGTTAGGGTTGAAAGAAATAGGAATGACAATGACAGGGATTGCTCAAGGGATCGAGCTCAAGTTAAACATCAAGTGAATAATTACTTGACTAACAGTAGACTGGTCAAAGATGCAAGGCATAAAAGGGCTCAAGTTCTGACAAAGTCCTTAGCCCATGCTTGTGTGTTATAATGTAAGGTCCAAATCAATTAGGAGCAAACTTGCCCCATTTGCTTCATTCCAAATTGGTCACATGTTGATTGATGTTGGATGGTTGATATGGTCGCTGATTGGTCGAGACTGGGTGAATGTTTGGTCGAGGGTCGGGTCGATAGATATTTGGTCGATGATTGGTTAATGGTTGGGTTGAATGTTTGGTCGAGGATAGGTTGAATGTTTGGTCGAGGTCAGGTCGATGCTTGTTTGGTCAAGGCATAGTCGAGGCTTGATTGAGGCCTAGTTGAGGTTTAAGATTAAAAGAGTGATTGATATTTGGTCGAGACAGGGTTGAAAGGTTGGTTGAGGCATGGATGAAGGTTAAATTCCCCCAGTGGCTAGGGAGAGTGTTTGATAGATTGGTCAAGGTCGGTTGAGGCTTCGTGGTCAAATTGACTGTGTTGATGTCGAATAAGGGGGTTAAAGGTGGCAAAGGGACCATAGTCTGGTGTGGGGATCCAGATTTAGGTGATGAGGTTTGAGAAGTATGGGTCGGTGTTGATGATTTGTCAAAGGGGTGGTCAAGAGGATCCTTGATGAGAAGGGTATCCTTTTTCCAGTGTTGATGAATGACAGCTTTAAGAGTGCAACAACGCTCAGTGTCATGTCCTGGAGTGTGATGATAATGGCAAAATTTAGAGTTGTCAAACCAAGATGGTCTTGATCTGGGAGTTGATGAGTGGGGCGGTGTTGAAGGTTTGTTGATAGTATGGTCGAGAAGAAAGGTGTCTTTCTCCAAGCATTGGTGAATGACAACCTTGAGGGCAAAATAATGCTCAGTGTCATGCCCAGGCGTGCGATGATACGCACAAATTTGAGTGTCATCAAACCAGGGTGGTTTTGGTCTGAGGGATTGATATGGTTTAAGAGGTAGGAGATTGATGTGAGAAGACTACAACAATTGCCATAACAGCAAGGTATAAGAACCTGCTAATGGGTTTATGTGTTTTATTGTAGGAGGGGTTGATGACTTTGATTTGAGAGGTGTAAGGGGCATTGGTCGTACCATCATTTTCGTGGGTGGTGTAGCCACATGTGTAGATGGAACTTTGGTGGTGATAGGTGTTGGATGTTTTGGAGGAAATATATGTTTGATGGGTTGAGGAGACAATGGAGGCGACTTGCCCCTGTGAAGTATGGGAGTAGGAAGCACTCCTATTAAAGTGGATGGATGCAGGCCCAAAATTGAAGGTAATGATGAAGGTGGGGGAGGAGTCCTCCGGTGTGGTTTAGTGGCCTTGTTTGGTTTGGGTTGAGGGCCACCATTGTGCGAGGTGAGGTTAGACATGAGTTTGGGTTCAGATGTGGACGGAGGTGAGTGAGATGTAGCAATCTCAGGCAAAAGACAAGAGGAAATCGTGACTGGGTCTTCCTCGATCGAAATGGGTGAAGAGACTGGTTCTTCTCTTGGTGGAGAAGAAATAGGAGAGTGTGGCTCCTCAAGAAGGTAGATGGCAAGGATGATCGTGCCTTCGGCTTGTGGTTGAGGAGTAGGCAAAATAGGGTCCTCCATTGGTGGGAGGAAGGAAGGAGGTGGGGCTAATGACATAGGTATGGTCAAGGCATCCTCCAATATGAGAGAGGTCGATGGAGGACTAACAAGAGAAGAGGATTCTTCTACCTATGGAGGAGGTTGGTCAGGGATCAGAGAAGAGACAGTGTCGATCGTGCGTATATTATGGTCTTATGGGTCATTAGTCATGGTTTGGACATTATTTTGATTAGGAGGATGGTTAGGAAAAGGTTGTTTGAAGATGTTGATGTTTTGGTTGGGCGGGGCGTTTGGGTTGTCCAAGATGAGATCACCCCTTTCTATCATGTCTTGAATGATGTTTTTGAAGGTTCGGCAATTGTTGATGTCATGGCCGTGGACGCGATGATAGTGACAGAAGTCAGCCTCCCTATACCATGCAGGGAGGGATTTTGAAGGGTTGAATTGAGGTGGTCAGATTTGAGGGAGATTAAGAACCCCCTACTTGACGAGTTTTTCCAAAATGGAAGCGTATGATTCTCCAAGTGGAGTGTATGAACGCTGGATGTACCATTGTTGGAAGTATTTGGTGATGCTTTGGGATGTTGAAGGTTGAGATTGGTCGGTTGTTGTCGAGGATGGTGATCTAACGACCACAGTGTTGGCCACTCCTTTGGATTTGGAGTGGGAAGAAGAAGGGTCATCAGCTTTTGCGTTAGTATTATGCAATTTTACCTTATCTTCTTCAATGGCACAGAGTTCAAGCTTTCGGGCCATGGTGAAAGCTTCATCGAAAGTGCAGAATGTTTGAATCCACAAGGTAGAAGAGATGTGCCTGGCACATGCTCGAGAAAAGAGCTCGATGAGCTCAGGTTGAGGCAAGGAGAAGGAGAGCTGGTTAATCAAGCCTCTCCAATGGGTGACAAAATTGACTATTGATTCATCATCAAATTACCTGATGGAGTAGAGGTCGGTGATTGAGACTTGTTTGGTGATGTTGATAGCAAAATGGTCAAGAAATAATTGGGCGAGTTGAATGATTGAAAAGATAGAATGTCTGGTAAGAGAGCTATAACAGTCAAGGGCAGGGCCAGAAAGCGACATGGGGAACATGCATAGAAGTAACGCATCATCATGGGATATGAGATAACAAGCGTGTCTAAACACTCAAAGATATTGTTGTGGGTCCTCCTTACTCTGAAAGTGAGTAAATATAGGAAGCTCCCACTAGTTGGGATAGGTTTGGATAGGGACGTAGGGATGAATGGGTTCATTGTAAACTTACTCATATGAGAGGGCATTGCGTGAACCAGAAATAGAGGTCTCGAGACTAGACATTTTATCCATCAGCATTTTGATGATGTTTGCTGACGAATTGGTGGGTGGAACACCCCCTAGGTTGTAGGTTACTTGGAAGGTGGTCGAAGAGGCATATGACGTAGTCGGTTGCACTTGTAGGGGCGCAACGTATTGATAACTAGTCATTGGGATAGAAGTGGAGGCTAAGGGTGGTTGCATTATGAAGGTAGAAGGCATAAGTTGACTAGATACCACCAAAGATGGTTTCATGGCAACATTGGCAAAAGGGGAGGTAGACACTCCTGCATTTATAGGTGCAAGAGTGTGTGGAGTCAAGACAATCAAGTTCTGGTATGATGTAAAACTTGGTTGAATTGCGTGTGGTTGAGGGGATAATGAAACCCCGATGGAGGTTGGTCTAAAAATAGATGGGGAGGCTAAACTTTGCATATTGGTCATGGTTGGGTTAATGGTTGAGGCAATGGTTTGAGTCATAAAAGGCTGAGCAGCGGATGGTGTTAATGTCATCGCCGCTTCACCTGAAAGGTCTCGCATTGGGTTTCTTGCGAGATAGTTTTGGAGGGCTTCAACATTGAGGTCCAAGAATATTTCAAAATCTTGGTCCCCTTCAGGGACAATGGGGGTCTGAGTCGGGGTCAGTCGAGTAGGAGTTCTTTCGGTCTCCGAGTGGAACTCCATTATAGGACTGGTTATGGACGGGGAAGGCAGAAGCGGTTGATGTCTCACGTGGTCAAGAAGAGCCTTGGTTTGACTATGTGTCAAAACCATTCAAGGCAAGAAATAACATCCTCACAAGCTCAAACAAGCAGATAAGAATAGAAAAGATGAAGAACACAAGCAGACCCTAAACGTTAAATCCTAAAAATCAACTTTTAGAATCCTGTGGCTTATGCCTTAAAGTGATGTTTGAGAGGTTGGCTATCAGAATGGGTCCTAGAAGAGGTAGTCTAAAGATGGTTTCAATTTTGTTTAGGTGCTCAAAATTTTATGTTAGGTTTGGTACGTGGCCTGGTGCTAAGGAGCAAGCTCCCCTCACTTCACGAGCCCAGTGATAAGCTGGTCTCGCTTAGCCAAAATATACTTCCCCTAGAGATTATCCTCCACCAGAGAATGGAGTAGGCTTTCCCCTTGGTGGTGAAATCTAAGTGGGATTGCCAGGATGGGTAAGGTATCCGCTGGGGGATGAAATCCTAGTCAGGCCTTATCTCAGGTAAGTTTTGATGTTTGATTTGTGCAAGTGATTTAGTTGTGTAACATAAAGTGGACTACGATTAATTCATGATGCGGTTATTAATTACTAGGTGTGGACTAAGAAATGCAAGCAAGCAGAAATGAAATGCAGTGTGTTTTAAGCCCAAGTCAAAATGTTAATTCGTATGAAGACAAATGGAGAAGAGGTTGAAGAGTATGATTTTTGACTAGTCTATGATGCAAGAAAAGAAAGAAGAGTTCTTTTTAATCCTGCTAATAGTGTCGTTTAGAAGAGAGAGAAGAAAGAGGTGAAAAGGAGAAACCTAATGCACCCTATATGAAAAAAAGAAGAAGAGAACCCAAGGAAGACCCTAGGGTCCCACCGGGCATGCCAAAATGTTTCTATATGATTTTTGCTTTCACATTCAAGAAGGAAATGAGAAACTAAAGGAAATGGTCTAAGGCTTGTATGTACCTAGATGAAGTCTGCGCACCATTATCCAGACGTTTGTGAGAACTCCTCTTTGGTTGTGGAGGATGACACCTACAGAAGAAAGAGACTAAAACAAAGAAGGCATTAGATGAGGAGATGGTGGGCTGCCAAGCAAAAGCTTGATCCCAGAAGTACAATGACTTCCTTGAGGGATTTCAACCCACTGATTGATAAAAATAATGTCTGATAAAAGGCAGAATGCTAAAAGATTGAAAAGGAAATGGAAGTAAATGCATACTTGAATGCTATTGTTAGCCTGGTCATAGTCACCGATGTCGGTTAGTCTGCTGACGTCGGTTGTCAAGGTCTGTCGACGTCGTTTAGTCTGCCAACATTGGTGAAGGAAGTGGCCGGTGTCGGTCGGGGCAGTAGTCTCTAGATGAGGTCTGGTCAAGTTTTTGTTTTGTGGACGGGTCTGTGGTCTATTTGGGGCCAACAAAATGGCTTAAGGTGTCTGTGTAGAGGTCTGGGGCAATGGACAGAATGTCAAAAAGGGACAGAGGGATAGAGGAGGCCAATAGGGGGATAAGGATTTGGGTCTGGGCTGGAAGTGCTTAATAACAGAGAGATTAAAAAGAAGATACTAAAATGAAAACAGTAGCAAATACTTACCTCATCCCTACTGGAGAAGGAATGTTGCAGACTTGGTGTTGTTGATGTCCTTGTTGTTGATGCTTGGTAGTGCAGAAGACCTATTGCTGGTGGAGTCGTTGATGTAGAGTGCCTGTGCCCGGGAGAGAGAGAGATAGATTTTTGTTGTAAATTGATTGTTGATTTTTCTGACTAAGGTCCGATTTGAGAATGTCTTGAAAGAAGGTCTGATAACGGATTGGAAACTGATTGGAAAATGGATAACGGATAACAGATTGGGAAATGAATTAATGGATGCAGTTTTAAGGGTAATCGACACCAGCAAAATTGTCGATGTCGACTGAATAGTGACCGACGTCGATGGCTTCAGAATGGGGATAGAGGCTAATTTTAGCCTTCTGCCTATTCTTACACACTGCCAGGGTCAAGGTTCGTGGGAAAATGATCGAGAGGGGTTAAATAGGCATGGGAGAGGATGACCAAGGGAGTAGACACGATTTCGATGTCTACAATGAGTTTAGTTAGTTTGTCATATCTCACCCCATGCCTCTTTTTGGAATTTTCATTGGTTTGGCTAGTGGGATATTCAATAGGTGTATAGATACCCTACTCATAATGACCCAAACCAAATCCTTTCTAGGCACATCGATAGAGATAGATGTGTGCAAAACTAGGGTTGCTCATGAAAGAGAAGTCATAGTTAAATGGTTTTGGTGAAGATGGATTGCCAATAATGGGAGCTTGATTAATTCCCCCACATATGAAATTAGTTAGAAGGTTAGGATCCCCATAAGGGATGACCATCCCAATGTGAGGATCATAATTTGGGTGCATGTGAATCTTTCCATACTCTTATGGAGTATATAACATGTTGAGCATCAACAAATGATATTCCTCGAGAGACAAATGTTGAAAATTTTCCTCCATGGGATCCTTATCAGGAATTTGTGTCACCAGTATCTATGTAATCAAGGGTGTGGAGCTTATAGAAGCTTTAGAAGTATCATGTAGAAAAGATGATGTCTTTAAGGGAATGAGAACATCATTGGGACTATAAGTCATGTTACATGTTTTAAATGGAGGTGGGTCAATGGGTATAACATGCACTTGTCCATCATGTTCAAACTTGAAACAATGATGTAAAGTTGAGGGTACACATGCCATATCATGTATCCAAGGTCATCCAAGTAGTATATTATATTGTAACTCTCCTTCTACAACATAGAAGAGTTCAAAAATTCTGCAGGGACTTACACAGATATGTAAGATAACTGTGCCCACCATAGTAGCTATGGTATCATTAAAGGAGTGGAGTACCACATCAATTTGAGACATGCAATTGTTAAGAAGAGATAGATATTTATATGCATGGGTGGAAATAATATTAATACTATCTCCCCCATCGACCATGACTCTCTTGACATGAGTTTGATTGATATATGTAGTAATAAAAAGGGTAGAATCTTAATCTTCAAGGTGTTGAAGTGGAATTTTCAAATTACTAAAAGAAATAAAGGAGATGGAATTAAGAGAGCTAACCAAAGCTATAAGTGGTTGGGGATCATCAGGTTGTACCTTAATCGATTGCAAGGCACTAATCAAAGCTTGATGATGTTGGGGTGAGTTTTGGATTAACTCATACAAGGACATTTTCATAGGAGTTTGGTGAAGCTGTTTCACCATCAAACTTTGAATAACATCCAAAGATGTTGGTTTTGGGACCCCTAAGATAGAAACCTTGGGATTCAAAGAATGATTGTCTTTGGTGAAGGGATAAACCCAAGGAATAGTTACCTTTTCCTTACCTTTATCCTTTTGATTTTGTGATCGAATGGCCACATTAATTATGTTAATCTAAAATGTAGGTGAAGGAGATGGTAAAGGGGGTATGACCACATCTTTGGGTTTGAATTTAGGTGGAACAGTAGAACACATTATGTATGCCAGAGGTGGAATAATGGGAGTATCAACAAAGAGAGTGTTGACATCAAAGTGTTATTGAATGACTATTGTGAGGGATTTACAACTCTCAATATCATGTACTTGTGTATCATTAAACCAAGATGGTTTCATTCCAAGAGGACTATAAAGCTTAATGGGAGGAAGAGTTATTATGGAAGATTACAATAGTTGACATAGAAAAAATCTCTAAGAGCCTATGAGTGGGCTTGAATTTGTTGTGCTAATAGGAGTGGACACCTTATTTTGTTTAGGAGTCATAGAGGTGATTTTACGGGGTGCTTTGTTTGGTGGTGGTGGAGTTACATATTTTGCTAACACTTTCTTGGTATTAGGTATCTTGGTGTCAGATATGAAAGTCCTACCAAGTGGCAAATGTAGTAGTGGAGGTAACTTAACCTTTTATTTTACTTGGGTTGGTAATACTCTAACTAAATTAGAGGGTTATGGTCCCAAAATTGATGGTAAAGCTGAGGGTTAAAGAGGGAAGGATTAGTGAGATCTATGAAGCTTAACTTTTTTTGTAGTTCAAGACATAAAACTATGATTTATGGTTGAGGAATTAGATCTAATTTCACCTATGGATGAATTAAATTAGAGACAGGGCATATGCTTATAAGTCCTAATTTGCTTTAATATGGTAGATGCCTATGAGGGTGAGGGTTCTAACATACATGGATGAGATTTTGGTGATTTTGGTGAAGAGGTTTTGACTTTGTCAAATACCTTAGGGTAAAGGGTAGTGAGAGGTTTGGTGGTAAAGGTTGACATTCATTGTGTTGGAAAATGAGTTTTAAGCTAGTCCTAAAATTCCACGTGATCTAACTTCATTTGGATTTAAGAAACTCTAGACTTTTCACCAACAATAAGAAGGGTGTAGATAACATAGGCCTTATGATTATATATTTAGAAGGCTGAGGTGTTTAAGAAAGAGATAAATTATTGGTCTTTGCTACTTCAGGCCAAAAGTAAGAGAGAACCATAACGAGGTCTTCTTCGACAGAGACGAGAGAAGAGGCATGTCTTCCATGGGTGGAGGTGAGGTAGGCAAAGAGGGTTCCTCAAGGGGGTAAAGCATAGGTATTATTTCTCCCTCAACATGTGGGCATGGAATAGGTAAAGTATGATCCTTCATAGGTAAAAAAATGGGTAAGAGTGGTATAATTAGAGTAGGCACAATAGGTCTCTCATCTAATGTTGGAGTAGATATTACTAACTCTTCTAGGTGTAAAGGTGGATTAGATGGGGTACTACTCTCTATCATTGGAGGAGAGGTGGGAGAATAAGGTTCCTTAAGGGGGTATAACATAGGAATGATGTTCCCTTCAACATGTGGTTGAGGAATGGGCAAATCATGGTCTTTAAGTGGTAAGAGGATAGGTAATATTGGTGCAAAGAGAACTAACAATATTGGTTCCTCTAGTGGCAAAAGAAGTGGTAAAGGAGGCTCTTCCTCACATGGGAGTGGAATGGGTGAAATAGGCTCTTCTACCTAGGGAAGAAGAATGGGAAAAATAAATTCCATTGAATGTGGGAGAGGAATTGATAAAATAGTTGCCTCTTGTCGAGGGGAAGGTTGAATTAGAGGTAAAAGAAAGACCATATTAAATTTATGGATATTATGACCAACTAAGTTAGTCGTGGTCTAAAAAATATTTTGATTGGGTTAATGGTTAGGAAAAGGTTGTTTGAACACATCCATAGTTTGATTAGGGGGTACATTAGGATTATCCAAGATGAGATCACCCCTATCAAACATGTCTTGAATAATGTTCTTGAATGTCTTACAGTTATTAGAGTTGTGTCCTTTAACTCAATAGTAGCCATAAAACTCATCTTCCTTGTACCAAGTTTGGATAGGATGGGAGGGGTCAAATTATATAGGAGGTTTAATTTGAGGAAGGATTTTGACACCTTATTTCAATAGTTTTTCAAAATGGATGTATATGACTCCCCAATGGGAGTGTATTGTCTTTATTCATGCCATTGTTGGAATTGATTAGTCAGATTTTGGGAAGTCAAGGAATTTGATTGGTTTGTGGTTGTGTAAGAAGCTGACTTAATGAACATTGCATTAGCAGAGCCTTTAGATTTTTAGTTAGAAGAAGTTTTAGAAGAGGAGGATTCATTCGATTTGGAATTGACATTCTTAATACACAACTTAACTTTGCCTTCATCTATAGTAAGAATCTCAAGTTTTCATTCCATTATAAAGTCCTCATCAAATGTGAAAAAAGTTTGTACTTAGAGTGTGTATGATATGTGCCTAGTGTATGCCCTTGAAAAGAGCTCAATAAGCTCAAGTTGGGGTAAGGAGAAAGAGATTTGATTGATCAAGCCTCTCTAATGAGTGACAAAATCTATAATAGACTCATCATCAAATTGTCTAATAGAATAAAGCTCTATAATAGAAACCTTTTTAGAAATGTTAATAGAGAAATGGTCTAGGAATATTTGTGCGAGTTGGGTAAATGAGAAAAGACAGTGTTGAGTTATAGAGTTATACCAATCCAAGGTAGCACTTGAAAGAGACATAGGGAAAGTATGAATTAGTAATGCATAATCATGCCCTATTAAATAATAAGAATGTATAAATGCTCATAAATGCTATTGTGGGTCCTCTTTACTCTAGAAATGAGTAAATTTAGGGAGTTCCCATTAGCTTGGATAAGGGAGAATAGGCACAGAAGGATGGATGGGTTCATTACATATCTGATCATAAGATAACACATTCTTTGAACTAGAAATCAATGTCTCTAGATTAGACATCTTGTCCATCAACATCTTAATGAGGTTAGGAAGGGGATTAGTTAGGGGGATACTTATTAAGTTATAGGAAACTTGATAGGAAGTAGAGGGAGTGTATGACATAACTTGTTGGGGTTGTGTTGGGGCAACATAAGGATAATGAGTCATAGTCTGGGGGGAAGAAAGAAAAGGGGCTTGTCTTATTGGGTTAGAGACTATGATTTGGTTGGATGCTATTATTATAGGTTGGGTTATTGTCATGGCTAGACTAGATGAAGGGTGAGTCGTAACTCAAGTAATTATAGGTGCACGAGTAGATGGAATAGGTACTACTAAATTTTGAAATAGGGCGTGACTTGACTGAACTGGTTGTGGTTGTGAAAGTAGGGAAGTCATGCTAGGGTTTAGGTGAGATTGGGCAGTTGGTGATGCTAAACTTTGGACAATGTTTATGGTTGGATTGCTTGTTGAAGTGGTGGTTTAAGTAACCATGGGGAAACTAGTGGAGGTAAATGAAAATGAAGTTGTCTCTATTAGAGAGGTTGGCATACCATAGATTGGGTCACCTGAAGAATTATGGGTTTGGCTCATGACAAGGTAATGTTGAAGGGATGCCACATTATGATCAATAAATTTAGTGAAATATTGATCTCCTTCAGGCACAATGGGAATTTGGTTGGGGCTGGGAGTATACTTTGTATCTAAAGTATGCTCCATGGAAAACTCAATAATAAGAGGAGAAGGTGGAAGTGGTTACCAGTTTAAATAATCGATAAGAATTTTGGCTTGAGATCGCATCAATACCATGCAAGAGGAAGTATAAATAGTCTAAATACTCTATATTAGTGATAAAATAAGGAAAAATAAAGTTTGGGTGTAGGTAAGTGGGTTATTTTAGCTTATTATTTTGAGCAAATGAAAATTACATAGTTGCCAATGTTGGTAGCAAAATTTTGCTGATGTTGGTGGATTAACCAATGTCGATAGATAAAATCTTCTGATGTCGGTATATTTAACTAATGTCAGTCACTGTGATATCCTGGGAGATGAAAAAAAATCAATGTTTTAGAAACCCAAAAGTTAGAACTAGGTATAAAAATGGATGAAAGAGGTCTGTGTAAGAAGGAAGAGCACTCAAAAAACCTAATATAATAGGTTATACAAATTGAGTATTAGAAATAGTGTTGATTTTGTGAATCAATAGGAAAATGTTCTTACTAACTCCAAAATATAGAAGGTAATATAAAAGTATAAAAAGAACATACAACCAACAACTATTAACTCCTAGAGATTAATTTTAGTCTCGTGTTAGATTATGCCTTAATCAGATTGTGAGAAGAAAATTTGGTTATCAAAGGTACTAGAAAGTAATATAGAGCTAGTTTTAGGTTAGTTTTAGTGCTCAAGAGGAAATCTATGTTAGAACAGGTACATGGCTTGTTATAAGATCTTGTTCTCTACACTTCATGGACTTGAAGCAAGCTAGGCCACTTAGCCAAAATATCCTTTTTGTCTAGAGTTTATACTATACTAGAGAACAAAGTGGGTTCTCCCCTTGGTGGTGAAATCCAAGTAGGATAGTCAAGTAGGGTAAGGCAATCCACAAGGGGATAAAATCTTGATGGGCCTTTTCTTGGGTGAGTTTAGATGTTTGTTTTTGTGAGTGTGATTTTGTTTTGTAACATAGGTGCATTACAATTCATTCATAATGCTTGTAATTAACTAGGTGAGCTAATATGCAACAAGCAAACAATGAAGTGCAGTAAGTTTTAAACCCAAATTTGAAATGTTTAGATTCAAATGAAAACAAAGATGAAAAAGGAGTAGAGAATAAAATTCACTATCTTAATGTACATGCAATAAGAAATAAAGAATATATTCTTTCAACTTGTAAGACAAATGATTAAGTAATTTTAAAGGCAAAGAGAAAAGAAGAAAATTTTAGTTTAATGCTTTTTAAACAGAAAACAAAATGTTGATTTTTTAAGTTTTAAGAGATAAGAGAAGAGGAAAGTGCAAGAAATGAATTTTTCACTATAATGAACCTATATGAATGCTTAAAAAAATCAATGAACCCAAGGAAAACTCTAGGGTCCCATCGGGCATGCCATAAATGTTTCATTAAAATTTGTCTATGTCAAGTTTAAAGAAAAATAGAGAAAAATGATAGGGATAAGTGATTAAAATAAACCCGGATTGGTTTGTGCATCATATCTAGACATTGTGAGCACTCCTCTTTGGTTGGGGAGGACTACCTACAAGTAAGAAAGTACTACCACAAAATGTATTTTAGTAGATAAATGAGTGGGTTGCCAAGCTACGCGCTTGTTCCAAGAAGTGTGAAACTTCATTAGAAATAATAGTCCACTTTTTAAAGATAAAAGAGTAATAAATAATTAAAAGAGAGGTAAAGAGAGAGTAAAAGAGAGATAATATTACCCTTATTCACAACCTAAGTGTAGTAGAAAGTAATAAAGTGTAGGTGGTATATTCTATTTGTATTTTAGAAGGTGTTTGGGTAGGTTTTGGAAAGGTTAGGAAATCCATAGTCACCAACATCGATAAGGAAGTGACCGATATCAGTTATATTTTTGAGGTTGATGGGTGAAGGTGATCGATGTCGGTTAGGCTATCGATGTTGATAGGGGAAATAATTACCTAAGAGCTTACAAAAGGATTTTTTGAGTTTGGTAAATGGTTTTGGTCAGGTCTAGGAGGTTGGAGAGAGTTGTGTGTGTGTGTGTGTGTGTGTGTGTGTGAGAGAGAGAGAGAGAGAGAGTATGGTTTAGATAGATCTAGTTAATGTTTTGGTGTGTCAGGTCAAGAAGAAACAATTAAGAAGTCTTTATAACTCCCTACTAGGGGTTCGGTTAGGAATGTGTAAAATATTGAATAGTAGATGTAAATTGATAGCAAAGTAACTACTTAAAAGACTTACAAAATAAGTTAAATACTTGCTATAGTGGTGATTGAATGATAAGTGTCGAGTGGATGGCACCTATCAGGTAGTCTAAACCAATGCCCTAAATAGAGAAAGTAAGTGGGTGTTATTAGTCCTCAAGAGCTTGGTTCCTGACATAGATTGACTTACACAAGATAACAGTAAGCCAGGATGTCAAAATTTGAATGTCGAGGGCTTAAATGCAAATAAAAATTATTTTTATTGATTTTTGTTGACCTAAACATAAGGTTAGATTTTGGCTTATATAACTGATGTCGATGATCTTGTTGATTTCAACCATGGGTTGACCAATGTCAGTGGCCTTAGAATAGGTAAAACTACTATTTTTGGCTAGTTTTCTATTGCTCCTCATGCCAAATGTGGCACCTATTACAAAATGGTAAAAATAGGAAGTTAATAAGGATGTAGTTTATTAAAAATTTAGTTTTAAGGTGAGAATAAGTCTTGGGTAGTTAGGATAAGGGTACTAAGTCTTGTGGTGACTCATCAGGTGAGAATCAGTCTTAGGATGAGGTAGGCAGGCAAGGTGGCAAAAGGGGTTTTTAATTAACTTAATTATATATTTAAAATTAATTAAATATGTGAGGGGTAAAAGTATAGGTTATGAAAGTTAGTCATTATTATTATTAAATTAGGGCTCAAGGGGGGGTTTGACATAAGGAGTTATGCACGCGTGTGTGACATAATTTTGATGTCTACACCTAGATGTTGAGAACCCACATAACACCTTATAATATCAACACCTCTAGAGGTCTAGTTTCCTTTCAATATTATGGATAAGTAATGAATATCAACTTTCTTCAACCCTTCACACTTTCTCAATCCTTCACACACAAGAAATGTATCCAAAACAACCTTTTGGATGACTATACACCTTTTCACTCATCCTCAATATTTAAACCTGCAAGAAGACTATTACAACATCAAAAATATGACCTCTAGGTCACACACATATCCCTTACACTTATCTTCTTTTTAATCTATCCACCAAGCATGATCACCCTTCTTTTTCTTTGGTTAACTATTCTAGAAACCTTCATCTTTGTTTATGCTCTTTATAGAGCCTTCATGATCACCATCTACTTGGTTAGCCATAAGACATAACTGAACCCTTAAGGCTTATATCAAATTTATAATAATATTAATTTCACCTACATAGGTCATCCATATCTTTGATAAATCACCCTTAAGCAACATCACCTTTTAATTAGGCCTTAAGAAGCCCTTATAGGTCCATAGAGACCTATTCATCCTTTTAGCACTTCACTGAGCAAAATTAGTAACATAAGACCACTTCAAAGTACATAATTCATTGATAAATGAACCTTAATATATCATCAATTGATTAAATTAATCACTACACACCTATGCATATGCAAAATCTATCAATTTTTTGCCTTGTACATGAAAACACCATGAACGAACTAAAAGTCAACTTATAAGCAATTGATCATACTGAAGATAGATTTTTCAAACCTCCAAAATCCATACATATGATCCTTATGAAGTAAAAAATACTATCCAGTAGATAATTCACCTTGAAACATCCAAACACCATCAATAAAAACTCAAACATTCTTCTTGGGTCACTTGTAGCAGATAGTCAAACCCTCAATCAACTTTAAACCACAATAAATTCAAGTGTAAAACCATTCAAAAATCCAAATGATTTTTATTGGATTTACCTTGAATTTATATAACACTTTTATTTTTATATCACCATAAAATTCATCCATAATAAAAAATTTATTAACAAAACAATGTACACTAGTTTTCCTTTGTAAATTCAAATATTTGAATTCCAACTGTCACTTTTTAATGCAAATTTGACGTAGTATGGGAACTAGTGAAATCTGCCTGAGATACCAACATTGAACTACCATAAATTTTTCTAGACATCATGTCAATATCTAAAATTTGAAACACATTATCTAGGCATAAATCTAAACAAACACATGTGACCACTTTCTTCTAACACATTTACATGAATGTTGATGTCATTAATCTACTTACTCAGGAAGTTCTACCAAGATTACTAGGAGAACCTAGACCTTCACAAGGATATTCCAATGAATTAATTTTACTTCCAAAAGTACGCTAAGAAATATTAACCCCTCATATGACCCCTCAAACATGTTTAATTCATCACCATCATCCATCAACTTGCCTAACCAAGAAAACACTACAAGGTCCATGCATGATCACTAAGGCACACTTTATCATTGATAACCATGTATACAAATCAACTCATGGACACTCTTGGCTACCTTAGGGACATCATTAACAACACCTCAAAACTTATTAACTTATTTATACATCACCTAAGTCGGTCACCTTGATGATGTTGAGTCTCTCACTATATGCTTAAAATAATTAATGAAGTTGGACAACTAGCATGTCATTGTTTAGTGGATTAAGATTGAATAAAATGCCTTATATAAGGCCAAACATGATAATCACATTATGGGTAATATACTAATTAAAGGGGAACATGTTCTTATTTATGATTCTAATATCTGAAGCAGCTAAGAAAGCTTCAAAATTTGATGGATTGGGCCTTATGTCATTCATATTATTTTGTCAATTAACATATTCAAACTATGCACTTTAGATGGTTAATTTTTCCCTAGGCATTTCAATGAAAATCAACTTAAGCCATACTAGACTTAGCATGTTTTGGCAGTGTTATAATAAGGCATATGTCATTTTTATTCTACATTTCTCTTGATTTATATAGTAAGGTAGTTAGACTAGCTTTTGGTGAATAGGTTATGTGTCCTCAGTATATTTATACATGTACAACTCATAAGACCATCAAACTGATTTGAGTGGTAGATTTCCTTATAAGGTCATAACTACCATATGTCTAAGTTTTTAGTAGAGTGTCACCATGTGTTTTTTATTAAATATATCTCTTTATCTATACGGATTGATATGGTAAGTTCAATCAGTCTAAAGGTTTCAAAATCCTCTGGAAGTCATTACCAAGATCAATCTTAAATAGGGTTAGACATTTTTTTTTCCTTTTGCATATACCTACCACTTTTACACAATCCTTAGATAAAGGACTTGCCATGATAGAAGATCGATCATATAATTTTGTGCGGGGTCAGGAGTGGTAAAAGTGAAAGTGGTAAGATTTGGAAAGCATAGATGGGTATAGCATAAAAACTAAATGAATTAATTGAAGATAACATGAAGTCTTATGACTCAAAAATTGAAAATTTGGGGAAATAATGTGTGTAAGGAGGAAGGAATCATACCACCCAAGAATAGATAATGAAAAGAGTGGATATACTATGATTACATCACCTATGCATTTCAAAATTAAAAATAATGGTAAACAATTGGCATGTATTGATATCTAATACAAGGATGACAACATTGAAATCTCACATGTGGGAAGCTTAGAGGACATTGCATGAGCAACTAAGGAATTAAAATTTAGCATTGGTAAAAGTGACAAGGAGGATATAAAATGGGAAATAACATGGTAAATCATCATTATGTATTCAAAATCCATAAGTGAACCCTAGAACATAAGAAAACTAGACTGATTAAAAATCAAGAGGAATATTTAAGATCTCCAAGGGTTTTCAAATCAAATACACCTAGTTCTAAAATAGTCTAACATGGAATAGGAGGAATATAACAAGCTATAGATTGAAAACACCACCAAGCGCTATCAAAGTTTCATAAAGCTTAGAGTTAAATCTGACAGTGCCATTTTTAGTATAATAATGCAATATCCAAGATTATAGATTTCAACCAAATAGAAATATAATGATGAACCAAAGGGTTTCAAGATGGGAATGAGACCAAAAGCTAAATATTTGAGATAAAATAATTAAATTATAGGTGCATTATTTGGGACACCTATAATTGAGGAGGTGGGAATAATACCAAGTAACACATGGTCTAAGGGGCCATTGACCATGATTATATAATAAAGGGTGACATAGATACTAAGAGAAAGGGCAGGAGAGTCCATGACTAGTTATAGGAAGATAAAATAGGTACAGCTAAGGAAAGGCATACCCAAGACTAATTAAAATAAAGACACTCAAATTGGACCATAAATAAGAGATAGAACAAGGATGGTGAAAATGATTTTATTAGAGATGAAATATCTCAATATTGTAGAGAAAAATGGGAGTATATGGTGAATAAATGTACACTGAAAGATTATAACCACCATACTACAAGCAATAGGGACAACTTGTGGAATGATTACTTGATCAGTACTAGGATAAATACTTCTAATGACAACCCCATTTTTGATGACTTTATTAGAAGGAAACTAGATAAAGTTAAAGTTTTTCAACTATATGAACTCTCCTACTTTGGAAAAGTTGAATAACTAGTATGTTTCCTACTCTTTCACATCCATGAGGATAGGTTTTACTTTTTAGGATTGAGGATGAAGATCAAAATAACTCATATTCATAATGCAATTGGATTACCATAGTTGGGTTGGAAAATTAAAGAGGTGATATAAAATATAAATGAAATTCATGGCATGGCCCATGAACTCAAGTATAAGAAGGCAAGGTTTACTTTCCCCATTCCTAACATAAATGATAAGGTCATCAAAATTTTTTAGTGGTGAACCTTCATTAATTCATGAATATCCTATTTTCTAAAATCTAGATTTGGCTATTTTTTTTTTACCAAGAAAGAGGGTTGGGTCACCAAACATTTTGAGTTGTGTATATAATTTAGAGGTCAAATAACCTACCATTGACAACTAATTCCACAATTTTGACTATAAATTACCATGCCATATAAGGACATTCTGCACTATTTCACCAACATCTATTATACACTACATATAACATATCTTAATATAATATGTTTCATAGATGATCGAGATCATAAATTCAACCCATCCCTAAAAGATTATATGGACTCAATAACAGAGAAAAAAAAATAGGCCATAAAGAGTGAATAGAATTAGAAGTAATCCATAGGGTCTATGCATCATCCAAATGGTCTAGATGGCAGCTAGATAGATCAATCAGTGTCCATTGGGCTTAGATGTAGCCTATGATGTCTAGACATTATCCAGATAGACTAGATGGTGTATACAAGACCTAGACATTGTCCATCAAGCCTAGATGGTGACTACACACTTAGACAAAATTCATAAAGTCTAGGTTCCATCTGTATACTTTGGATAGTGATCAAATAGCCTAGACAATTTCCATAGGGTCTATATATTATCCATAGAGTCTATATGGTGACCAAACTACCTAGATGGTATCCATAGGGTCTAGATGTCATTTACAGAGTTTGAACAATGCTTAGATTGCTTAGACAACATCCACAAGTTTTAAATTCTATCCATAGGCTCTATATGGTGACTCGATAGCTTGGATAGTGTCCATAGGGTCTAGACACCATTCATAGACTCTAGATAATGACCATAGAGCTTGAACAATGTCTACAGGTTCTAGATGCAATCCATATATTTTGAATGGTGACCAAACTGACTGGTCAGCATCTATAGGGTATGGATATTGTTTACATGGTTTGGATGACAACTATGCATCCTGGACAATGTGTATGGGCTCTAAATACCATCCACAAAATTTGGATGATGACTAGATGGAATGGATTCCATCTACAAGGTCTAGATATCATCCATAGGATTTTTATGATGAGTAGGCGAATTGGATGGTATCTAAGGGGATTGGTTGATGTCTACAAGTGTTGATAAAAGACTCAAAGTACTTGGTAATTCTTGGCATTTGTAGGGACTCTGACCAATGGCCACATGTAAAGGATGACCAACTACATAGTGCTCGATTGGCAGGCCATAACTTATCTATAAAAAAATTGACTGCAAGTTCATATGGTGATAAAGGTAAGAAATTAGAAAAATTATTAATGACAAAGAGCATATTATCTTATTTTGGGTGGCCAATAAGAAAATCCAAGCAAATTCAGCCTATACCCATATAAAATACAAGTACTAAATGATTTGAAAAAAATATTTATTTATTTATAATAATTATTATTCAACATTTTAAGGATAATATCAAAATATTTATACATGCATATCCCTCCACTGAGTGTGGTATTTCAAGAAAAATATTTAATCACAATATTAATTCACCATTTGAAGATATTATTGATGATAACATGCCACCACTTGAATAAATACCTAAATATGGCATGGCTATGGTGAATGACAAACTAGATGATATGATACAAACATTAAAATAAACTTCTACATATCATAAAAAAACTTATATGGCAAATAAAAATCCCTAATTTTTACCAATGAAGAGAAGACTTGAGGACATTCCAGATGATGAGATCAATACAACATATCAAAGTAATCAAAAATCTATGTGAAGAAAGAGAATCAAATGGATACGTGAAAGGTCTTTTAAGTTTGACTGGGCATGAAAATTTACTTTCATTGAACTAGTAGAGTCAAAAAATAGTGTTGATACCCCAACTAAATGAAAATTCATAATATGTTCTTAGAAATTAGGAAAGTACCACAAAATGCAATTTAATCTAGACACAATCAAGAAACATTGTGCAAACATTTGTGTCCTTTAAAAAAGATGAAAAAAATTCAAAATAATCATAGATGGAAAGATGTCAATGAATGCATACATGTTAGAGTATGATAAAAATAAGAAACATATGTGACATCTTGTTGATAAAGGAGGATTAATTACAACTCAAATAGGAAAAGTTATTTACTTAAATCAGCATACAAAAAATATATAATTATCAATGATTTATCATATTCTCAAAAAAGATTGACCTATATCTAAATTTTCATATTATAAAATTATATTTTAACATAATGGACTTCATACCATTACATAATCATGTTGGTCAGATGGTAGTGCTTGGGACATGACAAAATGTCTTATGATGATTGAGAAGGAAGATTTGAAAGAAAATTTAAAAATACAAGTTTTATATCAATGTCCATTCATGAGGTCACAATAGTTAACAACACATCATGGGTTTATATCCATGTTTACACTTCTGAGTATGATTTAAGGACATCTCATCTATTATCTATACATAAAATGGTTAAAAATTACAATGCATTAAACCTTTTCAAGTTAGTTATTTCTAATTTGAAGGATATTGATGGAATGGATGATTATGGTATAGCTATGAAGCTGGTATGTGTTGGAAATGATGGTGTAGTAGTGATGTAGGGGAATATAACTGGTTTGTGTGTTTTTCTATAAACAATAGTTTCCCCATATATTATTTTAATTCATTGCATGGCCCATAGAATGAATCTTTCATACATAATTATAAGTATATTTGAAAATGTTGCAAAAGTGGAGAAACTTATATGTGATTTACATGTTTATATGTCAAGCAGTCCTAAAAGGTTTTTAGAGTTTCAAAAAATTTCAACTGGGATTACCGATGGTAAAAAACTTCTAAAAGATAATGATACAAGATGGATTTCTATGTATGAGTCTGCATGCAAATTTTTTAAAGAATATCCATCACTAGCAAGTTTCATGTTTAAATACCATATGGAAGTTGACAAGGCGAAGGATTTGTTATACCATTTAACATATTTTGAAATGATTTTGACACTATGTGGTATCCTCCCAATGTTGAAAAAATAAATTATTTGATGAAACATGCTCAAGAGAGATCGATATATTATAGACTTCATACATTTTAGAAAATGGGTTTGTCAATCTCTTGATGTCTTGTACTCAGGCCAAAATAGTTTTAACCTTCATATTTTTGATAGTTGTCAAACTTTAACAGATATTAAGGATCCAAAATTCTATTTGAAATTCAATATTCATGATCATATTTGTATCTTTGTGAATGAAAAGGAAATACCACTACACACATTCCAAAAATGAGTTGATTATATAGGATCAAAAATTGAATAAGTCCCCGTACCACATATTCTTTATGAAACCATGATAATGGAAACATGAATAAAATTGAGAAAGATAAAGGATAGCTTGTTTATATAAATTTGAGAATGGTTTCAAAATTATGAGTTGCTTGAAGCCATGCCAGTGGTGAATCCCATATTTTGGAGAGCTGAGGATGGTAAATAACAAATCGATAATTTATTTCTTAGAGACATGGGAACTCTTATTAAACATTTTTTGAAGTTTTTAAAATATCAATGGAGTTAAAATTATAGGTATTTTAAGAAAATATTTTTTGATAACATAGTCTACCCATTTTTAATTCATAATGATTGATCAATACAAGTGTTTAAAGGAGCCAATTGAAAGTGGTGTTATTATAAGGCTTTGGAAAAAATTGTATCCCAGTACTATCCTACAGAAATATATAAGTGAATATTTTTGATTGTATGAACTCTTCCAAATAATTATTTTAGGATTTGTGGAATATGAAAGAGTATTTAGTGCATTATCTTTTATTAAATCAAAACTTCATAACAGATTAGACATAAATCTAGACACATGTTTTACATTTTATGTTTCACAATATCCAGTGGATGCATTTCCCTATGATAGAGAACTTCAAATTTGGAATTTGCTTAGTCAAAGAAGAGGAGTTACCAATATAGTAAATGACATAGCTATTCCATATATTAAGACTCTATTTGCATCAGATACAATACATACAAAAGATAATTATGAATAAAGTGCTACTCAAGAACTATTTGATTTACCTAAAAATTAGTATGTAACCTTCAACTTTCAATTCTATAATTGTTTTTATATTATTATTTGTATCATAAATCATTGAAATTTTTTTATTATGTAAATTTTAAGAATTCATATATTATGTTATTGTATTATTTTAAAATAGTTGTGTTATATTAAATTTGTTTAAAATTTAAACTTTGTTAAACAATATATTCAACTTATATGTACGAAAAATATTTATTTCACAACATGAATTTATTGTTTCATCATTTCATGTGGTTTTAAATATTAAACATCAATGAGCTATAATATTATCATTATACATATTAAGTAGTACATATCAAAAATTTATAGAACAAAGACTTATATTTAAACTTTCAAACTTAATTTACAATATAAAATTTCTAGTTTCAATATAACATATGTAAAAATGCATAGAATAAAATCGTAATGGATAAAATGCATAGAATAAAATAGAAACAGAGACTTAAATTTAATCTTGAAAACTTTAATTTACAATGTAAACTTTATATTTTCAACATAACATATGTAAATATGCACAGAATAAACTTGTCATGGATAAAATGCATAGAATAAAATAGAAACATAGACTGAAATTTAATATTTTAAACTTTAATTTACAATATAAACTTTCTAATTTCAACATAAGATATATAAATATGCACAAACTTAACTTCTCATGGATAAAATGGCTAGAATAAATAGAAATAGAGAGTTATATTTAAAATTTCAAACTTTAATTTATAATATTAACTTTCAAAGTTTCAAGTTTCAACATAACATATATAAAAACATCAATTACAAATTCCTTGACCCATTTTCATTAAATAGAGATATATGCATTGAATATATATCATTCCACATGGATCTATTTTGTTGTTCATATGTGGATCTTGATGCCTCAGCTTCCCCTTCCTTGAGTCCAAATGTAAAACACCTTCTCTAATAATTTCTTTGACTGCAGCATTAATATTTACAACTATTGATCGTTCTTTGTGCATTGCATCTCCTACCAATAGGATAAAGGGATCCGCATTTATTTTCTTATTGAAAAAAACATCTTGATCCATTCCATTCTCTTTGATTATCCTCTTTAGTGTGTTATTCTATTTGTTGACTAGCATAAGTTTTTCTTAAAATGCAATTCTTGCATTTAATATTTGCTATGCTTTTTTGAGATGAATATTTAGTACTTGTGCTTCATTCTTGAATTTATTATATTTGACTACAATTTGGAAAATAAATTTTGTAAAATAAAAATTACAAAATTATGATAAAAATGGATTAATAAGTAATTACTTACCAAAGCTTTATCCCTCTCTACATTGGCAAGGCATAAAATGTTTTGATCTCTTGCCCATTTATTGTAATAAGCGTGTGCCTTTGCATTCAAATTTTCAAATATATTAATAATAATATCTAAAATTTTATCATTATAGGGATTTTCCAAAGAATTGGATCCTGACTTAGCTTGATTCACTAACACATCAATTTTGGATTGATCATTTTAAACCAAAAAATATCTTTGGGAATAGTTATGATAATGCTCATTAATTTATTTTACCAAAGCCTTTCCTCAAATCTCCCACTATTTCAAAACTTTCAATCAGTCTATACAATTTCATCTAATAAATCAAAATTATTATCTATAACAAGATTATTCAATAAAAGGAATGTTAATTCATCAAGATATTGTTCCTCATCATTACCTAGTTCAGGTGGTAAACTGGAAGAACCATATCCAACTATTTTTTTTGGAGTTTGGAATTGAGATCCCTAAATAATATTGTGTGCAAAAAATCTATCTATAGGCATGTCATCGATACCCTCAAGGAAAACATCATCAAGATCAATGTTCTACAAAAGTGTCATGGCACCACGAAACACTCCACCCATAGAAAAACTAGGGAAGTCTGAGGTCTTTATATGCAAATTTATTCTCCTACTACCTATTGGCATTGGTAAATTCTTCCCCTAGTCTATATAGCATGGGAGGAGGGGAGGAGGTGGCATATTACTTCTCACAAAATGTTTCCCTACAATATGAAATGCCATCACTAATAAATAAAGAAACTTTTAGAAAGGAATGCTTGTTGTTGCGTCAAAAGGTCAACCTTTTAATGAACGATACAAACACCAGATAAGTACTCATGGGAGGCTGTTAGTCCATGTCACAAATCCCTGAAGGGGATGCTGGTGATTAGTCCAAAAATCCCTCCCTCAGTGTTACCTGAGGGGATTTGAACCCATGACCATGGCTTTGATACCAATTGTTAAAAAAGAATGCTTGCCATTACGTCAAAAGGTCAACCTTTTAACAACTGATACAAACACCAGATAAGTACTCACAGGAGGTTGTTAGTCCATGTCACAAATTCCTGAAGGGGATGTTGGTGATTAGTCCAATAGAAACTTCAACAAAACTAAACCTAAGTTAGCCTAAAGGTTAGAGATAATGGACATAGGATCCAAACTCTGAGTTACCAATATATTTTATTGTGGTGGAAATGTTATAATAAAAGTCAAAACTTCAATTTTTATAAAATACTCAAATTCTCATACAATCAAAAATTCAATTTAACATATTGAATTTCATGTAATATAAAAAAGGTTTAATTACAAACATGAAGTCAAATACCTTTCACTAAAGGTAAATGTTGCACAGGTTGATGGGAAATGTTGTCAATGTCAAACATCATTATGAAATGACATGAAACATTAATAATTATAATTTTTTTATTGTTACATAAAATTTAAATAAACTTTAAAAAAAATTAAACTTAGATTTAAGGCTAGGGATGTGCCTAAGGGGCATTGCTGATGTGCAACAGTAGGTGAGATAGATCTCTGCATTTTCTTATTCCTTGTCAATGGTGTTGCCACACTAGAATATATATCATTTCCCCTATCAGATTGAGAATCCTTGGAACCTTGATGAGATGTATTTATTTAATGCCACTTCTATTTTGGATTGAGACACATATTCTCTTTTCTATTACAAGGAAACATACATAATTAATTTCATATTTGAATTGTGATAAAGATAATAACATGATAATTTAATGACTTATAAGTACACTTAAAACTTACCTCTAGTTTTACAAGTGCCATTGAATTAGATTTCATATTTTCATTTAATATTATGGGAATAATTATTCACATTAGCTCATAATACACCTCATAGTATAAACCTAATATATAATTATAAACTAAAATTTTGTGACTGTCACTTTGAAAGGCACAATCCAAATAGTTTTTCATCTTGTTGTAAATTAATGTACATCAATCAAATTGTTGTCCTCTAAGAGAATGGACAATGTATGATATATCCCAGAAAGGGATATCTACAAGTCTTCGTTGTAAAATAATCCTTGCCTAGAAAAATTCAATGAGGGCTTCTATATATGGGTTTGTTATATTCTAAAATGAAATACGCCATCTCAAATGATTATGGGTGCTTGAAATATAAGCAAAAATTATTTACAATCCATAATTGACACATTTAATTTTGAATTTCATACATAAAACATTGAATATTAATTAATGAAAACAAGATAAAGATTACATGCCAAGGTGGATGTATCTACAACCAAGTGATTTTTGAAGTAAATTTTATCTTCATCAGATAAAAGAGTTTTCATGGTAATAGACTCAATGTTTCTATGTGGCAGTCCTAAAAATCACTTGATATGTGAAGGAATAGTGCCAAAAGTAATAGGCTAAGAGTTGAGGCTAAAAGAAAACTCTCTAGTGGAGGGTTTGTAACTATACACAATAATGTTAAGTAAATTTATGTTCATCTCATAGTGGGGTATGTCAATAAGTCCTCTTAGACAACATCGGTTGATCTAATCATTGTAAGTGTTTTCATTTTTTAGAAGCATTAATATTTTTAGGAAAATGAGATTTCAGTAGACAAACTTGTGAGTTGGTTTAGAAGATATGGGATTGGAAGTCATTATAATTAAAAATTGAGAATAAAGGATGAGTTATAGGGTAGAGGTCTAGAGGATGAGAAAGGTTTGGGCTATTTATATGGGGTAAATGAATAAAATAAATGGGACAAGGGATATATAGGGCCTAGGTACTCCCCCAGGGAGTTTAAATGCCACCTATAACTTCTAGACATTGTCTATGTGCTCTGGATAGCATCCATCAACTATGGATGCCATTCACTCCTCTAGATAATGTTTCCTAGGCATGGATAGATTCCACATAGTCTAGATGTCATCCATGTGTTTTGGATGGTTCTCATGAGGTTTGGATGCTATCTATGACATATAGATGATGTCCACATGTTATATACACTATCCATGACATATGGATGCCATTTATATGCTATAGATAGCATCTACAATCTCTAGACTACATTTACAATTTCTAGCCAATGTCCATGGGCTCTAAACATAGTTTACACCCTTTAGATGGCATCCAGTGGGTCTAGATGGTATTTACATGCTCTATATGCCATCTATAAGCTCTGAATGGTGTCCACCAAGTAAGGATAATGTCCATGGGCTTTAGATGGCATCTATAATGCAATGACATTATCCATGATATCTAGACATTATTTAGAGGGCATGGACATCATTAAGACCCAGTGGATGACATCTAGAATTGGTGGATGTCATCTAGCCATGGTGGATGCCATCTAGGCCTGGTGAATATCATCCAAAGGGTGTGGATGGATTCCAAATCCCATGGATATTGTCTAGATCTTTTGGATGGTATCCATAGCGTGTGTATGGTGTCTAGAGTGCATGGACGATGTCCACTGGGACTAGACGCTCTTCAGACTCTAGAGTCTAGACTCTAAAAAATGATGCATATGATTCATCTTCATAATGAAATTAATTTCCCTTTTATTCACCTCCATTTTAAAACTAGAATTTCAACGTTCTCCAAAAAATTACATAGGGATTTTTCCTAGGGGCCCTTAAAAAAACCCTGAGGGCCTCCAAGATCTTAACATGACTTTTATGCACCAAGTTTTCTCCAACAATATGTTGGGGAGATATGAATTGAATATTTCTATATATTTCACATGAGATGGTAAAGGGGACCCTATTAAATATATTTAATTTTGTATTATACTCAAGCATTAAAGGTGTGAATAAGATACACAAGGTTAGGGATAAGTTAATATTTGGTGCAATATTTATTTTACTATTATTTGATGAGATCAGTGTGTTTGAGGATGTTTAAGGAGGTGTTTAGGTATACACCATGTATGATAGGTCCCTAGTCATCAAGTACCTTCCATATACCTACTAAGTGATGATATCCTCTAAATACAAGTCCATATTTGACCATTTTTTCATGTGTATAAAGGAGTCTACATGAGAAGAGTGGCATGTACCCAATATGTTTCTAAAACTAGTAAAAGGGTATGCATAGTTTACCATCATATAACACTACTCCATATCTAAGATCAAACTATATGATGAAAACATGACCACATGGTTAAAATTACACTATAGGTTCATAATACATTACTTTGTCAACATGATCAAAGGCATAAAAAATAAAAAAGAATCATAATATATGTGAAAAATATTGATGCATAAATCCACTTTGCAAAAATTAGATGTTCATTAGGGGAACACTAAAGGAAATGATGAGGTGGCTAGCAATGAGTGTGTCATTAGACTAGTCCAAGTTGTCACTATCAAGGGATATTATTTCACTATGTTCTACTACCTGAATCCCAAGAATAAAACTAATGACATAAGTGTGCTAGAGCAAGGGATAACATTATCACTTGAATTAAAATTGATTAGTTCATGCACTTAAATTATTAAAGTAAGGAAAGTAAGAATAAAAGATTAAAGTCATCATCTTCTATATAGGATAATTTTGAGGAAACATAATCAAATTATATTCCCAAAAGTATAAGATAACTGGTGGAGCTACATGCTCCCACCATAGAGAAGATGAATTCAAAGATAAAGGAGGTTCAAACTATATACACATAATATTTTTAAACTTTATCATTTATTTTTACATTTCTCTTGTAGGACCCTGTCAAATTTTAATATTTCTAAGTGCACGCCTTAAGGGTGCATTAGTAAAGGGGTGGGTAAACCATTGGTGTTTCTCAAGATTATTGTTTAGTCATATCATTCCTACTATTTATCTAACTTCCATATATTTTCCATCCATTTACCTCTTATGATGTCTACCTGAAATCCTAAAACCCTAAAATATGAAAAAATCTACAATATTAAAACCCTAAAATATGGCTAAGTCTAAAATCTTATAGGACCCTCCAAAACCTATAATTTGTATTATATCTCCCAGAGGTCTGAACCACTCTCAAACATTCTAAAATTATATATATAATACAACTTAAAGAAAAATAAATTATATGTTCATACTTAAATCTCAACTTATACTTTAGGGTTTATTTTATATATATACTACATGTTTTAGCACCTTTCATCCCTTAATTGCCTAAGCAATCTTGCTTCTCAATAACCCCTAACTAAGTCAGCCACTTTTTAAAAAAAATTGGCCTAGTCAACCATGTCACCTATTTTTCCTACTAATTCAGCTTGGTTTACCTTGTTATGAAATTTATGACATGCATTATGGAACTAAGTCAGCCTAGTTCACTTAGTTTGAGGCCTAACAATAACTTTCTCCAAAATAAGGTCATGTTGGCCAACCTTGTTGGCTATAAATCTGTAAGGGTTATGACTCATTCATTTCTATAAATACAACCTTCACTTCAATCCAATAGAGAGGAACATTCATTTTCACATTATTACAACTTAAAATTCTTCTATATCTATATTTGAAGGAGTTATTACTTAGGGTTTACCTTAAAGGGAAGATATATTTTCTTGTGGGAATTCTTAGATGCAAGTAGGAGTCTTTTATCTTAGATATTAATTATGTTTTATGATCCTTAAAATTCCACAACAATTTTTTGAAAAACATCATTAGCCAAAGGGGATATTGAAACTTGATAGGTTCACTTAACAATAAGTATCTCTAACTTTTGATATTTCATTTAATAGATGTATATTACATAAGGTAATAGGTTTGATTATTTAAATCCTTGATTAGAATACCTTTATACTTAAACTTACTATATTTATAGGGTTTTATTTGCTTTCAATCTTCCACCTTAGGTGATCTAGGCCCCCATTTGCCTACCATGATCCCTTGATTGTTTTGTTTGTTGTAACCATCCCCATTTGTGTTATTATTGACCAAATTTGACCCTATAGGTCAAATTGGGACCCATATAGGTTAAAATTTTATTTTTATGTGTTTAATGGGTCTAATATTTGGTCATAAGGTGTATTATAGGTCATTTTATGGAATTTAATGTCATATTATCCTTGGTCATTAATCATTTTAGTCAATATATCATTTTGAGTCATTTTGAAGGTAAAAATAGGGAATTAAATGAGTTTTGCAACCTCCTTGGGAAGTGTGAAGGTGTAAAAATGGTGATGTCACATGTTTTGTGTCCTATTATACCTTAATCAATTGTTCATAACTGAAAATTGATAGGTTCTTCAAAAGAAATGGCAATTTTCTTGAAAAAGAGAAGAGTCTGGCACTTGTATGGCCCATGGGGGAAGATGACATGTGGGAGAAGACCATGGAATGTATTTATAGATTCCTAAAGCTAAATTACACATTTTAAATTCTCTTAAAGTGTCAATTTTTAGCTAAAACAATTTTTATCCTTCTTCACCCTTCTAGGCACACAGAACTAGTCAACAGGTTTGTATTTGGTACAGCCAACAGGGTAGTTTCAAGAAAAATTCTCTTGGGGATGTCTTATACACTTATTAATCTTAAATTTTATGTTTTTTTGAGAGGAATGGTGACCTATACTTTATGAAACATTCCTAATAAGTTGACCTATCTTTTTTACTCATTAATCTATGCACCCTATAGGTTCTACCTTGGTTTGAATAAATCCATACAATCCAGTTGATAATATTGATATTAGATGATTTTGGCTCTCCCATATAATTATTCCCATGATTATTTTCATGTTTAAAGGTGTTGTGATGGTAAAATCATCTCAAGTTTGTAGATTGGTCTTATTTGAAAATGATAGGCATGTTTCCCCATTTTCAGATTTTCATGCTTTGATCATGGTTTCAAAGGGTTTTAATATTTTCATTATCATGTTTTAAATTTCATATAAATCCCATCACCTTTCAATATTATCCTCCAAGGCAACATTCCATGATTTTTTAGCCATAACTATCATGCAATCAATCTACTATGTAACTATCATATCAGTCAACTAGGTGATCTGTGCAAAGCTATGAAACACATTCATTGAGTAATTATGTTCTCAATGTTTTTATTAGGATATTTAAGCATGAATAAATAATAGAAACCCAAGTGACACCATATAAATCATGAGAAGATAGTCAACACAATCACTCATAGTTTCCTACCTTTAATGCACATATACAGGTGTCCTCATGAATAATCTCATATTGAGAGGAGTGTTTGAGATGATAAATATATCTTTATAGTGAGTAAATTATATTTTAAAACTTTTTAAAAGGACCAAATTCATTGGAACTCACACATCTTGCATACTGTCTAGTTTTACATTCTCTGCCTGTATGTTACAATGACCACCTACAAGGGGCATTAGCAGAGACATAAAGGTATTTGTACAGAGAGGTTAGACAAGTGGCGACACCATCCTTAAATTATTATATTTATTTTTACATGATAAGACCTATTTAAAAGTGTGAGATTAGAGAAATATAAGTGGAAACTATGATCAAGGACGAATGATTGATTCAAGGACTTTTTCTCAAAATTGGCAAAATAGAGGTCTATGCCCTTTTTTGGGCATCATTATATAGATTTTTATTGGTTTCTAAGACCTCAAAATACATTCATTTTCAATCTCCCATATAGGTATCTTGATTTTCAAAATAAGAGAGGTGGTTGAGTTGAAGAGTTTGGTTTTCAAGAGCTCCCAAGTTGCCTTTTAAACACTGAAATTTTACAGTGTTGCCTAAAGCAAGATGAGTCAATAGAATTTTAGGCCTAATGAGTAAATTTAAAGATTATAACTAGGTTGGAATGTCTTTTTGCACTAATAAATTCAAATTTCAGCAAGATAATCATCAAAGTAGGCATATAATATGGTTTGCATCTATTAGTGGAAATGACAGTCTGTATAAATGGCCTGAGCATATTCATCTACAACCAATATAAGGTTTAAGTTTGAGAAGGTATTCCTTTATTTCATATATGAGTGTTAGGGTATGTTTATGGTTTGAAAAAGTGATTGGAAAAATTCTCAAAGGTTTTAATTATCTTAATAAATGTTGACCAAAGTTGACCTTTGGTCAAATTTGAGTCAACCCCATACTTTTTGAAACTTTATAGAAGTGTATTCATGTCTTATAAAGGTGTCCTTGTGATCCAAATGTTCCACTTATGCCTAGCCTAGTCTTAGTTCAAGTCTAGCCATTTGTACTAGTCAAGTCAATGATGGTAAACCTTGGTAAAATAGGTTCAAACCTACTAAAAGACATAAATTATGTTATTATGGTCCTAATATTGTTTTGAATATTATTTAAGACATTTTTAGTTCATTTCATTACTTTTATGCAGTTTAATATGCAAAAAATGGCCTTGTGGACCCACTTTGAGCTAAATAAGATGACTTTTATAGATGGATAAAGTGACCAACTTGTCACTAAGATAGGATTCAATGTGGGAGGGATCAGACAAGGTTAGAATATAGTTATGATAATCCAAGAGTTAGTTATAGTCAAATAAGGTCAGTTTCCCCTTGTTTTAAGGCCCTTTATGGCACTTGTATGAAATAGATCATCTCATTTTTAGGTATAAACATCATAAAGGTGTCTCTTCAGCTCCCAATATCCATTTACATGTTTTTTTGTAGAAAAAATCATAAAATTTCATGTCTTGCATCTTTTCCTTTTTTGTCTTGGCAAGTAAAAAAGGAGCAACTTCAAGCATATGGTACAGACCGTACAGGTGGAATGGGAGGGAGTGCTTCTATATGTGGATATTTATCTAATTCCTATTAACATACATAATAATAAATTATATTTTTTTACCTTATCCTTCATGAACCAGTGTTAACACTCCAAGCTACCTTGTTTGGGTCTACAACTATGAGGGGGTCACTATTTGTAGTCATCTTCATTTTCTTTTTTTAGTCTAATTATTTCATGTTTTGAAAAGGTATAAACATGATTTAAAAGGTGTTATTTTAGGTTCCCAATCCTTAATTTGGTTTTAAATCATCAATAATTCAATAAATCCTTCTTTAGGCTTGTTTTCCACTTTCGACCATTTTGCTGCATATTTCTCCAAATTGTGCACCTACAAATGTTATTTGGAAATTCTCCAAACCAACATGAGGGATTTGTATATTTTATATCTATTTTGGATGTCATGAAAATTTTATAATTTTATAAATTTATCATAAGGTCTAAACTATACACTTCTTTAGTGTTTCTCCTCACTACCCATTCCAACTCAGTCCAACCTATATGAGGCCATGGACAGGGAATAACAGAGTATCAAAAGAATGGAGATGGTATAGGGGTCTCCTCTAAAATTTATATGTAGTGTGTTCCATATGTAATACCACAATTCTTTCACCAAGGACCTAAATATGAAGTGAGATTTCAAAACAAAAGAGATGACTGAGTTTTATTCTTTAGTACGTTAACACACCAAACAGAGCTCCCAGGGGTCCTTTTTGTTTTCATAAGGTGAAGCTATATTTGGTTTTAAGAAATAATATTATGCCAAATTTTTATTCAAATCCATTTTAAACCATCATGACAAGTTTTATCTTGAAAGGACAAGAGTCATATATGTTTTGAGACCTCCTAAAATGGCTAAAAAGCACTGAAAAGAGGTAGTAATGTCTACAAGATTTTGGAGGGAAGGTTGATATTGGCATCACATGAGGGATTTATAATCATGATCAAGTAAGGAAAATAATTAAAAACACATAAATAATCAACTTAAATAACTTATATCATGGGAGAATAAGTAGTTAAAGAAAGTGACCTTCTAGGCCTATCCCCTGTCTGTACATAGGGCAGAGTAGGCAATGAATGCAATGTTTCAATGGATTGCATAAAGAGGTGGTATAAAGGACTCAAAGATGATACTATGGAAAGTGTGAATACCATTGAATAAAATACATCCTTAACAGGTCCTATATATTCCTAACATGATCTAAACTCACCTCCACTAACCTATAGGCCTGAAAACATGCACCTACAACCTAGTATTGGAGGTTGGTCTTGGTCAGGGGTAAGGGAGATATTTGAAGCTCAAGTTGAGAATTTAATAAGATTTAATGATGATTATGTAGTTATAATAGTAAAATAAAAGTAATTTCATAAATTTTGAGGTCAAAAAACCTACATAAAAACTTATAGGCCTATAGGTGTATTGTCTCAATCATAACATTGAAAGCACCTAACTTTGAAGATGAAAGGTATATGAGTATGAAATATAATGAACTTGGCCTAGAAATATAGTTATGTGATCAATTATATGAATTTAAAATCATAATATAATTTTTTTCTTATGTCACTTGAGCATGAGTTAAGCCCCAAAACAACCTACAGCCATGTTAGGCCAAAACTAAGCAAGAATGAGCAGGGTTGGTGTTGTAGGTGCTATAATCATTATAGATCAAGAAAATATATTTTTTTGGTTTTGAAATATTGTAAATATGAATATATATGTATTTTATCACCTTGTAATAACCCTAAACAAAATATATTCACCAATAGTACCCCTATTTACTACCACAGTCAGGCAAGGTCATCTTCCAAGCTTGAGTAAAGTGTAGGTTTGACAACTCCAAGAGGGAAGGAAGGTCTCAAAAATTATTGAGTATTAAAATAAAATAAAATTAATGTGATTATATTCCAAAAACATTAAAATATTATTCCAATACCATCTTATTATGAGGAAAGTTGACACAGTTCGTATAGTTAGGCTAGGAGAACCTTGTTTCAAGGAGCAAATAGAGGGTTTCACTAGCAAGCAAGATTTTAAAATGATTAAAAAGATTAAAGAGATTTAATTAAGGATTTAAAACATTTAAAATTATTTTATATGTATGGAGTACATCTGAAAGTAGCATCCACATGAAGGTTTAGGTAAAAACATGCAAAAAATAGGGTTTTGACCCCTTTTTTGAGGAACTTGAGATGGTTGGACCACTTAGGCATGTAATCTGATCAAAACCTTTGGTAAAAGTGGTCATAATGAAATTTTTGATTTAAAAAAATATTAATTTCTCATAAAAATAGGCCTAATACTCTATATTTTGTCTCAGAGGTAGACCAATCCTTTCATGCACAAGAATGGTAGTTTTTGGGAAAAGTGAAGAATAGAGGGCTTGTACTCATTTTTGTGAGTCAAGGAGGTTTTTAAAGTTATGTAACACATTAAGTAACATTAAAAACCATATTTTATGGTTTTGATGCTAACAGGGTGGTCTGGACCAAGAGGTCTGCAGGCAGGCCTGACAAAGAAACATGCAAATCTAGCCCATAAGGCAAAATCACTCCAAGTCCTAGGCTTATCCAAACATTCTAGTGTCTTGAATGAATTAAATTGGAATTATAATTATGATTTAAATCTATTTAAAGGAATGGTAACTACAAATTAAGGTTCATATAGCTCAAAAATACAAATTGGCTCATTGGCAAGGTGAAACCAGGGGTCATTTCCATTTTTGGCATTTAGTGATCCATTTCAGGTGTTGGAGTGTGTTTTAATGGTATATAAAGATATTTTACAACTTTTTTTTGGAAAATAAATCTATAGGAAGCCATTTTTGGCCTTAAGAGTGCTTAGACCCTCACGAGAAGCATAGAAATGACTCAAAGGTCAACTTTAGACACTCATACCTACCATCATATTTTGCATGGGACCATGAGCCATTTTTATATGTTATGTAATGTACTTAAAGAGACCTTAGTTACATTTAGAAAGGGTTTCAATTTCTAAACTTTATGAACAAAGGTTAAGAGTTTAGGCCACTCAAAACCCTTGTACAACCCTCACAAGAACTTAATTGGAGAAAGCTTGATATTTGAACATCTAAATGAAATTGAATTTCCATAAAACCACATATAGGTTGTAGAGGAATCTCATATAATCCCACACATGTGATTTTTTTTACAAAACTATATGGATCAAAGGAAAATAGGGCTTATTTTGACCATTTTGAGTGGTGTGTAAGCTACAGTAGGAGTTAAGAGATGAAAAAAACTTTGAAAGGAATATTTACACTTGATATAACTCAAAAAAATCACCTAATATCATGGATAAACCTCTAATTTTCTTAACTAGACCCTCACTTTCAGCCAATCCAGTGAGCCAGCTAGTGAACACTTGTGGAAAGTGGTGAAAAGCAATTAGGGAAGCCTTTTAAAGGTTTTCTCTTGAAACTAATGATATGGGAACATTTTAAAAGTGTCATTACATATTTTTAATGGATCATTTAGGTAAATTTGGAGTTTTTGAATGCCAAGTGTAGAAGGTGCATGAAAAAGAGCCATTTTGAAACTTCCAAAGATGATTTTGCATGTACACAAGAATAGGGATGGCCAAGGATAAATCTAATGCATTTGGGAACTTTTTTATAACCCCTATTACTTATAAAAACCATAATATCTAAACATATATATATATATATAAGGTATTTTTGGAAGGTGAATCATGAAGGCAATTTCTTATGCTAGAATTGTAGGTTTTGTGCCCATTTTCACCATTATTATGACTTGTTTTGGATAAGTAGACATATATGACATGGAATATCCCATCCCACATCTCTTCCAAATGCAATTTTAACTTATTCTCTCAAGGTTAAAAATGTCTAATTGACCCTTAGACTTCCTTTTCTTGTTCATGTTCTCAAAGCTATAAATATGCATTCTCTTGGCTCTTTTGGGCAGCCACCATTGGTTGATGGGGAAAATCTAGCCAAATTTTTACTTGAATAACTCTTGAATAAATATACAAGTCTTATTTCCACTCATATTCTATAATATTTAGTAATGACTTGAATCTTGTTGGTCTAGTCTAGTTAAATTTTGTCTTTTCTAGCTTGTACTCTTGATTGTCTACTAATTTATAGAAAGGAGATTGTTGTAGGTCTTTAATAGTATTATTTTATAAGTTTAGAGATATCCTATAATTGGTTCATGATTATATCCCTCCTTTAAATCATTCATTCCCTTCTTAATAATCATATACCTTCTTGAATCTAGCATATGAAACATTGATGTAACAATGGATCCTAAGTTGTGAGTCTTGTGTGTGAAACATATTTGTTTGTCTTGAAGTAGTGGTTTTAGTCAATTGATAGGACATTATATATTTTTGAATCACCTTTTTTTTATTTTAGTTATTTTTCTTAATCCCTTTTCATCTTCAAGTTACTAAGTTAAAAAGGAAAGCTTCAAAGAGTGCATCAAGGGGAGCTAGCCCGTCATCTAGAGATATATTTCTCAACATTGTCACCCATAGCAAGAGAAATGTATCCATGGTAAAACTTGTATGAAGAGAATTAGGCATATCCTTAGGGGTGAAAATCTAAGTGTCAATAGTTTTTGGCATACCTAGTGGGACTTCTAAGTCCTAAAAGATTGTTCAAGATTGGTGTTGGTCTTGCCATATTAAAAGTGAAAGAAGCATCTACATTCAGTACTTAGTGTCTCCATTGAAGAATTAAAGTCTTTGGTTGATGATCAGCCATTTTTTCCATGCCAAAGCTAACCACCAGGTCTACTACTAAAGGTGTACCTTTTGAATTTGTGCAACTACCTCCATATTCTATCAAAAGGTTTAGGTTTGTAAGAACTCACCCTTATAAAAGATGTTTTGTGTTTAAAGCTTCTTAGTTTGTGTTAGATTACATTCCTAACATCCATAGTGATCATTCCAATATGGATAAAATATAACATTTTGTGCCTTTCAATGGGGCATCACCCTTGAATCTTACCCAATATGATCAAATTCTAGGAGCATCCCTCAAATGTGTCCCATATTTTAGTGGGGATGGTCCTATTACTTTAATTAAGCACATTAGGAATATATAAAACTTTTTAAATATCCATACCATTACCCAATAAAATTTATCTATTAGGTTTTTGGCCTTGTCTTTCAAATGAATTTTTTTGGATTGGTATGGGACCCTACCTGTAAATTCTATTGGCTAATGGGATGAGTCGGGAGATCTATTGACTAATAGGTTTGGGGAAAAGAGTGATAACCTATCTCTAGATGAGAAATTGACCACAATAAATATGGCACCACATGAATTCATGCAAGACTTTAAAACTAGGTTCCAAAAAAATTGGGATAGAATCCTAATTCTTATGAGGCCAACCTCAAACTATGCATTTTTGTACTATTTGAAAGCATTGAATAGTGAAATTGTCATAATGATTCAATATATAGGTGGAAACACACTATTTTTTTCCTATGAAATATACATAAATTCTTATAATTTCTTTTCCAAGTGGGAAATATAGCTCTTATACCTCTAATGCCACTATTACATGATTTGCATTCTCCTAATCAAGGTGCATTGCCCACTTTAGCCCCTTTGCCTAATCAAGAAAGGCCTGCCATTGCTCCTTCAAATGAAGTAAATGAATTTAAAATATTGATTCACTTTTCTATAAACTATTTAGTTACCCTCAAAATACAACAATCTCAAGGTTATAGGCCATATCAAACATACAATCAATTTGGGAAAACAAGTAGACCTCCTTTCCAAAACAATGCACAAGTACAAGGCCAAATCACCCATGTCAAGCCTTATCAAAGATATAATATTAATGCTCCCTCATTTTACAAATCCCTTTTCTCCACTCAAAACAACTTGGTCCTAAAATAACCCAACTATCCATATTTTGAACATGGTTAAGAATAAGTGACTTATGCAAATGAAATGCACAATCAAAGCATGGTAATGCAAGGTAGCCAATCTTTCCAAGCTTCAAATTTTGAAGGATCCATGAAATTTGGGGTGGAAAATGGAAAACCTTAGACTTATTATACCCTCATAAATCATTTTGAGGGTGATTTTTTCACCATTAATTACGTGGGGAATACAAGCAATCAGAATACTAGTGTTGTCTCCAACACTAGGTCTAAAAGGAGGGCTATTGAGGAGAGTCAAGGAACTAATGAAGGACTTATTTTGAACCATACATCATCTTATATGGGAAGTGTTCATAATTTATCTCTTATGTCACAATAAAATTATATATTTCAAAGCATGAAGCCAACTCCTATGCCTCTATCTCCACAAGCTACATCAAAAGGTACTAGTGCTCCTAAAGAGTTCCCTAAGGTGAATAATCCTTCCATTAATGTTGTGGACCAGATGAATAAGATACATATGAAAATATTATTGTGGGATTTTCTAACATTTCTAGGGTAGAAAGATATACTCCAAAAGGAATTACATGGATTGGGTAAACACACTGGCCCATCTAGAAATGACAATGTGGTTTTAGTCAATGGAATTCAATCTATAGATGGTCAAGTAAAGAAAGATGAGAAGACTCCTCCTTCTTACCTATCTCTAATCATTGGTAATTTATTTTTTCATAATTTTATCATAGTGGATAAATCACATCAGTTATGCCTAAATGTATAGCAGATAAGCTATGACTCAAGTATGAGGCAATGACTAAAGGAGTTTTACAATTGGATGGATCACTAACCAAGACTTTGGGGGTAGTTAAAGGTTTGAATTTTATCCTTCATTATTTCCATAACTTTTCAATTCCTCATGATGTATTTGTAGTATATTTATCTCCCTATTTTTATCTTTACTTGTCAAGAGACTTTACATCCAAGATAGGTGAATACTTGGTAGCTAATTGGTATTACATAGTGTTTAGAACAAAATATGTCGCTAAGGTGAAGATTGAGTCAGAAAATATTCATATAAATAACTTATAACCATACTCACCTAAGGTATCAAATGTTAACTATGCTATCATTGATGAAGAGGAGCTTCACATTGACCAATCCCCATCATCTTCCCATGAAGGAGTTTCTGATTTGTTTCTAGATGAGTGGGGAGATGAGCACTATGAACATGATCCATATAAGTTTATTTAGTAATATGGTCTTAGGGGATATTATATGCATGAGAATGACTTTGTCATGCCCAATTTTATGAATTTAATTGAAGATGTGAATGGCTTATGGAAAATCTTCTTTGATGGGTCTAAAAGCAAGATTGGGGCAGGTGGTGGAGCTACATTGGTTTCACCTTCCAAGGAGAGGTATTATTCAACCTTTATATTTTAGTTTTCATGAAATTTTAATGTGTAAAAGTATTAATCCCTTATCCATGGCCTTTAATGGGCTATAAAAGGAGGAGTTAAGGAACTACAAGTGTATGGAGATAGTGAGCTTGTTGTGAATCAAGTTAGAGGGTAGAATTTGACCAAGAACTCCTTGCTCAAGTCCTAAAAAAATAGAGTTTGGGAACTTGTAGAAGGTTTCATGGATTTTAACATCACATATATTCTAAGGGAAGACAATAAGCATGTTGATAGGTTGACATCTATTGGTTCTCAATTTGATGTTCCAAAAGGCATAAGAGAAAAAAAGAACCAACCTCATCTAAAGGTGATTGTTAGACATTCCATACCAAATAATGTCAAAAATTGGCATGTATTTGAGAGAGAAAAAAAATAGCCCTTTTTCTATAAGATGAGGCTGATTTCTCTACAAAAAATTAGTCCAAGCTTCAACAACAATATGGAGGGTATATTGTCTAGCTAAAGTCTATTAAGCTTCCTAAAGGTATAGTGACTCTTGAAAGCATTTTCAATGATGATGATCAGTTGAAGAAAGAGAAAGTAAGCATTTCAACCAAAAAATATAACTATGAAAAGGTATATATATTTAAGGACAAGCTAATTTCACTTGGAAAGGTATGCACTAGTCAAGAGAAGCATGATTTCATTAAACTATGTAAGGAGTTTAGTGATATTTTTGCATGGGAATATAATTACTTGAAGGGTTTTGATCCAATATTGGCTCAACACACCATAGAGATAGATTAAAATACCAAACCCATCAAGCAAATATAAAGGCCAATTAATCCCAATATTGAACCACTCATGAAGAAAGAGCTCACTAAGTTGATTGAGTCTTGGATCATTTTTCCAATCAAACATTCTTTTTGGTTGGCCAACTTAGTCCTTGTTATAAATAAGAATGGGGAGATCAGGTTGTGTGTGGAATTTAGGGATTTCAATAGGGTCTCTTTGAGATATCATTATCCCCTCGCTTCTATGGAGTAAATTTTATAAGTGGTGGTAGGTAGTGAGAGGTTTTCTCTCCTAGATGGTTATTCTGAGTACAATCAGATTTTGGTGAAAGAAAGTGACAATAAAAGATAGCATTAACCACCAAATGGGACACATATACCTATAGGAAAATTCCATTTGGATTTTCAAATGATGGAGCTACTTTTCAACATGCAATGGATATGGCTTTTCAAGTACTAATCAATGACATTGTATTTGTTTATATTGATGATGTGATAGTTTTCTCCAAGGATGCAAATCATCATTTGAAACACCTAAAGAAAATATTTGAGAGGTGTAGAGAGTATGGAATCTATCTAAACCCAAAGAATTGTGTGTTTATTTTCCATGAGGGTAAACTACTAGGACATATTGTTTCCAAGAAAGGCTTGTCCATTGATCATGAGAGAGTGAATGCTATCTTGGCATTGTCTTTGCCTAAACATAAGAAGGGTTTACAAAGATTCTTTCATAAGATAAATTTCATTAGGAGATTCATTCCTAACTTTGATAATTTTTTCAAACCTATAACATATATGCTAATAAAGGATGAGATATTCACTTAGATAAGAAGGAGAAAGGAAAGTTTTGAGGAAATCAAGCAAGCCATTGCCCAAACCCCTACTCTTGCAATTCCAAACTTATCCAAGGACTTCACACCTTTGGGAATTAAGAGGTGATTTATACCATGCTTACCCAAGAAAATTATGATAATTTGGAACCTATTTCCTTTTTTAACCAAGGTTTGGAGGGGTATGAGGTAAAGTATACTTATGTTGAGAAATAAGTACTTTCAGATATTAGAAGCTTGAATAAATTTAGACACATGCTATAAAATAATAATATTCACATACTTGTGCCTAATTCTAGTATAAATGACTTTATATTGAGTAGATATTTGAATAATAAAAGGGTAGGTTGGATCACCAAAGTGATGGAGTATGATGTGGAGATCAAAACAACCAAGCTAGTGAAGGGAAAAGGACTGTATGAGCATCTTGCTTCAGACTTGAAAGAGAAAAGGGAGGTTTTTTTGGCACTTTATGATGACCCTAAAATATTTTTACCTTTAGCCATGAGGATTTGGACACAAGGCATGATTCATTTCCTTCAAACCAGTGAGTGTCCACAAGGTCTTGATAGAGCTAGAAGAAGGTATTATAGGTTGCAATCCATTCCTTATGTACTTATTGATGGAGTGATATTTAGGAAAGAATTTTTAGGTGTGTTGTTGAGGTGTATTTATTTGGATCAGATTGACAAAGTATTGCATGAGTTCCATGATAGACCAATTGGTGGTCATGTTTCTCCAATAATTATAGCTACTAGGATTATGAGGGTTGGTTACTTTTGGCCTAGCTTGTTCAAAGACACCCATGCTTGCATAAGAAAATGCCAAAAGTTTGCTCTTTTTAATGGTAAAAAAAAGCTATATGTCTTGCCTCTTTACCCAATCTAGGTTGAACAACCCTTTATGCAATGGGGTTTGGATTTCATAGGCCCAATCAATCCTCCTTCTAGTGTTGGTCACAAATGAGTGTTGACTGCCACTAATTACTTTACAAGATGGGTGGAGGTTGTATCTCTTAAAGAGGAAAATGAGAATTTAGTCCTAGACTTTTATGAGAGTATAGTGACTAGATTTGGAGATCCCTCCATAATCATCTCAAATAATTCATTAGCCTCTCTAGGACCAAGGAAAATTGAATGGGCTTTGAAGCATGGCATCTACCTCAGCACCTCCTCCAATTATTACCCCCAATGAAATGGACTATCTGAGTCCACAAACAAGAATCTAATTAGGATTATAAAGAGGACAATGGAAGAGAATCAAAAGACTTGGCACTCCAAGTTAAAGATATCCATTTTGGCTAATAGGATCGCCCCAAAGAGAGCAATTGGGAACTCACCATACACACTTGTATATGGAAGGTAGGCTAGGATTCCTATCTCACTTGAGTTACCAACTTTAGACCTCACCTATCAACTGAAATTGATGGAAAATGAGAGCATATAAGTTAGGTTGTGTGAGTTTATAGATCTTGAGGAGACAAGACATCAAGCTATGCAAGATATGACTACTCACCAAGAATAAACAAAGAAGTATCTTGACAATAATTTCATGCCAAGAATTTTCAAGGAAGGATACATTGTCCTAAAATGAGATGAAGATAGGGCCAAACCTGGAAGACACAAAAAGTTTGATGCTTTGTGGAGTGACACATATGTGATTACTCAATGCAAGTCACATAATGCTTTCCAATTTTCAAATTTGGATGGAGAGGATCTTCATATCCTAATCAATGGGATACACATCAATCATTATTACTAAGTTTCTCCTCTTCCCTTGTTCATAGTTTCTTGTTTTCCTTATGTTCCCTAAGTGCTTATACACATGTGTGTGTTTGTCCTTGTCTTGTGTTGTGTTGTCTTTGCTTCATCTTGTTGTTGTTGTGTGGTGTGTTTATTTGTGTTTTGTTTTTGCATATCCTTGTTATTCATCTTCAATAATCCATTGACTCCATTGGCCCTTAGTTGGATAAGGTTACTAGTCTCAAAACATAGACAAACATGTTTACCCCAAGAGTTGCCAAAAGTGTTGACCAAATTTGAACTTTGGTCAAATTTGAGTCAACACCCTAATTTTTAAAACTTTATATAAGTTTATTAATTTCATATAGAGGTGTCCTTGTGATCCAAATGTTTCAATTATGCCTAGCCTAGTCTTAGTTCAAGTCTAGCCCTTTATACTAGTCAAGTCAATGATGGTCAACCTTGGTCAAATAGGATAAAACCTATTAAAATACATAAATTATGTTATTATGGTCCTAATATTTTTTTTAATATGATTTAAGACATTTTAAGTTCATTTATTTACTTTTATAATGTTCAATTTGCATAAAATGGCCTTGTGGGCCCACTTTGAGCTAAAGAGGACTTGTATGGATGGATAAAGTGACCAACTTGTCAATAAGGTAGGATTAAATTTGGGATGGATTAGAGAATGTTATAACCTATTTATGACAGTCCAAGAGTTAGTTATAGTCAGATAAGGTCAGTTTCTACTTATTTTGAGGGCTTTTATGGCACTTGTACATAATAGATCATCTCATTTTTAGGTGGAAACATCAGAAAGGTGTATCTTCATATCCCAATAGCCATTTATAGGTTTATTTTGTATAAAAATGCATGAAATTTCATTTATTGTTTCTTTTCCTCTCTTCTTATCTTGGCAAGCAAAAAATAAAAAACTTCAAGCATATGGTATGGATCGTACAGGTGGAATGGGAGGGAGTGATTCTATAGGTGGATAGTGCTCTGAGTCCTATTCAAATCCATAATAATAACTTAAATTTTAGTTCCCTCTCCTTCATGAACCAATGTTAACACTCTAATCTACCTCATTTGGGTCTACAACTATGAGGGGGGTCACCATTTGTATTCATCTTCATTTTCTTATTTTGGTCTGATGATTTCATGTTTTTTAGAGGTGTCCACATAGTTTCCAAGGTGTTATTATAGGTTCCACATCCTTAATTTGGTTTTAAATTCATCAAGCATGCAATAAATCCTTCTCTAGGCTTGTTTTCTACTTTAGACCATTATGTTGCATGTTTCTCCAAATTGTACACCTACAAATGTTATTGGGAAGTTCTCCACACCAAAATGAGATATTTGCATATGTTATATCTCTTTTATATGTCATGGAAATGGTATAATTGTATAAACTTCTTATAAGGTCTAAATTATACACTTCTTCAGTGTTTCTCCTCACTGCCCATTCCAACTCAGTCCAAACTATAGGAGGTCATGGATAGGGAATAGGAGAGTATCAAAATAATGGAGATATTCTATGGGTATCCTCTCAAAATTATATGTAGTGTGTTCCATATGGAAGACCACAATTCTTTCACCAAGGACCTAAAGAGGAAGTGAGATTGCAAAACAAAAGAGATGATTGAGTTTTGTTCCTCAATCCCTAAACACACCAAATAAAGCTCGTAAGGGACCTTTTTATTTTCATAATGTGACGCTATATTTGGTTTTGATAAATCCTTTTATGCCACTTTTTATTCTCATTCATGGGAAACCATCATTCCAAGTTTTATCTTGAAAAAACAAGATTCATATATGTTTTGAGACCTCCCAAAATGGCTGAAAAGCACTAAAGAGAGGTAGTAATGTCTACAAGATTTTGGAGGGAAGGTTGATATTGTAATCACATGAGGGAGTTATAAGCATTATAAAGTAATGGAAATAATTCCAAACACATCAACAAATAACTTCAAGCACTTAGATCATGGGAGAAGAAGTGGTTAAATAAAGTGACCTTCTAGGCCTATCCTGTATCTGTACACAGGGCAGAGTAGGTAGTGAATGTAATGTCTCAATGGATTGTATAAAGAGGTGGTATAAATGACTCCAAGATGATAATATGGAAATTTTGAATAAAATTGAATCAAATTCATCATTAACAGGTCCTATATATTCCTAACATGCTCTAAACTCACCTCCACTGACCTACCGGCCTGAAAACATGCACCTATAGCCTAGTATTGGAGGTTGGTCTCAGTTAGGGGTAAGGGAGGTATTTGAAGCTCATTTATATATTTTAATTATATGTAATGATGAGGATGGAGTGATAATAGGGGGGAAAAAAAAAGTAATTTCATACATTTTTAGGTCAAAAAACCTACATAGAAACCTACAGGCTTATAAGTGTATGTCTCAGTCCTAACCTTGAAAGCACCTAAATTTAAAGATGAAAGGTATATGAGTATATAATATAATAAACTTGGAATATAAATATAGTTATGTGATCAATTATAGGAATTTAAAATAATTATTTAATGTTTTTCTTATGTCACTTAATCATGAGTTAAGCCCAAAACAACCTACAGCCAGGTTAGGCCAAAACTAAGTAAGAATGAGTAGGGTTAGTGTTGTAGGAGCTATAATAACTATATATCAAGGAGATATATTGTTTTGATTTTTAAATATTTTGAATATGAATATATATGGATGTTATCACCTTATAGGAACCCTAAACAAAATATATTCACCAATAGTACCCCTGTTTACTACCATAATCAGGCTGGGTCATCTTCTAAGCTTGAGCAAAGTGTAGGTTTGACTAATCCAAGAGGGAAGGAAGCTCTAAAAACTGATTGAGTGGTAAAATAACATAAAATTAAGGTTATTATATTTAAAACACTTGCAAAGAGTATTCCAAAACCATCTTCTTATGAGCAAAGTTGACACAGTCCATACAGTCAGGCTTAGAGAACCTTGTTTTCAAGGAGCAAACAGAGGGTTTCACTAGAAAGAAAAATTTTAAAAGGATTCCAAAGATTCATGAGATTTAATTAAGTATGGATAAAATTTAAAATAATTTTATAGGTATGGAGGAGATCTAAAATTAGCATCCACATGGAGGTTTAGATAAAAACATGCAAAAAATAGGGTTTTGACCCATTTTTTAGGAAATTGAGATGGTTTGACCACTTAGGCATCGAATATGACAAAAAATTTTGGTAAAATTTGTCATAAATATAATTTTGAGATTAAAAAAATATTCAATTTTCTCATATAAATAGTCCTAATACTCTTTATTTTGTGTTAGAGGTAGGTCAGTCCTTTCATGCACAATAATGGCAGTTTTTGGGAAAAGTGAAGAATGGAAGGATTTTACTCATTTTGATCATTAAATGAGGTTTTTAAAGTTTTGTAACACATTAAGGAGCATTAAAAACTATATTTTATGGTTTGGATGCTAACAAGGTGGTTTGGACCAATAAGTCTGCAGGCAAGTCTAACCAAAAAACATGCAAATCTAGCCCATAAGGCAAAATCACTCAAAGTATTAGGATTATCAAAACGTTATAGTGTCTTGAATTATTCAAATTGGAATTATAATTATGTTTTAAATATATTTAAATTCATGGTAAATTCAAATGAAGGTTCATATATCTCAAAAATGCAGACTGGCTCATTGATAAGGTGTAGACCTTGTCCCAAACCAGGGGTCATTTCCCTTTTTGGAATTTGGTGATCCATTAAAGGTGTTGGATAGTGTTTTTATGGTATATTAAAATATTTTAAAACTTTTTTTTTTGTCAAAATAACTCCATATGAATCCATTTTTGGCCTTAAGAGTGCTCAGACCCTCATGAGAAGCATAAAAATGACTCAAAGGTCAACTTTGGACACTCATACATCCCATAATATTTTTAATGGGACCTTAATCCATTTATATATGTTATTTAAGGTCATTTAAGATCCCTCAGTGACATTTAGAAAGGGTTTCAATGGCTGACCTTTATGAACAAAGGTTAAGAGTTCAGGCCACTCAAAACCTTTGTAAAACCCTCACAAGAACCCAATTGGAGAAAGCTTGATATTTGAAAATATAAATTAAATGTAATGGACATGAAACCACATATATGTTTCAAATTAATCTTATATGATCCAAAAAAATGTGATTTTTTTGTATGAAACTATACAGATATGAGGAAAATAGGGCTTATTTTGACCATTTTAAGTGGTTTGAAATCTACAAGAGGAGTTAGGAGATGAAAAAAACTTTGGAAGGAAGATTTAAACTTGATATAAATACAAAAATTCATCTAATCTCATGGATCAATCTCTAATTTCCTCAACTAGGCCCTCACTTTCAGCCAATCCAGTGAGCCAGCTAGTGAACACTTGTAGAAAGTGGTAAAAAGCAATTAGGGAAGCCTTTTTAAAGGTTTTTTATTGAAACTAATGATATGGGAACATTTGAAAATTTTAATTCCATATTATTCATGTATTATTTTTGTAAATTATGAGTTTTTTAATTCCAAGTGTATAAGGTGCATCGAAAAGAGCCATTTTGAAACTGCTAGAGATGATTTTGCATTTCCACAAGAATAGGGATAGATAGGGATCAATCCAATGCATGTGGGAAATTTTTTATAACCCATATTTCTCATACCAACCATTATTCTTACCATATGTAGAGAAAAGGCATTTTTTGAAGGTGAATCATGAAGGCAATTTCCTATGCCAAAATTGTAGGTTTTGTGCCACTTTTCACCATTCTTATGACTTGTTTTGGATAATTAGACCTATATGAAATGGAATATATCATCCCAAACCTCTTACACATGAAATTTTAACTTATTATCTCAAGTTTACACATGTCCAAGTGACCCTTGGACTTCATTTTCTTGCTCTTATTCTCAAAGCTATAAATATGCATTCTCTTAGCTCTTTTGGGTAGCCTCAGTTGGTTGATGGGGAAAATCTAGCCAAATTTGTAATTTAATGACTCTTGAATAAATATACAAGTGTCATTACCACTAAAATTATATAATATTGAGTAATTACTTTAATATTTTTGGTCTAGTCTAGTGAAAGATTATCTTTTCTAGCTTGTACTCTTGAAGGTCTACCAATTTGTAGAAAGGAGATTGTTGCAGGTCTTTGATAGTTTTCTTTCCTAAGTGTAGAGATATACTATAAGTGGTTAATTATTGTATCCCTCCTTAGAATCATTCATTCCCTTCCTAATAATCATATACCTTCTTGAATCTAGCATACAAAACATTGATGTAGCAATGGATCCTAAGTTGTGAGTCTTGTGTGTGAAACATCCTTACTTGTCTTTAAGTAGTTGTTTCAGTCAAGTGAGAGGACATTATATATTGTTTAATCACCCTTTTTTTGTTTTAGTTTTTTTTATTAATCCCTTTTCATCTTCAATTTACTAATTTAATTAGAAAACTTCAAAGAGTGCATCAAGGAGAGCTAAGCCCTCATCTAGAGATTCATTTCTCAACATTATCACCCATAGCAAGAGAAATGTCTCCATGGTGCCACTTAGATGAGGAAAATTAGGCACCTCCTTAAGGGTGAAAATATATATATGTCAATAAGAAACAAACATGATGAGATTCCAAGCTCATAAACACCTATAGGACCCTACACAGTCAATTATAGGTGACTGTAGGTAGATAGGAAATTGAGAAAAGGTATCTAGGTGATGGTTTGGGATATTTAGGGTGAAAAAATGGGTCTCAAAATTAATCATGCACCTACAAGAATCATACTTTGGTCAAAAAGTAGGGTAACACAACCAACTACCTATGACTGGTCTTGAGAGAAATTCAACCTCTCAAGTGTGAGATTAGAAAGAGTATATGTGAAATAAGTCTTGGAAGATTTTAGGAAATCTTACACACACACACACACACACACACACACACACACACACACACACACACCTATACGTGGCCTTCCAAAATAGAGACACAGTCAGGAAATTGTACATAGTCTCGTGAGTTCAAGTGTATGAAATGGTAAATGAGAGGTTAGATGGGTAAATTAGGACTGGAGTACCTTAATTATGGTCATCTTATCCTTTTGATACAATAAATATATGAAAATCATCAAGAGAGGGAGCTCTAATGTTGAAACATATAGCCTACATCTTGAACATTGCACACAATTTTTCCCCTAGCCATCTGCCTTGGAATTTAAAGGATTTTGGGGGTAAAACAACATGACCAATGGATGAAAATTATTGGATAAGGTATTTAAAACCTATATAATCTCCTATAATTATTATTTTTTCTAAAAAAATAGGGTAAGTACCCTCTATTTTATCTCAGACAAAGGGTACTCCCCTTAGGTGCAAAATCTATAGTCTTGAACAAAAGGGACAAGGAGATGGGCTAAAAGATGGTTGAACCTTAAAAAATGTGTAAGAAGATGTAACACACATGAAAAAACATGATTAACCTTTATAATAAGGGATAAGCTTAGCAAAGGGTGTAAATCATCAAGTATGTAGTCAAGCCTGTAAGGCAAGGTTTTGTCCTAGTATCTAAATCATAGGTCATTTTCCTTTATAACCTTAGTAAATATTTATAATGGATTGGATAATTATTATGGGGTGATTTTAGATGTAAAATTTTTTGTGTAACATAGAGAAACCCCTAAGAAAGCCAATTTTGGCTTAGAGATAATTCAATCATGCAGGAAATGTGAAAACAAGCTTGATAAGGTGATTTCAAATGCTCATAGTTTTCATGAGGCTTTGAATGGAGGTCAAGGAATTTTATAGTGGTTAAAAATGGTCCTAAACTCTACTATAGTGATATTTTTTTTCAACTTAAATGTCCCATATTTATGAACAAAACTTAAAAGGGTAAAATAGGCCTAAACCCTTCCAAAAGCCCTTGCTAGTGACTAGTTTGAGAAGATTGAGGATATAATGCACCCAAATGGAATAGTTGGCCCAGAATGATTATTGGAGGTTGTATAATACTTATTCAATCTCCCTAACATCAAGATTAGTTGTATTTAATTGTATGGATGGAGTATAATTGAGGGTTTTCTTGACTATTTTATGCATTGTGTAGGTTATAGGAGGTTTCAAGAGATGAAATAAAATTTAGAAGAAATGTTAGGAATTAAGATAAATCTCTATGTCCATTTCATGCCTTTAAAAAAATCATAAGTTTTCCTACCAGAGCTCTCATCTCAGCTAGCCAAAATTGGCATAGTGAACATGGTAGTGAGAAGTGTGAAAACTCCAAGTGGAAGTGATTTTAAGGTGTGATTGATGCTTATAAATACATGGAGGTTCTTGACACATGTCACCCACTCTATTGTAGGAATTGTCATGGAAAAATAAATAAATTTTTGAATCCAAATGTGAGGGGTGACTGAAAGAGGAGTTTCCTTTAATTGCAGGTAGTGATAGCTCATTTCCAGATGACCAAGACTAAAAAATTTCATGGAGAGGCATGTATAAAATCCTTCCCTATCATTCCAATAATTATACCTATCCCTAATTAGTTTTGGGATGTTAAAATAGGGCCAAATCATAAAGGCAATTTTATGAGCTAGAATGAGAACTTCTATACCACTTTGTAAGACTTTTATGACTTGGGGTGATGCTTGTGCTTCTTGACTTTGCATGATCAGTTTCACACTCTCTTACCATGCACAAGTAACTCATTTTCTCAACTTCACAAGTGTACTTTTGACCTTTGGAATTTTTTATTCTCCTCTCTCTCTCAAATTATATAATAATTAGCCATTTTAGCCTTTGTAACTTATGCTCCACCTAATTATGGTGAATCCTTGTTCATTTTCATACCATTTGATCAATAATACTACTAATTATTACCTCTTATATAAATTTTCATAGTGTGTTTACTTGAATTATGGATCTTGCTTAGTGATAACTATGATTTCCTTAGCATGTTGTCTCATTATCTCACCTATTTGCAACTTCTTCTTGTAGGTCATGTGAAGTGTTCTAGGAAGTGTCAATGTTGAGTGAGTTAGCCTATTCAATAGTGTCATTTCATACCTCTTTTCTAGTCCTCATAACCTAAACATTAATCCATAACCTCATAATGAAACATTGATGTGAGAAGATTCAAATTGGAAAAGTGTATGTTTGGTTAGTCATTTGTTCTCATGTGTAACATGAAGCTGGTTGGAAGTCATCAAATAATTTGGTGTATCACCTCCTTTAGGATAGTTTACTTTCAAATTTCTCTCTCCCTTTTCCATCACAATCATAGGTTTAGTAGTGGTCAATAAGTGGTACATCAAGGGAGATAACCCTATCTAGATATTCACCTCATCCTTAGGCTACCCATAGCCTGAGGTATTTCAATTGTGCCACTTAGATGAGGAGAGTTGAGACATATCCTCAAAGGGTGAAAATAAAAGTGACAATAGTTTTTGGCATGTCTAGTGGGACTAAGTTCCAAGAGAGTGGAAAGATGGTTGGTGTGTCTTTCCTATAATTAGCTTTTGGAAGCAAGCAAGCTAACACCAATGGTGAATTTGAATGATAACTTCTAGTTGTAAGCATCCTAGGTATATCTATTTGAAAATTATGATTAGTTTTTGTGTTTATTTTGACATATGAGGTTGATATGGATAGATATGGCCAATACTCCCTTCATGAACCTTCTTATTAGCCTTGTTATGAGTCACCTTTTACCCCTCAACAGTCCTATAAAAATGGCTATCAATCCTATGATCCATGGAAGCCCTATAGCACTTCATTTCCTCCTCCATATGGACACCATGTTGTTAGAAACCCATATAAGGATGGATACCAAGAAACCTATCAAGAAACACCTCTCTATCAGCCCCAATATGAGCCTTATCATTCATACCATGATCTCTATTAGCCTAAAGAGTAATCCTATGAGTCTTGTCATATGAAATCAGATGATTCCATGGATTATACACAAAGATATTATTGGCAAGATGCAGCTTCTAGTTATGTAGGTGTTTATCCTTCTAATCAACCCAAGAATTCACTTTCCTATGAACTTACTAGTGCTTTTCTCTTTCCCAAATACATTCATAAGCCTTCTCCTTCATCCCACACTCCATCTCCAACTCATAAACCTTCTAATACACCTCACACTCCATCTCCTTCACATGAGCCTATCCATCAACCTTCCACCTCATGCCTTCTTGAGGAAAATCCTATCTTGAGAGAAGCAAGTGAAGAAGATAAAACTCAATTCATGGTTGATCAAGAAGATCTCATGAGTGACTATGAGGAAGAAATCATGATAGGGAATCCCCTTGGTAAACAAACGGACAATCCACAAGTTTATGCCTCCATATTTTAATGGATGTGTGTCCATGAAGTAGACTCTAACGCCTCTATTTTTTAGGGGATGTGTATCCATGAGGAATGTGGCAAAGACTTGAAGAGAGAGGTATTTGAAGAAGAATCTATGTCTGATCATGAATTTATGGATCACCATCTCAAGAATGAAGTGGAGTGTACTATCAATGTAAGGATGAAGGTTGATGTATACTAACTTGCAACACATAGGCTAAACTAAATTTTTAGCAAACTTTTAGACCATGAATATAAAATCTCTAATGGCAGAGATAAACATATACTTAGACAAATTAATTATTTTAAACATAGAATATCAAATGATGTCCAATAATATACCCAACAGGTTATATACTTTTCTTTTACCTGCTTTGACAGCTCAATATAGCATTGTTGCATAGACGTAGAGTCTTTGGGAAGAGTAACTAATTGGAAAAACAAAAATAAAATGGAATTATCTCCTCTTGTCAAAATATTCACTTGTATTCTCTTTTTTTTCAATTTCACAAATGGGTTACTCGCTTTGCTTGTGCCAAATATATGGCAATCCTGTCTTTAACCCCCAGCCCCAAATGGTCACATATCACCTTAACAGCGTCCAGCATAATACTTAAAATGACCAAAGTTGCAATTAACTTGGCCGAAGTTGTAATAATTCATTGGGGTGGCCCAGAAATTCAAACAATGTATTTGATAAAAAAAAACTATGGCCCAGCAATTATATTTGCAATGATAAAATAGGAATATCTTTGAATGCCTAACATCACATCAACTATGTTTGAAATGGCCAGAATTATAAATAATATATTGTGGCAGCCCAGCCAGCATAGAAATGCCAAATTTTATATTAAAATCAATGCTTTTAAAGTGGTCCAATAGAATAGTAACGCCCAGCAGAATGGTGATGCCCCCTTTGAGATATTTGGTCTTAGAAAAATAATCTCCTCAAAAACAAGAACTCACATTCATTACTATATCAAAATAAATACACACCTGTATAATTTTCACCAGAAGTATATACTTTGTGTCTATTCTGCACTGCCAGTCTCTTTTCTACGCCCCTGCTCTCTCTTCTTCAAAACATATCCCCTATTTTTTTTTCACACACATACCTATATGCATACAAGAGCATCTATTCTCAATATAGCTAATTTGTTTAAACCTGGGCTGGCGCAACAATCTCCCCAAAATGCATAAAATAGTCTTCTAAGATAAGGAGATTCCAAACAGCTTAACCACTCGCCCCACAGGCTATTTTTCCAAATTTAAAAACAAAATTAGAAAAAGAACTAAGAATTGGAGGGAAAAACAAAATAACTAAAACATGCTACATCAAAGCCAAAAAAATGAAATAAATGCGCTCTAAAGTGAGGATGCTCCTGCATCATTCTTCCAACCAGCAAAAGAAGTATTCTTCACTTGTTGTTTTCCTGCATCACTTCATTTATACTTGTGCCCAGCTTAAGGATGTCATCTGCAGTCAACCATGTTGCATCTTCAGCTGGTAGATTCTTCCACTTAGTTAGATACTGGAAGTATTCTTTGTTCCTTGTCTTTTTAACTACTTTCTTATCTAAAATACTCTCAATTTCCTTTGGCACTTCCTTTGGTAGTTGTTGCTCCCATTGGATAACTTCATCTACCCCTGTTTCAATTTCTTTCTCTGATTGTCCTTCGTCCTTGTATGGATATAAATCTGCAACATTAAAAATTGGAGAGATTCCAATCCCCTTTGGCAATTCTATTTCATATGCATTATTTAAAAACTTCCTTATTACCTTGCATGGTCCTATTTTCTTTACCTTCAGCTTGTTGTATTCTTTTTTTGGAAACCTCTCTTTTCTGAGATGAGCAAGAACAAAGTATCCAATACTGAAACTGACCTCTCTTTTCTTTTGATTTGCCCTTAGCTTGTACTTGATGGTGTTTTCTTCAAGTTTCTTCTTTACCTGTTCATGCAAATTTTGCATGACATTGGCAAATTCTTTCGCATCAGCACTCCTTATCTCCATGCTACTTAGATTTATTAACTCATACATGCCTCTTGGATGCATTCCATACATTATTTGAAATGGGCTCAATCCTGTACTTCTTTTAGGAGAATCATTATAGGCAAATTCAGCTTGTGCAAGTGCAAGATCCCATTGTTTCAGATGCATACTTACCAGGCTTCTCAAGATGTTGCCCAAGCTCCTATTGACAACCTCTATTTGGCCATCCATTTGGGGATGATAGGATAAACTAAAAATTAATTGTGTTCCTAATTTCTTCCATAAGATTCTCCAAAAATGTCCAACAAATTTGGTGTCCCTATCAGAAATAATGCTTCTAGGCAATCCATGCAATCTAACAACATCTTGAAAGAATAGATTAGCTATGTGAGTAGCATCACTTGTTTTGAAACATAGAATAAAGTGGGCCATCTTTGAAAACCTATCTACCACAAAAAATATGGAATCGTGACCTTTTTGAGTTCTTGGCAAACCAAGTACAAAATCCATGCTTATTGAATCCCAAGGCCTATTTGGAATGGGTAGTGGCTGGTACAAACCTGTGTTTTGACTGCTTCCCTTAGCATATTGGCATATTTTACACCTTTCAAAAAAATTCTTAACATAAATACTCATACCTAGCCAATAGTAGTGAGCACTCAATTGTGTTAATGTCTTGTTCTGCCCAAAATGTCCTGATAAGCTGCCACTATGTTTTTCCTTCAACAAATTCTCCTTCATGGAACTCTTGGGAATGCAAAGTTGGCTGCCTCTAAATAGCAGACCCTCTTGGACCATGAAATCTATCCAAGGACTTCTATCAACCCCCACTAGATTCATGCAAGCTTCATATGGTTCTTTGAAGTCCGGATCTTCCTTATATAGCTCCTTCAAATCTTCAAATCCCACAATGCTTAATTGAGACTCTTGTATGATTAGATTTCTCTTACTTAAGGCATCTACAACCTTGTTAGATTGTCCTTTCTTGTGCTTAATATTGAATGTGAAACTTTGTAAAAATTCAATCCATTTGACATGCTTTTGATTCAACTTATTCTGATTGCTAATGAACTATAAAGCATAATTGTCAGTGAAGAAAATAAATTCTTTAGGCAAAAGATAATGCCTCCACTTCTTCAAAGCTTGTACAAGAGCATAGAATTATTGATCATAAGCTGAATATTTCTTTTTAGCATCACTTAACTTCTCACTAAAGTATGCTATAGGCTTCCCATCTTGATTTAAAATAGTGCCTATTGCAATTCCACTAGCATCACATTCTACTTGAAAAAACTTATTAAAATCAGGCAAGGTCAAGATTGGCTCTTCATTTACCTTCTTTTTCAACAATCTAAAACTCTTATCAGCAGCCTCAGTCTAACAAAAACTTCTTTTATCACCCTTGATTGTATCTATCATTGGAGCAACAATTCCACTAAAATTTCTTATGAATTTCCTATAGAAGCTAGCCAAACCGTGAAAGCTTCTTACCTCATATGTGCTCCTGGGTGTAGGCCACTCAAGTATGGCCTTAATCTTTTCTTTATCCATCTTCAATCCTTCTTTTGAAATCACAAGCCCCAAATATATCAACTCTATTTTCAGAAAACTACACTTTTTGACATTGATTAGCAACTTCTCCTCATGTAGTTTACTCAATACCATCCTCAAATGTTTCAAATGATCTTCTTTAGTTTGAATAAACACCAAAATATCATCCAAATACACTATCACAAACTTACCAGTGAACTCCTTCAGCACTTCATTCCTTAGCCTCATGAAGGTGCTTGGTGCATTGGTTAGTCCAAATGGCATAACTAACCACTCATAGAGTCCATCATTAGTCTTGAAGGCTATTTTCCATTCATCCCCTTCTCTTATCCTAATCTGATGGTAACCAATTTTCAAATATATCTTAGAGAAATATGTATCTCCACTTAAACAATCAAGTAAATCATCAATTCTTGGCAATGGAAATCTATACCTAATAGTAATCTTGTTGATTGATCTGGAGTCTGTACACATTCTCCAACTCCCATATTTCTTAGGACTCAACACTGTAGGGACAGCACAAGGACTTAAACTCTCTCTTACCAATCCTTTGTCTAACAATTCTTGAACTTGGTGCTTGATCTCTTCATTTTCCTTTGGTGTCAACCTGTAGGCAGCCTTGTTTGGAAGATTTGCTCCTGGAATCAAGTCTATGTGATGGATAATACTTCTCAATGGTGGTAACTCATCAGGTAAATCATCTACCACAATATCAATGTACTCATTCAACATATCTTGAATCTCTAATGGAAAATCAATCAACTTAGTACTAGTGACTACACTCTTTGGCTTACCAATTACAGCAAAGTTTACCTCTTCTTTCTTCATTTGATGTAGAAACTCTTTGCCACTTACTATAAAATTTTTAGAATTCTGTCCAACAATAGCAGCAGCCTCTTCTTTCAATAGTGTGAGTGTATGCTTGATCCCATCCTTTTCAAACATGTATGTATTCTGCCTTCCATCATGTATGGCCTTCCTATCAAATTGCCAAGGCCTTCCAAGCAAGATATGACATACATCCATGGGCATGACATCACATAAAATCTGATCCTTATATGTTTCTATCTGAATATCTACTTTGCATTGTTCACTTACCAAAAGTTTGTGTCCTTTTTGTAGCCAAGAGACTTGATAAGGTGTAGGATGTACCTCCTTCTTCAAGCCTAGTTTCTCCACCATCTCAGTTGACACAAGATTGTCAATACTTCTGCTGTCCATAATGACCTTACAGCATTTCCATTTACTCTTACATGTGGTTCTAAATAAATTTTTCCTTTGAGGTGGTTCTACAACTTCTTTATTTGGCTTTAACAAAATTCTTTTCACCAAAAGAGACTCACCTTCTTCTGGAGTATCTTCATAAGCTGATGTAACTTCTGCATTTTGTTCTTCACCTTGAGTCACATGTACACCTCTCTCATGGCTGGTAGAAGGGTTCTCTAGACACTCATATGCCCTGTGTCCTACATACTTGTTGCACTTAAAGCATTTGCCCATGAATCTTCCTCTTCCTCTTTGATATCCGTGGTATGGTCTTCTTCCTCTTGGTGTATAGCTGCCTCTTGAACTTTGTGAGTTGTTGGCCTCTTCATGAGATGTTTGCAGATGTCTTCTACCTCCTTGAAATCCTCTTCCTCTGATGGACCTGCCCCTTCCTCTTGAGAAGGATGTTTGTTTCCTTGCAATATTCTCCTCATCTTTCAAGGCAAATTGATATGCCTCCTCAATAGTCTTAGGAATGAGAAGACTAATTTCATCTTGAATGGAAAATTTCAGACCATTGGTGTATCTGGCTACCTTCTCTATATCATCCTCAATATGACCTGATCTTATAGTTAATCTGTAAAACTCTTCAGTATATTCTTTCACAGACATTTCTTTTTGCTTCAAATTTTGTAATTGCTTAAAAAGATTTGCTTAATAATCTTTAGGCATAAACTTACCTTTCATTTTTGCTACCATTCTGTCCCAACTTCTGATCTTTGGCTTTCCTTTCCTTCTTCTTTCTTCTTGCACTCCATCCCACCATAGGGATGCATGTTTCTTTAGCCTTGTCATGGCATACTTGAATTTCTTATCATCTTCTTCAATTCCTTCATACTCAAAATATTTGTCTAATGCATTAATCCAATCAATTAATTCTTCCACATTCAAATTACCTTCATACATTGGAACCTCCATTTTTGGCTTTGTGTTCACCTTCATAATGGCTTTGATCAACCTCTCTTTAGCTGTTTCTTCTTCCACCACCAATTCATCTTCTGGTGGCTCCTCTTCTCTGTCACTGACTTCACCCATGTTAGTGCCTCTTCTTTGAGCCATCTCCAGGTCTTGTAGCCTAGTTATCAGGTTCCTAATCTCTTCTGCCAGTGCAACCTATCCTCTAGGTCTCCTTCCTCCAGCTCTACCTCTATTCCTGATTCTCATGGCCATCTTATTTTTTTTTCACAAATTTGGTTCTGCTTCTCTTTGGCTTGGATCACAATCCCTTGTGCTCTGATACCAAATTGATGTATACTAACTTGCAACACACAGGCTAAACTAAATTTTTAGCAAACTTTTAGACCATGAATAGAAAATCTCTAATGGCAGAGATAAACATATGCTTAGACAAATTAATTATTTTAAACACAGAATATCAAATGATGTCCAATAATATACCCAATAGGTTATATCCTTTTATTTTACTTGCTTTAACAGCTTAATATAGCATTACTGCATAGACGTAGAGTCTTTGGGAAGATTAACTGATTGGAAAAACAAAAATAAAATAGAATTATCTCCTCTTGTCAAAATATTCACTTGTATTCTCTTTTTTTTCAATTTCACAAATGGGTTACTCGCTTTGCTTGTGCCAAATATATGGCAATCCTGTCTTCAGCCCCCAGCCCCAAATGGTCGCATATCACCTTAACAGCATCCAGCATAATACTTAAAATGACCGAAGTTGCAATTAACTTGGCCGAAGTTGTAATAATTCATTGGGGCAGCCCAGAAATTCAAACAATGTATTTGATAAAAAAAAACTACGGCCCAGCAATTATATTTGCAATGATAAAACAAGAATATCTTTGAATGTCTAACATCACATCAACTATGTTTGAAATGGCCAGAATTATAAATAATATATTGTGGCAGCCCAGCCAGCATAGAAATGCCCAATTTTATATTAAAATCAATGCTTTTAAAGTGGTCCAACATAATAGTAACGCCCAGTAGAATGGTGACGTCCCCCTTTGAGATATTTGGTCTCAGAAAAACAATCTCCTCAAAAACAAGAACTCACATTCATTACTATATCAAAATAAATACACACCTGTATAATTTTCACCAGAAGTATATGCTTTGTGTCTATTCTGGGCTGCCAGTCTCTTTTCTACGCCCCTGCTCTCTCTTCTTCAAAACATATCCCCTATTTTTTTTTTCACACACATACCTATATGCATACAAGAGCATCTATTCTCAATATAGCTAATTTGTTTAAACCTGGGCTGGTGTAACCATCTCCCCAGAATGCATAAAATAGTCTTCTAAGATAAGGAGATTCCAAACAGCTTAACCACTCGCCCCACAGGCTATTTTGCCAAATTTAAAAACAAAATTAGAAAAAGAACTAAGAATTGGAGGGAAAAACAAAACAACTAAAACAAGCTACATCAAAGCCAAAAAAATGAAATAAATGCGCTCTAAAGTGAGGATGCTCCTGCATCAAAGGTCAAGTCACTCCTCAAGAAGTGAAAATCCTAAGAGAGTCTCATCATACCAAGGTAGAGGAAATAACTCTTGAAGATGGCATTCATAAGGAAGAATATTTATGGTAGAATTTTAATGCCATATGCAATGAATATGATAAGTTAGGTAAATATTTTTCTTCTTTAAAAGATTGCATATATGATGATAAGTTTGCTAATGAGTCTAATAAACATGTTCTTGAGTGTTCAATCAAAAATAAAGATGAAGGTCATTTTGTTGGTCAAGAACCTACTATCATGAAGCCATTTGATGATTCTAGTTTACAATAAGTTGTATACATGGATAATAATGCCAAGGTAGATATTGTTTTACCTAAAAAATAGTCAAGAGCTTCATCTAAGGTAAAACTACATTCAGGGATGTGGGAACATGGTGAAGGAAATCTTGGTGCTTCCAAACATCAAGCACATCATGTCAAAGAGAAGAGAAAGGTTGAGAGGATTGTCATATTTTCAAGCTTGCATATCAAGGGCCAAGTACATGAGAAGGTTAAGACTGTTTGGATGCAAGAAGAGTTTATTTACATAGTTAACGTATATGGATCTACTTGGTTCTCATTAAACATCATGCTAATGAAGTTGGAAAACACCATGAAGAAGATGGAGGCATCAATGCTAAACGTCAAAAGGCTACATGTCTCATTAAATCCTTCATGTCATGAAACAAGGAAGGTTTCAAAATTCCCCTTGGACCCAGGAATGAGGTATGCTTAATTATTAGTTGTACATAGTTGTTTGTTTTTTGCTTTTCCTAAGTGCTTTGAGCACACGTGTGTGTATTGTTAGTGTTTTTTGCTTTGCTTATGTGTGTCCTTTATTTTTTTTGGTTGAGGTAATTAGTTGTCTTGTCTTGGTCTATGTTATTATTAATGATCAAATTCCTCGTGTGTGTTTCAAAATTCAGATGACTTCTTAAACCCAATCGACTAATAAGGCTACTGATCTTTAGCATAACATGCATGCTACCCCTATGAGTCACTAATTTGTTGACAAAATTGGACCCCCCAACTCAAATTAGTACCCCTATAGGTAAAAAATTGATTTTTAGGTGTTTAAAGGGTCTAATATTTGGTCATAAGTTGTATTATAGGTCATTTTATGGAATTTAATGTCATATTAGCCTTGGTCATTAGTCATTTTAGTCAATATATTATTTTGAGTCATTTTGAATGTCATAAAGGAGTATTAAATGAGTTATACAGCATCCTTAGGAAGTGTGAAGGTGTAAAAATGGTTATTTCATGTGACATATATCCTATTATGCCTTAATAAACTATTCATAACTAAAAAGTGATAGGTTCTTCAGAAGAAAGAGCAATTTTCTTAGGAAAAGAGAAGAGTTTAGCACTTGTACGGCCCATAGGGGAATGTGACACATGGGAGAAGGCCATGAAATGTATCTAAAACTTCCTCAATCTCAATTCCACATTTGAAATTCTCTATGAGTGCTAATTTTGAGCTAAAACTATTATGTTCCTTCTTCACCCTTTTAGGCACACAACTAATCAGTAGGTTTGTACTTGGTATGGCCAGTAGGCGAGGTTTCAATAAAAATAATTCTATGTATGTCTTCTACACTAAATAAAATTCCATTTTATGTTTGGTTTTATAGGAATGGTGACTTGTACTTTATGAACCATTCCTAAGAATTTGACCTATATTTTATGCTTGCTAATCTATATACCCTATAGGTTTTGCCTTGGTTTAAATAAATCTATATAATATAGCTGTTGATATTTATCCTAGATGATTTTTTATCTCCTTTCTAATTCTCCTCATGCTTATTTTCATGTTTCAAGGTGTTGTGATGGGCAAATCACCTCAAGTTTGCAAACTAGTCTTATTTGAGAATGATAGGCATGTTTCCACCATTTTTAGATTTTCATGCTTTAAGAATGGTTTGAAAGGGTCATAATAGTTTCATTATCATGTTTTAAAATTCCTATAAATAAGCTCACATTTCAATCTCATCATCCAAGGCAACATTCCATGAGTTTACAGCCATAACTATCATACAATTAGTCTGCTATGTAACTGTAATATCAATTAGCTAGGTGAGTTGTGAAAATATATGAAACACATTAATGGAGGATTAATTATGGTCTCAAGGTTTTTATTAGTCTCTTATATCATGAAAAAATAGGTTAAACCTAAGTGACACCATAGAAATCATGAGAAGATAGTCAACACGGTCACTCATAGTTTCCTGCCATTAATGCACATATACGGGTGTCCTCATGAAGAATCTCATGTTGAGAGGAGTGTAGAAAGATGATAAATCTATATTTATAGTGAGAAAAGTATATTTTAAACCTTTATAAAATTACCAAACTTCATTATAAATCACATATCTTGCATACTACCCAGTTTTGCATTCTCTACCTATATGTTACAATGACCACCTACAGGTGGCATTAACAAAGACATAAAAGGCATTTGCACAAAGAGGTTAGAAAATTGGTGAAACCATCCTTAAATTATTAGAGTGATTTCTACATGAAAATACCTATTTTAAAGTGTGATATTGGCAAAATATAAGTTGAAACTATAATCAAGGAAGAATGACTGATTTAGGGACCTTTTCCAAAAATTGGTAAAATAGAGGTCTAGGCCCTTTTATCGGTATCCTTATATAGATTTATATTGGTTTATAATACCTAAAAATACATTAATTTTCAATATCCCATATAGGTCTCTTTATTTTCAAAATAATATAGGTGGTTGAGTTGAAGAGGTTGGTTTTCAAGAGTTCCCAAGTTACCTTTTAAACACTAAAATTTGACAGTGTTGCCTACAGCAGGATGAGTCAATATCATTTTAGGCCTAATGAGTAAATTTTAAGCTTTAAAATATGTTTTAATGTCTTTTTTCACTAATAAATTAAAATTTTTTCAAGACAATCATTAAGGCAGGCATAGAAGATGGTTTGCATCCATTAGTGGAAATGATAGTCCATATAAATGGCCTGAACATATTCATCTAAAGCCAACATAGGGTTCAAGTTTTAGAAGGTATTAATTTCTTGAATATATGAGTGTTAGGGTATGTTTATGGTTTGAAAATTTGATTTTAAAATTTATAAAAGGTTTAAATTATCTTAAGAAACAAACATGATGGTCTTCCAAGCTCATAAACATCTACATGACCTTGTACAGTTAACTGTAGGTGATTATACGTAGATAGGAAACTGAGACAAGGTATCTAGGTGATGGTTTAGGATATTAAAGATGAAAAATGGTTATAAAAAAATACCAAATGACCCTAAAATACTCTAAGTATTTTTTATACATTGTTTCAATCCTAAACTAAGCAAGCATGCACCTACAGGAATCATACTTTGGTCAAAAGGTAGGGTAACACAACCAACTACCTATGACTGGTATTGAGAGAAATTAAACATCCCAAGTGTGAGATGAGTAGGATTATAGGTGAAATAAGTCTTGGAATATTTTATTAAATATTTACACACACACCTATAGGTGTCCTTCCAAAATAGAGACACAATCAATAAATTGTACACAGTCTTATGAGTTTAAGTGTATGAAAGGGTACATGAGAGGTTAGAGGGATAAATGAGGACTATAATACCTTAATTATGGTCATGGTATCCTTTTTATATCCTCATTATATTAAAATCATGTAGAGAGGGAGCTCTATTGTTACAACATACAGCCTATATCTTGAACATTGCACATAATCTATCCCCTAGCAGTCTGCCTTAGAATTTAAAGGAGTTTGGGAGTCAAAAAACCTAAACAAGGGCTGAAACTTTGTGTACAAGGTATTTAAAACCTATATAATCTCCTCCAATGATCATTTTTTCTTAAAAAATATGGGAATTTCCCTTTTTTATCTCAAATAGAGGGTACTCCCTTTAGGTGCAAATTTTGTAGTCTTGAAGAAAAGGGACAAGAAGATCGGCTAAGAGATGTTTAAACTTCCAAAAAGGTGTAATAAGATGTAGCACACTTGAAAAAACATGAGGAACCTTTTTTGTAATTAATAAGTATATAAAATGGTCTAAATCATCAAGTATGCAATCAAGCCTGTAAGGTAGGGTTTTGTCCTAGTATCCAAGTAATAGGTCATGCTGACCATTTTCTGCATGACCAGTTTGTGTTTTCCCTTGGGCTCTTTTCATTTATCCCTTTCTTGTTTTCTATGTTTGGTCTCTTGCCTTTTTGCTTGTATTTTCCCTTTGGCCTCCCCTGGTTTGGGATCTTCTCCCTTATTCTTTGTTTTTTCCCTTTGCCTTGATTGCCTTAGCCTGTCAGGCTTTGTTTTGCCCCAAAATGCCCTTTAAAAGGTTTTCGAAGGGCCTTTATTACCTTGATTTCTTCCCAAGTGTCCCTTTAGTATTTTTTTAAGGGAACTTTTCTTCCAAGTGACCCTTCAGTAAATTTTTGAAGGGCACTTTTTATCCCAAGTGCCCCTTTGAACTTTTTTGAAGGGAACTTTTTAGCTCAAGTGCACCTTTGAACTTTTTCGAAGGGCACTTTTCTATCCAAGTGAACCTTCAAAAAATATTTGAAGGTCACTTTTCTATCTAAATGACCCTTTATAAAAAATTTAAGGGAAATTTTCTTCCCAAGTGTCCCTTTAGACTTTTTTGAAGGGCACTTTGTTGTCCAAATGACCCTTCAGAAAAGTTTTGAAGGGCACTTTTCTTCCCAAGTATCCCTTCGAACTTTTCTAAAGGGCACTTTATCTTTGGAAATGACATTTGGAAAAGTTTCAAAGGTCCATTTCCTTTATAAATTCCCTTCATAATTTTAAAAATGGACCTTATACCTTCCCCAAGTGTCCTTCAAAACATTTTTGAAGGACACTTTCCAAAGTGTCCTTCAGGAAAAGTTCCTGAAGGAACTAGACATTATGTTTCAAGAAAAATCCTTGAAAGAATTCCTTTGGATAATTTTTCTAAAGGAATTACTTCAAGAAAATTTCCAAAAACAATAAACTTGACTGAATGGATCCCCATGATGTATCACAAGATGTCAATTTTAATACAACCCACTAGCCATTAGGGTGCAAAGATGACATGTCGCAGGACATCAAATTTAGGGTGTCTAACTAACCATTGGGATTCAAAGACATGGCATGACATAGGATGTCAAATTCATGCCTAAAGTCTTCAAATAAGAATTAAAGTCACTTGGAAAACTTGAATGACTCTACAGTATAAATCAGGTTTCCTAACAAGCTTTGATTATGACTTTTCTATGTAGAAGTAATCGAAGAACCTGAAGGAGCAAGTAAGAATTAAAGTCACTTAGAAAACCTGAATGACTCTGTAGTGCAAATTGGGTTTTCCAACAATCTTTTCTTATGAATTTTATAATTAGAAGCAATCAAAGAACCCAAAGAAGAAAGTAAGAAGTAAAGTCACTTGGAAAACTTGAATGACTCTACAGTGCAAATTGGGTTTCCCAACAAGATTTGCTTAAGACTTTTATAAGTAGAAGTAATCAAAGAACTCAAAAGGGAAAAGATAGTGCAAATCAGGTTTCCCAATATGCTTGACTTATAGGTTTATAATTAAATCCATTTAGAAGGCCTGAATGGGTCTACAGTGCAAAACATGGGAGCTTTCAGGAGGAATCTAAGGTTCACAGTAGTGATCTGAGCCATTTCTTATGGAGGGTCATCTCACCATTGATTTTTTAGTGATCCTAGTCATTTCAAGAGGGTGAATCAAAGAGAAGGACAAACTCTAACTGAATGAGTGAATAGCGAGAATTAGTTTCACCAAGATGGTGACTACAAATTTTGGAGGCTTCTATTTTGGCACCCAAAAGCTCTCTCTTCTCTACCTCTTTTTATATAAATAGTACCCTTGGTATCTTGTTTTATCATCCATAGATAGTATGGTAAAGCCTTGTTGGAATTTTTTTCCATTTGATTGCCTTTGATCAAAGGAGCATAAGTCTATTTTCTTTCTAAGTTATAATTTTTTTTCCTGGGAATGCAATAGACATAGAGTGATAAAACGTGATGTTTTATCCTTATATTCTCTATCCTTCATGATTTTGATCAAATATTTGATCCAATAGGTCAAGTAGAGTGCATTTTAGCTGTATGAGATTTTACACGTGTAACCCTTTTTTGGACTATATAGGTTATATTTTCTAGTTATTTACCTTATGTGATCTCATTCATTTTGTCTCTACACTGAAATAATTATGTTGGATCTTCTAGAGCTTGAGTTATAGACTTTATTCTACTATATTATGCATAAGTATAGGGCATACATGTTGATACTAATACTTGGTGTATCACCATTTTAGTTTAGGATTTTCATTTATGCAAAATTTTAACTCTTTTCACTCATACAAACTAGTTTATTAGTTTTATTATACAAAAAATCTAATATAGGGAGCTATCCCTTTCAACCTAGAGGTTAATTTCCACTTATAGGCACACCCACTAGCCTAGAAATGTCCCAACATTGCCCAAATCTGGAGGAGGCCTGAATATCCCTCTTCTAGGGTGCAAGATTTGGAGACAACTCTGGCATGCCTAGTGGGACTTGAATTATTACTAAGTCAAGGTGAATGCTAGTCTTGATATGCCTAAAGTAGTATAAATACCCCTAACCTAGCATTTGGTGACTCTAAAAGGGTGTGAATCCCTGGTTCTAGACCATGTTTTATACATTATCCTACATGGTCCTCACAAGGTCCTTAAGATTTTATAACCAAGCCCCTTCAGCTAAATCTTTCCATGAAGAACAACACCCTGAACCACTCTTATCCCTATAAAATCCTTGGTAAGGAGGTTTTGGGGAAGAAGCAGAAGAGGTTAAAGAAGTTCAAGGAGAGGAATAAGTTGAAGAAGAAGAAGAAGAAATAGAAGATCATAAGGGAAAAATAGAAATGGGGTAAAGGGGAGAGATAGATAGAAATCAATCCTTCCCTAATTTTAATACCCAAAACCTAATAGAGCTTCCTGCATATGACCCCCATCCCTCTAAATACTACCAAAAATCTTCCTAGTTTTAATGGAGAGGGTCCTATTACCCCATCTAAACATATTAGAGAAATATCTAATTTCTACAATTTCCATAATGTTACTAGGGCCAACATAGTCATTAGGATACTTGTTATGTCCTTAAAAGGCAAAGCACTTGACTGGTATAGAACGTTGGAGGGGGGTTGCATTACAAGTTGGGAAGGTTTTGGAGACCTATTGGTGACAAGATTCAAAAAGAAGAGTGATCGTGCCTCCCTAATACATCAGTTGAATGTAATAAGAAGAGATCCAAATGAATCCATAAGAGATTTCAATGAGAGATTTCAAAGAACATGGTATAGGCTACCACCAATCATGAGACCTCATCTTAGCTTTGTGTTCCTAAAATACCTCAAAGGGATTGGTATTGATGTTGTTATTATGTTATAGTAAATGGGAGGATTCAATTTTCCAAGTGCATATGAGCTATCAATTGAGGTTGAGAATAGCTTGATTCAGGATGGAAGACTCCCTCCAAGAGTTTCCATGCCTTTATTATCCCATAATTTGGTTGAAGCTCCAAGCATGTCATAGGTTCCCAACTCCAATGTGAATCCAAGAGCCTTTCCCAAGAATGTGGATAACATTGTGGAAAGGGATGAATAAACCCGATCATTAAGAGCTCAGCTCAAGCAAGCTCAATATCAAGCAAGTACTCCTCTTAATGCACAATACTATCCTTAAAAAGGATACAGAGCTCTATCCTAACACAATTAGCAAGGGAGAGGAAAAAATCAATAAGGTTACAGCAGGCATCCCAATGCATATAATCCAAATTCTACTCCTCCCATAAAGGTTGTTGTTCTAGTTCATGTAAATCTAGTGCAAGGAGAAGATCATGTGGACCAATGGGGGCAGCCTCAAGGTCAGTTTACACATGATGATGGAGGAACCAAATACACTTTGACTACACAAGAAGAAGCTACTCTTTACAAGATAGTAAAAGAAGCATGTCCCAACCAAAGGGATAGTCCTAGAGAAGGCAGTAGCCCAAATTTGGGAATGATGAATTTTTAAGTAAAAGATGATTTCATGTTAACTCAAGGCATGTCAATTGTAGCCAATACAAGGTCCAAAAAGAGATAATTGGGAGAGGGCCAAGATCCATGAATAGTTCCAAGGGATGCCTTTCCAAGGCCACAAAGTGCCAATCAAAGTGTTACACCTTCTATAAGCCATGTTCTTCAACAAAATCTGAATGTAAATGTAGCTACCAAAATTGTAACATAGTAGGCAAAAACTCCTTTATTACCATCAAAAATGTATGAGAAATTGAATAATCCATCTCTAAATATTTTGGACTCATTAAAGAGCACTAATACAAGCATATCCCTTTGGGATATTCTACATATACCTAGTCAAAAGGTGCTTTTGCAAGAGTAGTTAGCAAGCATGTAGGTGGTTCCTAAATCTTCAAGACATCATAGTGTGGCTCTCATAAATTTTCAAAATCATCTTTTGGTTCCTTCCACTAAATCTTAAAATCCTCCACCCTTCTACCTCACACGCATTGTGGGAGATAAGTTGGTCCACAATTGTGTTGTGGATAGTGGATCAAGCACTACTGTTATGCCTAAAGTAGTGGCTAATAAGCTAGGTTTGAACTATGAGCCACATAGTAAAGGCATGTTATAGTTGGATGGAAATCCAACCAATATGGTAGGATTGATCAAAGTTCTAAAAGTGTTTTTACATGGCTTCCCAAGATTCCCTATCATGCAAGATTTTGTGGTGGTGGACCTTCCAACACACTTTGTTATATGCTTGTCTAGGGGCTTTATGGCCAAGATAGGAGGATGCCTTTTTGCTAATTGGTCCTTTCTAGCTTTCAAGACAAGGTATGAAACCAAGGTAACCATAAGTACTCATCCCTTATCAAGATTCCACATTGAGCCATACTTAGAGTCAATGATAAATCAAAACTATCTAATCAACAAAGAGGAAGAAATAATCCTAACTAGTGAAACATCTTCTCTTTTTAAAGGTATTTTTTAAATCTATCTTAATAAGTACAGCACTAAAATACATGGCATTGATCCTTACACTTTCATTGAGAAAACTGATTTGGGATTTTATTGCATGCATGAGGAGAACATCTCGATTCCTTCACTCAACCAATGAAGATCATGAGCTTGATGGTGTGTGGGAAATGTTTTTTGATGGTTCATGGAGCAAAGTAGGTGCAGGATCTGGTGTCATGTTGGTTTCCTCATAAAAAATTTTTTACTCCTCTTCTTATATGTTTCACTTTAGCTACACTTACAGTGTGGCAGAATATGAAGGCTTAGTTCATGGTATCCAATGGGAAAAGAAGAGAGGAATCAAACTTTTGAAAGTATATGGAGATAGTGAGCTGGTCCTTCATCAAGTGAGAAGTTAATCTATATCAAATAACCCATTTCTTAAGTCCTAAAATCATAAGGTATGGGATCTACTTGAGGATTTTGATGCTTTCAACATCCAACCCATACCAAGAGACTTAAACAAGAATGTTGATAGATTGGTTGCAATAGGAGCACGTTTTGACTCAGTTGCTGACATTAAACAAGAGAAAGATCAATACCATATAAAGATCATTATGAGACCTTCCATTATGGATAATTAAGTGTCATGGAAAGTGTTTGAAAGTGATGAACACATTGCACACTTCTTGTAAAATGAGGCAGGCTTCTCTTCAAGAAATCAAAAGAAGTTACATGATCATTATAAAGATCAGATTATATAATTGAAGACAAATAAAATACCCAAGGGGCTGATTTCTTTGGAGAGTTTCTTCAATGAGGATGATCAAAATAAAAACCAAATAATGAGTATGTCAACAAAAGAAGAGAACTATGAGAGAGTTCTGATTTTCAATGACAAACTTTTGAAGATTGGCAAGGCTTGTTCTCAACTGAAAAGGTAATATTTTATTGCATTATGCAAAGAGTTTCATGACATATTTTCCTAGGAATACAAGGACTTGAAGGGCTTCAACCCAAGTCTATCTCATCACATCATTGAGCTGGAGCATGGAGCTAAACTGGTAAGACAAAAGCAAAGGCCTATCAACCCCAAAGTAGAAGAACTCATGAAGAAAGACATAACCAAATTGATTGAGTCTAGGATTATCTTTCCTATCAAGAACTCAACTTTGGTATCCAACCTTGTGCCAATTTGAAATAAGAATGGATAAATCAGACTTTGTGTAGAATTTCATGATCTAAACAAAGTATCTCTCAAGGATCATTACCCACTCCCTTCTATGGAACAAATTCTACAAGTTGTTTTAGGTTATCAATGTTTCTCACTTCTTGATGGTTATTCAAGTTATAATCAAATATTGGTAAATTAAGGGGATCAATTCAAGATAGCCTTCACCACCAAATGGGGGACCTTTTCCTACAATAATATGCCATTTGGTTTATCCAATATTGGAGCTACATTTCAAAGGGCAATGGACATGACTTTCAAAGGTTTGATCAATATATTTTTACTTGTTTACCTTGATGATATAACCATTTTTTCAAAGGATGTTTTTTATCATATGGGACATCTAAGGCAAGTGTTTGAAAAGTATAGAGAGTTCAGTATATCCCTCAATCCAAAGAAGTACATCTTCATTGTCCTTGAAGGTAAGCTTTTAGGTCATGTTGGTTCAAAAGAAGGCTTATATATTGACCTCAAAAGGATTGAAGCTATTCTAGGCTTGTCTTTGCCTCAACACAAGAAATGGCTACAAATTTTCTTGGGAAAAATAAAATTTGTAAGGAGGTTTATCCCAAACTTTGCAACTGTGGTAAAGCCTATCACAGCCATGCTAAAAAAGAACTAAGTTTTTACTTGGACAAAGGAATGTAAAGGCAACTTTTAGGTAATCAAGCAAGTAATTACAACATCTACCAGTCTCTTAAATTTGAATTTTACTAAGGATTTCATTATTTATACTTTTTCTAACCTTGACACAATCTCATCCATGATTATGTAAAAGAATGATGAATATGTTGAGTAGCCAATTGCTTTCTTCAGCCAAGGCTTAGAAAACTATGAAGTGAGATATTATTTTGTTGAGAAGCAAGATTTAACCATAATTAGAGGATTGAAAAAGTTTATGCATATGGTTTCCAACAACAAGATACATTTCATGGTCTCCCATCCTAGCACCAAGGAGTTTCTCCTAAGCAGGGATCTCAATGAGAAGAGAGTTTGATGGATCATGAAGGTGATCGAATATGACATTGACATCAAGGTAACGAACCTAGTAAGAGGAAGAGGTTTATGTGAGCACTTAGCATCTAAATTTAAATAACCAAAAGATAAAGCCTTGGTGAATTAAGTTCAATACCAGCTAGCTAATCAAATGCAGAATCAAAGTTGGACACAAGACATCATCAGTTTTTTTCAAAATGGTGAGTGTCCCAATGGATTGAACAAATCTCAAAGAATGTATTTTAGGTTATAGTCTATTATTTATTATATTGTGGATGGCATTTTCTTTAATAATGATGTGAGAAATGTGTTAGTAAGATTCATTAACAATGACAAATTTGATATGTTACTAGAAAAGTTCCATAATGGTGTAGATGGTGGTCACTTCTCTTCTTAAATTACAGCTACAAAAATAATGAGAGTTGGTTACTATTAGTCTAGTATTTTTAAGGACTATTATCATTGGTCTAAGGTTTTTCCTCAATGTTCTTTCTTTGTTGGCAAACAAAAGCTTTCTACCCGTCCATTGAATCCTATCCAAGTGGACCAACCTTTCATGTAATGGGGCCTCGACTTCATTAGCATGATCAAACCTCCATTAAGTGTTGGACACAAATGGATATTGACTTCTACATACTACTTCACAAGATTGGTAAAGGCTATTACTTTGAAGGAAGAAAATGAAAATGCCATCTTGGAGTTCTATGACAACATTATAACAAGGTTTGAAGCTCTTCATGTCATCATCTCAAATAATGTACTTACTTTTATAAGTACTAAAACTTTTGATTGGGCAGCAAAGAGTGGAGTTAATTTGAGTACCTCATCTAAATACTACCCTCAAGGTAATGGATTGGCTGAGTCTACCAATAATAACCTCATCAAGATCATCAAGAGGACATTGGAAACCAATCAAATAGCATGGCATAGCAAGCTGAAGATAACCTTATGGGCAGATAGAATCACTCCCAAAAATTCAATTAGTAATTCTCCCTTTGTACTTGTCTATGGGAGAGAAGCTAGGATATCCATATCATAAGAGCTCCCTACCTTAGAACTTGCAAAATAGCTAGATTTACTTGAAAACACTCCCATAGAGGTCAAATTGATAGAATTAATGCAGCTACAAGAGGCATGAGATGATGCACACAAAGCTTTGGAATATCATCAAGTTATGATGAAGAAATCCTTTGACAAAAGGGAAAGGCCAAGAGTGTTCAAATAAGTGACTTGGTCTTGAAATGGGATGAATATAGAGTAAAACCAGGCAAACATACAAAGTTTGATACTTTATGGAGTGGTCCTTACATCATCAGCAAGTGCAAGCAAAGAAACTCCTTTTAGTTGTCCAAAATGGATGGAGAAGATCTACCTATTATAGTTAATAGAATACATTTGAAGCCTTGTTTTTTACCCTTGTTGGCCATGTCTTGTATATACCTTGTTTTGGTGTGTTTGTTCTCCCTAAGTGCTTTAGAGCATAGGGTTTCCTTTTCTAGTGTTTTCTTTCTTTTTATTGGTTGTGTGTGTGTGTCTCCAACTTATGTGTTTAGACATGGCTTGTTATTTCAACTCTTATTTGCCTTGTGTGACTCCATGCCCAATATAAGGATTTAGGTGACTAGTCTTATGACATAGTAGGCATGTCTCCCCTAAAAATCACCAAAATTTTAACCATTTTCTGCATGACCAATTTGTGTTTTCCCTTTGGCTCTTTTCATTTCTCCCTTTCTCATTTTATACATTTGGTCTCTTGCCTTATTACTTGTATTTTTCCTTTAGCCTCCCCTCATTCGAGATCTTCTCCCTTGTTCTTTGTTCTTTCCCTTTACCTTATTTGCCTTAGCCTGTTGAGCTTTGTTTTACCCCAAAGTGCCCTTCAGAAGGTCTCTGAAGGGTCTTTCTTGCCTTGCCTTCTTCCCAAGTGTTCCTTTGGACATTTTTGAAGGGCACTTTTCTTCCAAGTGACCCTTTGGAAAAGTTATGAAGGGCAATTTTTATCCCAAGTGTCCCTTTAGACTTTTTCAAAGGGCACTTTTCTGTCCAAGTGACCCTTTGAAAAAGTTTTGAAGGGCACTTTTATATCCAAGTGACCCTTCAAAAAAGTTTTGAAAGGCAATTTTCTTCTCAAGTGTCCCTTCAAACTTTTTTGAAGGGTACTTTGTTGTCCAAGTGACCCTTTGGAAAAGTTTTGAAGGGAACTTTTCTTTCTGAGTGTCCCTTTAGACTTTTTCGAAGGGCACTTTATCTTTATAAATGCTCTTCAAAAAAGTCCCAAAGGGCCATTTCCTTTAGAAATGCCCTTCAGAATTTTTTGAAGGGACCTTATGCCTTTCCCATGTGTCCTTCAAAACTTTTCCAAAGGACACTTTCTAAAGTGTCCTTTGAGAAAAGTTCCTAAAGGAACTAGTCATTGCCTTTCAAGAAAAATCCTCGAAAGAATTCCTTCAAAAAAAATTGTCTGAAGGAATTACTTTGGTAAACTTGCCCGAAATAATAAACCCAACCTAATGGATCCCCATGATGTGTCGCAGGACATCAAGTTTAGTATAGCCCACTAGTTGTTGGGGTGTAAATATGATGTGTTGTAAGACGTCGAATTTAGGGTTGCCAACTAGCTATTGGGATTTAAAGACATGACATGTTTTAGGACGTCAAATTCATGCCTAAAGTCTTCAAATAAGAATTAAAGTCACTTGGAAAACCTGAATGACTCTACAGTACAAATTAGGTTTCCCAACAAGCTTTGCATATGAATTTTATAAGTAGAAGCAATTGAAGAACCTGAAGGAGAAAGTAAGAAGTAAAGTCACTTGGGAAACCCAAATGACTCTGTAGTGAAAATATAGTTTCCCAACAAGCTTTGCTTATAAATTTTATAATTAGAAGCAATTGAAGAACCCGAAGGAGCAAGTAAGAAGTAAAGTCACTTGGAAAACTTGAATGACTCTATAGTGTAAATCAGGTTTCCCAACAAGCTTTACTTATGACTTTTATAATTAAAAGCAATCAAAGAACCTGAAAGGGCAAAGAGAGTGCAAATCAGGTTTCCCAACATGCTTGACTTATAGGTTTATAAGTAAAGCCATTCAGAAGGCCCGAATGGGTCTACAGTGAAAAATGTGGGAGCTTTCAAGAGGAGTCTAAGGTTCACAGTAGTGATCCAATCCATTTATTATGGAGGGTCATCTCACCATTGATTTTATAGTGATCTTGGTCATTTCAAAAGGGTGAATCAAAGAGAAGGACAAAATCCAATTGAATGAGAGAATAGCTAGAATCAGTATCACCAGGATGGTGACTGCAAACCATTTTGGAGGCTTCTATTTTGGCACCTAAGAGCTCTCTCTTCTCTCCCTCTTTGTCTATAAATATCACCCTTGGGCTCTTCTTTTCTCATCCACATATATTATGGTAAATCCCTATTGGAATATTTTGCCATTTTCTTTCCTTTGAGCAAAGAAGCATAAGTCTATTTTATTTCTAAGTTATAGACATTTTTCTTAGGCATGCAAGAGACACAGAGTAATATCAAGTGATGTTTTATCCTTATATTCTCTATCATTCATGATTTGAGCAAAGAGTTGATCCAACAGGTCATGTAGAGTGCATTCTAGCTGTATGAGATTTTGCACATGTGTAACCCTTTTTTGGACTATATAGGTTATTTTTTCCAGTTATTTACCTTATGTGATCTCATTCATTTTATCTATAAATTGAAATAATTATATTGGAATATTCTATATCTTTATTTATATAATTTATTCTATTATATTGTGCATAAGTATAGGACATATGTGTGGATACTAATTCTTGGTGTATCACCATTTTAGACTAGGATGTTCATTTATGCAAACTTCTGACTCTTTTCACTCATACAAACTGATTCAAAAAATTTATTGCACAAAAAATATAATATAGGGAGCTATCCCTTTCAACCTAGAGGTTCATTCCACTTATAGGCACACCCATAAGCCCAAAAATGCCCCAACATTACCTAAATCTAGAGGAGGCTTGAATAGCCCTCTTTTAGGGTGCAAGATTTGGAGACAATAGGTCATTTTAATTTATAACATTAGGCAAGGTTTATAATGTATTGGAGAATTATTATGGGGTCATTTTAGATGTTGAAAATCTTGTGGAATGTATATAAACCCATGATAAATCCATTTTGGCTCAAAGATAATTCAAACATGTAGGAAATGTGAAAACAAGCTTGATAAGGTGATTTCAAATGCTCACATCTTTCATGACGCTTTACATGGAGGTCAAGGAAGTTTATAAGGGTTAATAGTGGTCCTTAACTCTACTCTAGTGAGATTTTTTTACAACTTCAATGTCCCATCTTTATGAATGAAGCTTAAGAGGGTAAAATAGGATTAAACCCTTGTAAAACCTTTTCTAGTGACAAATTTGAGAAGATTGAGGTGATAATACACCCAAATGGCATATTTGGACTAGAATGATGATTGGAGGTTGTAGACGACTCAGTCAGGCTCCCTACCATTAGAATAATTTGTATGGAATTATATGGATGGACTACAAAATAGGGTTTTCTTGATTATTCTAGAAATTGTACAGGTTATAGGAGGTTTCAAGAGATGAAATAAACTTTGAAAAAAAAATTAGGACTTAAGCTAACTCCCCATGTCCATTTTATGGCTTGAAAAAACTTTTAAGTGTTCCTACCAGAGCTCTCATCTCAACTAATCAAAACTGGCATAGTGAACATGGTAGTGAGAAGTGTGAAAACTCCAAGTGGAATTTATTTTAAAGTGTGTCTAATGCTTATAAGACCATGGAGGGTCTTGACACATATAATCCACTACCTTTTATGAATTTTCATTAAAAAATAAATCCATTTTAGAACCCAAGTGTGAGGGGTGACTGAAAGAGGAGTTTCCCTTGAGTGTAGGCAGTGATAGTTCATTTCTAGATGATTCTAGATGACCAAGAATACAACCAATGCATGGAGAGGCATGTCTAAAATCCTTCCCTCTCATTCCAATCATTAAATCCATCCCTAATTAGTTTTTGGGATGTTAAAATAGGGTTAAATCATGAAGGTAATTTTTAAATCCAAAATGAGAACTCCTATGCGATGTTTCAAGAGTTTCATGACTGGGGGTGACACTTGTGCTTATTGAATTTGCATGATCAATTTCACACTCTCTTCTCATGTACAAGTAACTCATTTTATCAGCTTAACAAGTGTCCTTATGACCTTTGGACTTCTTTCTTCTCCTCTCTCTCTCAAGTTATATAAGAACTAGCCATTTTGGCCTTTGTAACTTATGTTCCACCTGAGTATGAAAAATCACTACTCATTTGCATACCATGATATCAATAAGACTACCAATTTTTACCTCTTCCATAACTATTCATAGTGTGTTTACTTGAATGATGTATCTTAATTAGTGATAATTATGGTTTCCTTAGCATGTTGTCTCATTCTCTCACCTATTTGTAGCTTCTTCTTGTAGGTCATGTGAAGTGATCTAAGAAGTGTCAAGGTTGAGTGAGTTAGCCTATTCAATAGTGTGATTCTAGACCTCTTGTCTAGTCCTCCTAGCCTAAACATTCATCCATAACCTCATAATGAAACATTGATGTGAGAAGATTCAAATTGGAAAAGTGTATGTTTGGTTAGTCCTTTGTTCTCATGTGTAACATGCAACTAGTTGGAAGTCATCAACTAATTTGGTGTATCACCTCCTTTAGGATAGTTTACTTTTAGTTTTCTATCTCCCTTTTCCCTCATAATAATAGGTTTAGTAGTGGTCTATAAGTGGTACATCAAGGGAGATATCCCTATCTAGAGATTCACCTCATCCTTAGGCTACCCACAGCCTAGAGGTGCTTTAATTGTTCCACTTAGATGAGGAGAGTTGAGACATCTCCTTGAAGGGTGTAAATACAAATGACAATAGTTATATGCTTTGATGACATTAGATTAATTTTATTTCATATATTCAGACTTAGCTAGGGTTATTGCATAGTATTTAATTCTTAAAGGCTTTGAAACCCTATCTTTTAGTGTTATTTGATAAGGTCTCTCTTAGTTAGGTTTAACAAATCCAATTTGGTCATGATCCTGATATAAAATATATTGTAATAGATGTTAGTTGATTATTTTATTCAATCTTGGATTTAATAAGTAGGATAAGTTATAGATATATCTTAATTTGTTACAAAGATTTTGGTGAACTTGATGTGAATCTGACCCTTACATTTTAAATTTTTTATTTACAATCAATTAGGTCATGTTGTTTGACCTAGTCTTATTCTTTGTGTGTGTATTTTGGATTGAAAATCAAGTAGATCTTATTAGTCGACCTAGTTTTTTTATTTGTCTATAGGTTTTCATCTACAACCAACAATGTCATGTTGGTTGACTGGGTTTATTTCTAAAAAAATTATCTTTTAACTAGGTCATGCTAGTTAACCATGTGCATTTCTACAATGTTTAGCTTTCAACTAGGTCATGTTGGTCAAAATTGTTTATTTCTATAACTTTTAGCTTTCAATTAGATTATATTAGTCGAACCTATTCATTTATATAATATTTAGCTTTCAACTAGGTTATGTCAGTCAACCCTATTCATTTTATATAATTTTCAACTTTCATACTCAATAATTATATCAACCTGGTCAACCTTACTCAGGCTCCTTCTAACCATATTATTACTTCAAATTTTGTCAATTATCTCAATTTTCTAATCCTTTTTTTCAATAAATTTAATCAGTACTACATACTTCCATTATATTCTTTCCATTTTTTAGTTCTACTAATATTATTTCATATAGTCAACTAAGCCAACCTGGCTAACTTAGTTCTGTGTTTATTTGTCTTACTAACAAAATAATTCCATGTAACTAACCTAATTTGTTTTAGCCTAACTTTACCCTAATTTAGTAAGTGGTTGACTTAGTTCAATAGGTGGATAACCTATTTTATTTTGTCCTATTTGTTTTTTTATTTCAGTAGGTGGTTGACTTATTTCGTTAGGTGGATGACTTAGTAATAAGTGGATGACCAATTTTATTTTGGCTTATTTTTGCTCTAGTTCAGTAGGTGGCTAACTTAGTTTACCAGGAAGTCAACCTAGTTTGTTTTTGCCTATTTTTACCCAATTTAGTAAGTGGCTAACATGATTTATTAGGTGGCTGACTAAGTTCAGTAAGTGGTTGATGTAGTTTATTTTTAGCCTATTTTTCTTTAGTTTAGTATGTGGTAGACCTAGTTTAGTAGGTGGCTGACCTAGCTTAATAGGTGGTTGAATTTATTTAATTTCATAATTATGTCTTATTTTTAACTTTTAATCAGTCAAGAACATTGCATAATTGAGGATTTATATCATAACCTCACTTATATTATCACTTCAAATGAAACTATTGAATTCCATCCTTCATGCCTTCTCAATCCCAAACCAATTACTACATCATGTAGCCTAAATTTTTCATCCTAAAGGAAAATACAATGTAATAAAATTCAAATTAATCAGTTAAGTCCTCCTCCTGATACCAATTTTAGGAATGTTTTTCCACCCAATAATACTACTCCTTTTATTGACACTACTCAACTTCTTGGTCAAATACTTCAACAAATGACCACTATACAAATCACTTATAGTAATTAAATTATGAAAATTAAATATATTATATTATAAATGGATAGTCAACCACCTCAAATCATCATGACTCAACCAAATCATAATTTTATCCCTCCTCCTCTTAGATATGATAATGGGCATATCATCCCTCAACCTCTCACGCATATCAAAATGCTTCAACATCTTTGAAATGAACCTTTAGCTCCATTCATTGTATGAATATATATTTGAAATATTTATCTAGTTATCATATATAATGGAAATAAGGACCCCATTATCTTTCTTAAATACTTTTGTGATTTCTTTAAGGAATGGGTCCAAACTAACACTTTTTCTACTCCTAAACTTCTTGTCAAATCATTCATGGGAGACGCTTTAGAATGGTATAATAAAGTACCTCAACATTCCATCTTAAATTAGAGGATTTAGTCAATGTTTTAGTTAAATAATTTCAACATAAAGATCTTTTGAAACATCCTTAGCCACTTCATCAATGTTAAGCATCTACCTAATAAATCTACTCACCCTTTCATCAAATGATGGAAGTCACTATCTCACAAACTAAACCATAACATGAGTGATCATTATATTTTAAAATTATTTATTACCACTCTAAAATATCCTTTTAAATAAAAAGTTTTGATGTTTTCCTCTATTACTTTATAAGAGCCTTAGTCCAAGAAAAAATTCAAGACTTTCTTACAAGTTAATTTGAATCACCTCAATCAACTACTAAGGAATCTTTCCAATCATTTTATCATAGCATTGATTCATCTAAGCCTCCCCAACCTCAAAAAGGAGAATTAAATTCAACCAATTTTAACCCAACCCATGCTCCCTTGAGTCTAGATGATCTTAAGAATAAATTCCCACCCTCTAAACCCATGAGCTTTGATCCTTCCAAACCTCCTCCAAAATGGCAAAATTTTGATAATTTTTATTGTTGGAATGTTATGATAGGTCATTCTCATAATCTTCATTGATTCCTCCTTACCTTATTTTTTTTTTCGATAGTTAAATCTTGACACTCTTACTCAATAACATTATCAAGACTATATTTAACCCTCGTAAGCCTACTCTAAATAATCATAATCAAATCAACATCACCTACCTAATGATCAACAATAATTACCCCATAACTCCACCTCATCCACTAATGTTTATGACACCATTGTTGATCCTTATTCCTACATTAATAAGGAAAGGATATCTAACATGAATAAATTCAAATAGGTGGTTGCATTCATCAAACCTCCACCTCTTAGGTCACACAAACCAAAGGAAAACCTATTTCAAATGCCTACTTAAAAGCACATCATAAATGGTCCTCCTTTGCCTTATATACCTATTCATACCTATACTATATGCCCTATGTCAATTTAAACATCCTTTAAATCCAACAAATTAACATATTTACCTATCTCAAACTACATCAATCAACCAATGTAGTTCATTTTAATAGTTCATATTCACCTCACTCCATATCACATGTTGGGGCATCTTGTGATGCCCATCTACATGTCACTTCATAATTTGGGTCATATTAAAATGCACATACCTAGATTAAATTACCCTTGGGGGCATCCTATGATGCCCACTCTTCTTTTAAATTTCACAATAACAAATAAATTTAACTTCAATAAACCTTTTGAGACACATAAGCTTGTACTTCACATGTTCATATTTGATATAAATGTTGCAATATATTTTTCTCATTAGTTTTGTCTCATGTTTATTTGTATTTGTGCATTTTATTTCATTTAGTTTCATTTTAATTACACCATATTTTCCTTTAGGTTATTTGATTTGTTTCTTTTTTGATTCATTGGTTTTATTTCATTTTTCTTTCAACCTTTGCTTTCCTTGTGATTCTTAAGTATCAATTTAATTTTTCTCATTTATTACATTTTCACCATTTTTTTTCAAAATTAGTGTAAACACCTTGGGTAAGATACTATTTACATTGGTTGATTATTTATTATAGGGTAAATAATACTTATTGTTGTAAGTTACTGTATGGGTAAATACGGTAATATAATTAGCAAAAATTATTATGTAATAATAATAATAATAATGTATATTTTATTATGGTTAGTCTAATATATTACAAATATAGTTTTTAATAAATTATTGTTTGTATGTGTCCAACAACCACATGATTCTAGGAGAGAATCATGAGATGTTGACTCCCTAATTATAGGTGGTCTATTGTATATATCTTTGGCTCTATACATATGGGTCGATGTAATAGTAAATTAAGAGTGTGTAATATTCATAGTGTGTTTAATATATTATGTGATTAAAATTATTGTTAGTTCAGCTCTGTTATAGATTGCATGAGTTAAATCTATGTTGAAGCTTGTATAATACTTAATAGAGGTATGAGAGTAGTTTATAATGAGATCTTGAGTATTGTATAGGGCAAATTCATTGTTATTGCCCTTGAATTATAAGGTGATAATGAGTATTCATTATAAATATATTTATAGTGTGTTGTAAATTCATAGCTTTCATCACTTGTATTTGGTGAAAATCAATTCAAGGTTAGGCAGTGGTTTAGCTGATAGGCTTGTTGAAAACCATGGATATATCATTTAATGACATTTAGATATTAGTTTACACATTTAATATTTGTGCATATTGGTATAACCATAATGTCAAGGCTCATTGGCAGATTCAAATTTGTCCAGGATCTTTAGGCCCATTGATAGAAAAATCATGTTATTTTATCATGCAACCAATAATGTCTCTATTATCAAGATATTAATCATTGTTTGTTGTTATTTATTTCATTCACATAACCCTACTAAGATTGTGGTGATCTGAAATTTGATGTGTAAGGTCTAAAAAAAATAGAATCAAGAAAGATGTTTCTAGAATCATCAGAATATTACAGTCTTTATACCAGATGTGAAACTGCTATTTTGAGTTTTGTTTGATCTTTACATCATGTGGCCTGATTCTTTGAAGTATGCCTTATGATCTGAATGAGCATTACTAGAGAATAATTTTCAAATATATTTCATATGTCATCTTTCAAAAGAGTCTCCTTTCTTGGCATAGATGTGTAAAACTGTGTCAGTGAATAAGTCTTTATGGTTTTCCACCTTGACTAGATCTCCTTCTGACTCACCTACACAGGAGTGTTGGAATTTTTCTCAATGCATAGATGTTGACCTTTACATGTTTCTTTGGCCACTGACAGTGTCTACCATATATGATTTGTTGAACATTGTAAGATATCATACATTTTTTTAATAGATTCATTAAAGTTTATATCAAATAATTATTGGTTGTTTAAGTCTAATGGTATTCGAGATTTAGTGTTTTTTAAAGAAATATTCTATTTAATTTTATGCTCCACATTGTAAGATATCATACATTTTTTTAATAGATTGATTAAAGTTTATATCAAATAATTATTAGTTGTTTAAGTCTAATGGTATTTGAGACTTAGTGTTTTTTTAAGAAATATTCTATTTAATTTTATGTTCCATTTACTCTGTCATGACAAAATCAATAGTCTTATGTATGTCACAAGTTTTTATGATCAAATAAAAATAAAATCAAAGTCTATAGTTATTTTTTCATGTCAATGAGTTTTAGTTTTTTGAATATTAGCATTTATATAATTTTTAATTATTTAAATGTTGATTTAGAATGATAGTTTTTTAACTAATTATTAAGTCAAAGTTGTCAATAGAGTAAAAAGTGTCAATAATATCTATTTTATGTAAAATACAAATTCAAAAGAGTCGATGTCTTTTTGAGTCTATAGTTGAGTTGTCATTAAAAATATAAAATACATTGTCTTATAGATGCATTTTTGGGTGACCCCAACATCCTATTTATTATTTCATATTGAGGGGGTAAGTGATATAAATACACCCAATGTGGAAATAATTTTTCTTCATGTCTTCATCAATTGAGTAAGTAAATTCACATGAAGGAGATTGGAGGTAATAAAGGAAGGAGGTTTTCTAATCCTCTCATCAGTCACCAATGACAAGGCCAATATGGTTTGGTGACATTTGTTTCAATTGTGTGTTTTATTTTAGTTGTGTGTGAGTAAAAATAGAGGTAGTATTCCTATTCAAAATTTTAATATGTAAACAATTTCAAATTTAATCCCATAAAGTAAGATAGTGATGAGAGTTGATAGAGTATTGTAGCATCATGATATTCATAGTTGCTAGTCAACCATTTAGAAAAACTATCCTATTGTGGTTGTTGGTTAGCCACTTGAAAAAACATCATGTTGTGGTTATTGGTAAACCAATTATAAAACCATTTCAGAGGTTATTGGTTTTCCTGAAAAAGAAAAACATCCATAACATGAGCTTGCATAGGTGGTATATTTCAGTACAAGATAATGTTTTCTCCATGTAAAAACAAATTGGGAGAATGTTGTTGATTAGTATTTACATTGGGTAAGATCCTATTTACATTGGTTGATTATTTATTATAGGGTAAATTATACTTATTATTTATAAGTTATTTTATGGGTAAATATGGTAATATAGTTAGTAAAAATTATTATTATGTAATAATAATGTATATTTGGTTATGGTTAGTATAATATATTAAAAATATAGTTTTTAATAAATTATTATTTGTACAAGTCCAAAAACCACATAACTCTAGGAGATAATCATAGGATGTTGACTCCCTAATTATAAGCTATCTCTTGATTATATATTTGGCTCTATAGATATGGGTCAATGTAATAGTAAATTAAGAGTGTGTAATATTCATAGTGTGTTTACTATATTATATGATTGAAATTATTGTGATTTCAGCTCTATTTTGGTTTTCATGAGTTAAATTTTTGTTGAAGCTCATATAATACCTAATGATTTTGGCCTTAGGATCTTTATGATTGTTTAACCCTTATTGATATTCCCCCTCTTTTAGGATGACTAGTACTTCCATTGGTGCTTATGTTAGATCCCTTGTAGTTTAGTATGGCTTCCTTCATAACATGACTATCATATCATAGCCCCATTCCTTTTAGAGTATTGCTTTCTTTACTTATCATCATCTAAGAGAATATTCATCATTATATCATTTATTAGATGGATAAATCTCTCTTGATCCCCATATTTCCCTTATTTCCTTTCATTTGAGGCACATATGTTAGTTTTTAAATTGCACACATACTTGTGGGAAAGTCTTTGAATCTTTTGACACCATGGTCTTTAGGTCCTTTTCTCTATTGACCAAGTGTAAGCTCTCTTATGTTCATCACTTATTTCAATCATGATTGGTTCTCTGAATCCATATATAGGGGGAATAGAAAAATTTTAAATTTTTAAAAGGTAAATCATAAAAGAAACAAAATTATAAATTTAAAAATTATATCACACCAAAAGATGTGATTTTTTGCACATATCCTATCTTATTCAAAGCTCAAAATCCATAGTTGGCCACATGATATAGCTAAGTTCCATTGGGTGTGGTAGGCCAGTAGATTGGGGAAGAAGGTTTCATTATATCATATACTTATAGTGCCACCTACTTTCTCATATAAGTACCCAATTTTCATAGTAGACCAATGGCTCTGTAGAGGGCCCTAAGGAACATAGAACACATTGTGGGAAGGTAGGTCCATTTTACTTTTCATGCATATAGCCTTCATGTTAAAATCTATTTACTTCACTTATTATCCAAATTTTTATTTTAATTAGTTAGAGTGTCCTAAGTCCTTGATGTCAATGGTTTATAAAATTGCTCATTTTCCTAGTGTGTCTCATTCCTAATAAGGATGTCTACATCATCCATGTGTCACCTCATAGTCTTTATCTACATCACATTATTCACATTATTCCCTGGTTGGATATCATTTTTTGTCGATCACATCCTTGATCACCTTTTCATTATTACACATATTTGGTTTAGTTTATAAGTTACATTGTAATACCTCTAGTAGGACCAAGTTTTCCCCACAAATATCCATTCACATTTTCTCACCACACCATATTGCTATCATGTTATTCATGTCATTGTGTTTTTGTGTTTTATTACATTGAATTTTAAATCAAGTACTAAGTTTGAGTTATCATCCTTCAAAGTTTTTGATTGTCATCTATCCATCATGTTCTTGTTTGATTTTTGTAGACTTCACTTATCTTACATAGGACATTTTACATGCTTACATGTTTTTATTTATGTATGAATTCACATTATTGTCTTAAATCTTGACTTACATCACATTTTCAATCATTTATGTTTTCTTCATGCTTTGACTTCACATGTTTGTATTACATTTGATTCACATTAAATTCTCATTCATTTATATTTTCTTTATGTTTTGATCTGACATACTTATCTTACATGGGATTATATTCATTTAATTCCATATTTTATTTTTATTTTCCTCACATTGATATTTCATTTAATTAAAATGTTTTACATTCTTTTTTACATGATTTAGTGTGTTCAAAATTCATTTGTCATCATTTTTTCATTTACATTCTTGGTCTTTTGGTTCTAACCTAGCCTTTATAATCTTAGATAGACAATTTTCCAAGTGATTTTATAATTTTAAGACTTTTTAATTTCTTTTTTTATCATCCTACATATGCATGCATTTCTTCTATTTTTAGTTTTGTATAATTGGGGTTTCTCAAATGCAAGTATTGAACCCTCCATGGTCGAGACTATGATATTTTCATGTAGTCATTTAACAAAAAGGTAAGCCAAGGTATGTATATGTAACATTAAATTATTTTCATTTACTTTTAGAATTTATTTACATACTTCATTTGAATTATCTCAATGATAGTGTTGTTATGTTATTTCTTGAAGCACCATCCCATGTTATAGTATTGTGACATGTGATGAGATTTGGGTGGGGAATATGTATACACACAATATTTTTAAACTTTATCATTTAATAACACTTTATCTCTTATAGGAACTTGTCAAGTTCTAATCTCTCTGAGTACACGCCTTAAACGGTGCAACAGGGAAGGGGTGGATAGACCATTGGTGTTTCATAATAATTTTTGTTTATTCATATCATTCTTACTATTTTTCTAATTTATTAGAGTTTAAATCCATTTACCTCTTATGATGTTTGGTTCAAATCCTAAAACACTAAAATACGGCTATGTCTAAAATACTAAAAACCCTAAAATATGGCTAAGTAGGAAATCCAATAAGACTAGTTATAGTCTAAAATTGCACCCTATATAATTCAAGTATACCTTATAAATTTTAGGATAACATGGAACTATCTATCCTCATATACAAACCACTACAAGAGATAGATCTCTAGGTTTGAATGGGATAACTCACTTGATTTATCTTCTAGGCTCACACTACACTATAATAATCATTATTGGGGGTGAAAATGGAATAAAGAGACATAAAATAAACCTATGGTAATGAGGTGATACACCAAGTATAACTCCACACAACACACTTTCATCGACACCAAGAAAGGAGACTACTCAAACTGACTTCAACTATATGTCCTTCTAGTATAAATATTTCTCATAGAGGTAGATTACTATGCCTATCTAGAGGTGGTTGAAAAGAAGATTTGATTAAATACACTAATATTCCATCTCACACTTCAAGACACACTTAAAAAATAATACACTTTATGAAACCTGTTAGAAGAGATATCACTCACACAAACATGCAAATTAGAAATGGAAGCAAGGAGAGCTATTCATCATTTGTCAACCACACAAACCAATTAAAACACTTATAAAAGAGATTTTAGAGAATGAATCAACTTAATAAAACTTTATTAAAATGTAAATGAGTATTAAAATGTAAATGAGGTGTCAAAACCAATAGGGCTTCACCATACTAATTTTATATCCATTACAAATCCAAAAGAGCTTAAATATATAGAACTTAGAAGGGGAGAAAGAAAAAGTGATGCTCAAGGGTCACAATACCAAGTGTCAAATAGTGAGTACCAGTTATAATTCCATGGGATGAAGTGGAAAATAATTTATGAAGTTTTCATGATCATGTGTCAATCTGAAGCAGAGCACCTTCCTCAAGTTGGCATAGAACTCTTTATTGTCTTGCTTTGAAATTGCCTTCATGATGGTGAGAAATGCACTTTATTATCAAAAAATTACATAGGATTCATTATCACATACCCTCTTATATGATAATATGTAAATGAGGTTATTTTAGGTCATCTATGTCTTTCTAACTGATGAACTCACCCTTGTCACTTGTCATTCACTACCTGCAAACATTCATGACTAGCCCTCTAGGTCTCTCTTCACACTTGTCACCTAAGTGACTTGTATTTATTCATGGAGATGAATTTCAAGGAAGGTAGGACACATTTTTAAGACCTCTTTATCTTATTTTACATCATGTAAACCTCCATGAAACTCACAACACATTTCTCACTTCCAATCTTTGATAGTCATTTTGATTTCACTATGTTATATTCTAATTTCCTACCATGAATGGTCTAACAAAGATGTTTTCATGCTTCAATATGGTAGGATTTGAGTTTTATAAGTTTTAAAAAGTCCCTATAGAACTCACTCAATATCTCTTATTTATTCTCCTTTTTACCTATTGAACACATCAAATCCTACAAGAAACATAGTATTAGACTTATTTGTATAAATTATAGTGTAGTAAAATTGGATGATAAGGATATTAAGAGAGTGATATACAAGTCCAAATTAGTTTCTAAGTTATTTTACCACCTTTATATGCATTTCCTACTATATCTTCTTTATTGGGTCCAAACTAAGGTTTTAGGAGGTTTGGATTGTTAACGATTGTTCATAAAATCTTGATGTCTAACCTTAGAATCAATTTCAAAAATTTGGAGTATAGGAACCATTTCAAATCTCCCCAAGTTATTTAGGTCTCATGCACATGGTCCATACATATGTGAGCAAAATAAGTTGGCCTCTCAAGCTCCTTATTGCATTCTGAGTAGGTTTGATAGGAATTAAAGCTAAACTGACCAATTTTGAATGTTTTTATACAAAATAATGGCTCTAATCCATCCTCAACTATCCCCTTAAGGTCATAAAAATGATTTTAAGTATCATATAATCATATGTATCAAGTGAGCCACCTAAAGGCTTAGGCTTAATAGGCTTGACTATATCTAACAATGTATTTGACCCTTCTGAGGGTTTCCAATGGTTTTAAGGCCTCTCCATATTTTTTCATATTTAACAAAACTATATACATCCTATAATAGTTCCTTTAATGCTCTTCCATTCATCCATTCAACATTTATATACTCACCTTGCATGTTGGGTTACATGTGTAGTACCCTTTATCTAAGACAAAATAGAGGGCATCTCTCCTATTTTTTAGACTAAAGTGAGACTATAGATGGATATATTGATTAATTTTTATGCTCTACACAAAATTTTAAAACCTAATCATGACTCTATAGCCCTCAATCATCAAATTTCACAAGACTAGCTTTTTAGGCTTATGACTATAGACAGGGTTTTGGATTGACTAAGGTTAAAACCCTCTTTGATCAAACTATACTCTATTTATTACCTCTAAGGGTTTTATGGAAGTATGATAGACAAGTTTGAGAATTTATACAACATTATTATCCATATTATCCTCTTCTCATCAATCACATATCATCTTTCATTGCATGAGTTTGTCTGTAGACTATCTAAAATTGTAGGTGTGCATTAAGAAAAAGTTGAAAAGATCTTATAGGTGATTATTCATACTTTAGTACTATGTTTCCACCTCTATTTTTATTTAAGGTCACTAGTAACATTACACACCTGGTTGAGTTCATTTGTCTTGAAACCATGTAGTCACGATATTATCATCAATAAGCCATAGGTCTGTAGTCAGACTGTGGATGTCACCTTAGGAGGAATTATGATATTCCTTTAGGTGAGCATTAACTAGTTTGAAGATCACAACCTTATTTCTCTTCTAGTCATTATATCCATTACACTTTAAATATTAAACCTTGTCTTGATGTCATGCTCTTTTTACTTTTCTATCAACGTACTACAAGTCTACAAGTTTAAGGTTCACTTTGATGGAAAGCATTGTGTTTTCACTGAGCATTTTTAGTAGAAAAATAACTAAGTTATAGGTTCATCCAACCATTCCCCTTCTCAATTAACACCCTCTTCTTATGTTTTCATATTATCACTATGTCCAAGCTAAACTAATGGAAACACAAGATTTAATTAGACCTCATATACCTCTACCAATAGATGGCACTTTGTAGAGTAGAGTCCCTTCTTTAGAAAGATTATGGTAAGTTGTTCCCATAAGCAACTTTTTTCACTTTTGTACCAAAGATGACTATCTATGTTGAATTTATTTTCACAACTAATCTCTAATCCTTGAAATGTCTTTATCGTACTAATTTCACCTTGAGAGTCTTTATTAGAACCTATTGAAACCTCAGTCTTCATCAAAACCTGTTGAAGGCCTATTTCCACTTGACTATAGGTGATAGTCACAAAGAGGTCTGACTGTATATGTATTTTGACTATGTTCTAAGCCTCCCCTTGATAATATTGGGTCTCTTTGATTATTTTAAAAAAATTCTTATGATACATGAGATTTGAATGTGTATAGGTTTCAAACTCATTTGTACCCTTGCCTAAGCACTATCACATAGTCTTGTAGATGACTGTTGCAAGGTTACTTGACTATGTTTATGATTTAGGCCTATTACTTCAACAATGACATTATTGAGATAAAAACCTCCATGAATAAACCAATCACCATGATTTAATAAGTTGAAACTAGTGTACTACCTTGGATTTTAAGTCACTCATAGGAAGGTAGAACTTTTTAACTAAAAATAACTATCTACAAACCATTGATGGTGTTCACTCCAAACTCAAGGATGTCATTTTATATATATTTATTCTCACACATGAAAAATAGGTTATAAATAACATGTCAAGGAAGATAAATCTCTAATAATACACCTAAAATACTTAGAAGCATGATACAATTACAAACAGATAAGAAACTTGGAGGTCATGGGGATGTGCAGGTAGTTTGAAGTCATCAACAATATTAGTCATTGTTCATAAAGCATATTACACCAAAATAAACAATATTTTTATTGAAATTAAGTCCATAAAGGCTACTAACTTCTCCTAAACACATTCATTCCAAATCTTTCCCTCCTATCTGTACTAACAAAAAATTGATTGACCTCTTTGACTTGCTCAAGAGAGTGATGGGATAAAGATATTGTATTTTTGCCAAATTTGAACTTTTAATAACTTCTTAAGCATGGATATGGATTTTTTGGATATGAAGAGACACTACTAATCCTTCCCATGTGCCAAGTATACTTTTTAGGCTATACAACTACCTTTAACTGGCTAAAACTATTATTATATTATTGAATCCATGTTGAACCTACATTTATTTAGTTTCAAACTAACTCTTGACACTCAATTTATAAATTTTACATTGGATATTATCTTGACACATTTGTCTTAAGTTTGAAACCATAAAAGTCACCTAGAGTGACCAAAAAGGTATCATAAAGGAAATTAAGATAAATGACACAAATGACTAAGGTGAAACATATTAACCCTAAACATGATCATGTGACCATTTTATGAATTATCAAGAGACTATAGGAAGTTTGGATATATATATTATTGACCTAATTTGACTTAGGGTCAAATTTGGTCAACATTTTGGCAATTTCCTAGGGATAAAAAGCCTATTATGATAAGGACCAGTAGTTGTCTCTTATCCTTGGGAAATGGAATCTATACACTATTATTGACACTGACTAACCTTTGAAAGTACACCAAACACACCACACACAATAAGTAAGATAAGTAACAATATAAGAAACAAAACTCACACTTGTGTTCTCAAGAACACTTAGCAAAATATAAACTAAGTGAAAGAAAACACACTTATTCTATTATGTATAATACCTAAAAACACTTGAGGTGAAAAGCATATTCATCATTGCTTTCACCAGGGTCAAAGACAATGCCTCTTGCATCACTTATACTCCAGTAAAATATTCTATCATATGAGGTATATTTGTTAATGAATATTTATTTGTGGGGATAATCAAAAGACTTACCATGGTTGAGTCTTCTGGTGACTGCAAGTTTGTCATTTGGAGTAATCAAGAACACTCCATTTAGATATCAAATAAAATTGTTTTATGTGGTAGCTTGATAAAATTTTGATATGTTCATTTGATATTCTTCAATTTTATCATTGGGAATCATCAAAGATTTCCCAACTTTAGGTGCATATAAACCATGAAATGTTTTCTATTGGGAGTCATGAAGATTATATTTAGGCATTCTAAATACTTCTTGGTTTACCATAGTTGTTTCAAGCTTAGTTGAGGTATCAAACTCTTATTCATGCTCATCAAACACATCTTGGACTAACAAGTTTACTTCTTGCTTGATAGATATCTCAAGTTATTCCTTATACTCATTGGAAACATGATTGACTTCATCAGGTTTGTACTCTTTTTAAACAACTAAAGGCCTATTCAACTCCTCAAATTCCTAAAAAATTGCATTGAACTAATTCCGCATATCATCCACTTCCTCTTGAGGTTATTTTTTATGAGCATTATCTTCTTTGGTAATCAAAAATGAGTGTTCATCAAGACTATCATTCTTTGTCATAGCTGGGATCTCAACATCATCTCCCATGTGTACAAGATTGTTGTTCCATGAAACCTAATCTAGAATGTTATTATGATTTTCCTCAAGCACTCCATCACAATCCTCATGAAGTATGTAAGTTTCATGACCATTTTCTTCAAATCCACCTTGTTCAGTGCCCCACTCATCAAGATACAAATTAGATATGTCATCAAGGAGAGTTAGAGTTTCTTGATCACTAGGGTGATCATATTCTTAAATCACATTGCAATTTATATTATAAGTATAAGGCACATAGGTTTCAACATGAAAACTAGAAAGAGGTTCAAACTTGATTGTCACTTTTACACCATATCTAGTCCTAAAACCCATGTACAATTGGTCTAAATTCAGATAACCTCCAATTTTAGTAGTAAACTCTCTTGAAAAATAAAGTGAAAATTGGGAGGCACATCTACCATTAAAACATCATAATAAATGGTGAAGGTATAAAAAGCATGGATAATTAATTGCAAACCTTTGATTATGCCAATGGTGTTGGTAGTTGACCTATCTATTTGTATCATTCCTTTGGCATGAGGCTCATACTTCAAGTTTAATTTGATAGCTAATTGCTTAGGTATGACATAGGTATTAGCTCCACTATCAATGAGACAATTTTGAACCAAATAATCTTCAATATTGATTGATAGATAGAAAGGATGAGGTTTGTATACCTTTTCAAAAAAAAATGATTATCCTTCACTTGGATTCATGGTGTTTATCAAGGTTGCCTCTCTTTAGCTAGGTTATTTGTTTGTCAAACTAAACTTGGATAAATCCTCTTGACGTAGGTTTGATTATCTAGGTATTTTCAATGTATCTCACATGTATACATTCACATTATACCTCTTCATTTTCTCTAAAATGTTAGTAAAAGGACCACTAACTTTTACTTGTCCATTAGGAGGAATGGTGATCCCCACAGCTTGATAATTTTGAGGTATGAAATCACTCCTAACATTCTGATCTCTTTGAGTTTCTTGTGTATTTTTAATAACACTAGATATACTTATTCTTGTACTTATTTGAATAATCATTGTAGAACCATTAGAATCCCCTTAAACTTATTCAACTACCTTTCTCTTATTCCTTATGTTTACAGCTATAGAACTTGCATCCATGATTAAATACCCTTGATTTATTGCACATGAGTTATCTTGATTTCAAATTACTAATGTATACCCCACTTGAGCACCCTTACTATTAGTCATTCCTCCATTTGGTACTTCATCTTGAGTCATATCTAGCGTAGTTCCCAAATTTATGAAGAAGGCTTGATTAAAGGAATCATTGACATAAGGAGATGGATCATAAGGTTGATCCAATGAAGGTTGATTGTTATACTCTTGGGTAAGGTTATTTTGAGTAGGCACTAGTGCCCTTGAGGTGGAAGGAGCATTGGGATTGTAACCACCATATGGCTTAGATTGGACCAATTATCCTTGACCTTGAGTATGACCTTGGAAAGGAGGTCTTTTGCATTGATAGTTGGGGTAGGAGTAATTAGTCTAATAATGAATTTGTAAGGGATTAAATTTTTATTATTGAATGATCCTCTTTATACCTAGGATATATTACTCAATATATCTTATCTTTCTTTCCTCATTAGGTTTTCTTGGTTGACTAGGGGCATCAAACTTATGTTTATGTGTAGGAATAGGAGAAATAACAGTTGTAGGAGTTTGAAAGTTAGGAAAAAGAGGCATTGGAGGTCTTGGGAAAATCTTCCTAGATTGAATTAAATAATTATCTACCCTAATGGCCACTTTATAGGAATTCACCAAAGTGTTACCTCCCATATATTTTATCGTCATTAAAATATCACTATCAAATGATTTTAGTAAAAGAAAGCATGTTGATCTATTGGTATTACTAATACTAGGATTTTATCCCATGTTTTTTAAAATCTTGTGTTAAAGTCTTGAATGATCTCTTTATGTGCTCTCCTAATGGTGGTTAGTTGTTTTATTGGTGACAAGTTATCACTCTTTTCCTCAAATATTTTTATCAATACATATCTTAACTCATCCCAGGGTGTAATTGATTTAGGTGCTAATGTTCCATACCAATAAAGAGATTTTCCTTTGAAGGAGATAGCCAATAACCTGATTGTAACATTATTTTTTATGATATGATGGATATTGTAGAAGTTATCAATATTTATTATATGCTCAATAGGTTCATCGGTATATGATGGAACACTTTTGAGGGTAGATATAGGGATATCACCATATTGAGTAGGTTTTAGAGGGATATAGCCATTGAAGGCAACAAAAGGATGGTTCCTTGCCATGGTGGCCTTAAGACTTTGCAAGAATAAGGGAATCAATAACTTTCTTATGGGCTTGTGAGAAAGATAAGACCTCTTTGGCTAGGGATGGGTGTTTTCAAATCTACTTGATTTGTAAGAATAAGGAGGAAGCTCTTGAAGTTTAAAAGGTATGCCTTTGGTGAGAGACCATGTATTTAGCTTACGCATGAAAGAGTGTGCTAGTTTACAACTAATATTTAAACTTTGGATTCACCAAATACTACAAGAAGTGTACTATTATAGCTCTTCATTGTCAAATCTAGCATCTACCTTGAATAACCTTCATGGACTTCATGTCTTATTGGGCATGCCATAAATTTTATAGCCTAAAATTTCACCCTATATAATTCAAGTAGACATTCTCAATTTTAGGATAACATGTAACTACCTCTCCCCATAAACAAACCACTACAAGAGATATATCTATAGGTTTGAAAGGGCTAGCTCCCTCTATTTATATTTTAAGATCACACTACACTAGACAAATCATTATTAGGGGTGAAAAGGGAAGAATGAGACATAAAATAAAACTATGATAATTATTTGTTACACCAAATATAAATTCACACAACACACTTGCATTTTCACCAAGAAATGAGACTACTCAAAGTGACTTCAACTCTTTATCCTTCTAGTATAAATATTTCTCATAGAGGTAGATTTTTATGTCTATCTAGAGGTGGATGAAAATAAGGTCTGATAAAAGACACTACTATTCCCTCTCACACTTCAAGACACACTTAATAAACAATACACTTTATGTAACTTTTTAGAAGAGATATCACTCACATAAACATGTAAGAGCAGAAATGGAAGCAAGGAGAGCATAATCATCACTTGTTAACCACACAAACCACTTAACACACATAGGAAAGAGATTTTAGAGAATGAATCAACTTCATAAAACTTTATTAAAAGGTAAATAAGGTGTCAAAACTAGTAGGTCTTCACCATACCAACTTTGGATCTACTACAAAGAAAAAAAAAGGCTTGAATATATAGAACTTAGAAGGGGAAAGAAAATAAGTGAAGCTCAAAGGTCACAAGACCAAGTGTCAAAATATAAGGACCAGTTATAATTACATGGGATGAATTGGAAAATAATTCATGAAGTTGTCATGAACATATGTCAATCTGAAGCAGAGCACCTTCCTCAAGTTGGCATAGAAATCTTCATTGTCTTGCTTGGAAACTACCTTCATGATGGTGAGGAGTGCACTTGATTATCCAAAAATGCCATAGGATTAATTTCCACATACCCTCTAACATTATAATATGAAAATAATGTTAGTGTATGTCATCTATGCCTCTCCAACTGATGGACTCACCCTTGTCACTTGTCATTCACTACCTGTAGTCATCCATCACTAACCCTCTAGGTCTATATTCACACTTGTCACCTAAGTGACTTGAATTTATTCATGTAGATGAATTGAATAATATGTAGGACACATATTGAACACCTATTTGTTTTCTTTTCCATCATGTAAACCTCTATGAAATTCACAACACATTTCTCACTTCTAATCTTTCATAGTCATTATGCTATCATTATGTTATATTTTGACTACCTACCATGATTAGTCTAATAGAGATGTTTTCATGATTCACTATGGTATGATTTGAGTTTGATAAGTTGTAAAAATTCCCTAAATACCTCCTTCAATGGATCTTAATTGTCTATTCTCCTTTGTACCTATCAAACACATCAAATCTAGCAAGAAACATAGTATTAGACTTGTTTGTACATATGACAGTATGTAAAAAAATGGATGATGAGTTTTAGAGAGTTTTATACAAATAAAAATCAGTTTCAAATCTATTTTACTACCTTTAGATGCATTTCTAACCATGTCTTCTCCATCAAATCTAAATTAGTGTTTTAGGAGGTTTGTATTGTTAACGATTGTTCATAAAATCCTAACATCCAACCTTAGAACAAATTTCAAAAATTTGGATTATAGGACCCCTTTAAATTCTCCCTAAGTTCATCAGGTCTCATTCACATGGTCCATACATATGTGAGAAAAATAATTTGGCCTCTCGATATCCTTCTTGCATTCTGAGTAGGTTGATAAGAATTAAGGCCAAATTGACCAATTTTGAATGTTTTTTATACAAACTAATGTATTTTATCCATTTTAAACTCTCCTCATAAGTTCATAAAAATTATTTTTAGTATCATATACTCATAAGTATCAAGTGAGGCACCTATAGGGCTTAGGCCTAGTTTTAGGCCTAATAGGTTTGACTATATCTAACTATATATTTGACCATTTCCATATCTATTACTCCTCAATAAAAATATATAAATCCTATAATAGTGAATTTAAGTATCTTCCCCTCATCCATTAAATATTCCTATACTTACCTTGCATGTTGGGTTACCTATGGAGTGCCCTCTATCTGAGATAAAATAGAGGGCATATCTCTTATTTTTAGACTAGATTAAGACTATAAAGGGCTATATTGAGTCACTTTTATCCTATGCACAAATATTTAAAACATTATCATGACTCTAGGAGCCTCAATCATCTAATTTCACGAGACTACTTTCTAAGCTTATGACTGAAGATAGGGTTTTAGACTGACTAAGGTTATAACCCTATTTGATCAAACTATGCTCTATTTCCTACATTTGAGGGTCTTATGGAAGTATGATAGACAAGTTTGATAATTTATCCAGCATTATTATCCATATTATCCTCTACCTATCAATCACCTAGCATCTTTCATTCCACGAGTTAGTCTGTAGACTATCTAAAACTATAGGTGTGCATTAAGCAGAAGTTAAAAGGCTCTTATAGATGATTATTCATACTTTAGTATTATGATTCCACATATATTTTTATTTGAGGTCACTGGGACCATTACATACCTATTTGAGTTCATTTAGGACTTGGAACTATGTAGTCATGTTATTATCATCAATAATCCATAGGTTTGTAGTCAAACTGTAGATGTCACCTTAGGAGGAATTATGAGATTATTATAGGTGAACATTTACTAGTTTGAGGATCACATCATTGATTCTATTATATTCATTAGATCCATCACACTTTAAAGATTCAAACTTGTATTGATGGCATGCTCTTGTCACTTTATTATCAATGTACTATAAGCCTACAAATTTAAGGTTCACTTTGCTTGAAAGCACTATGTTTTCACATAGCATTTTTAGTACAAAAATAATTGAGTATTTGGTTTATCCAACCATTCCCCTTATCAACTAACACCCTCTTATTATGTTGGCATATTATCACTATGTCTAGGCTTCAATAATGGAAACACAACATTTATTTAAACCTCACAGACGTCCACCAACAGATTGCACTTTATAGAGTAGAGTCCCTTCTTCAGAGAGATTAATGTAAGTTGTTCCCATAAACAACTTTTTCAATTTTACACCAAAGATGAATGTCTATGTTGAATTGGTTTTCATAACCAATCTATAATCATTTAAATGTCTCAGTATCACTAACTTCATCTAGAGATTCTTCATCAGAACCTATTGAAAGATCAATCTTCATCAAAACCTATTGAAGGCCTATTTCCACTTGACTGTAGGTGACAATCACAAAGATATTTGACTATATGTGTATTCTAACTATGTTCTAGGCCTCCACTTACTAACATTGGATCTTTTAAATGGTTTTACCATGTTATTTATAATACATGAGATCTTACAAATGTTTAGAGGTTTTAAACTCCTCTGTACCCTTACCTAAGCACTATCACACACTCCTGTAGATGACTTCTATAGGGTTACTTGACTATGTTTGTGCTTTAGGCCTATCACTTCAATAATGAAATTCTTGAGACCAAAACCTCCATGAATAAACCAATCACCTTTCTTAAATAATTTGGAACCAGTGTACTACCTTGTATTTGAAGTCACTCATAGGAAGGTAGAACTTTGAAACTAAAAAAAAATTATTTGTAGGCCATTGATGGTGCTCATTCCAAAATCAAGAATGATCATGTCTATCTCTTTATTCTCACATGTTTAAACTAGGTTATAAATAACATGTAAATTAATATAAATATCTACTAATACACCTACAACACTTGGAAATATTAGACAACTATAAACAAATAAGAAAACCAGAGGCCATGGAGATGTGCAAGCAGTTTGAAGTCATCAACAATATTAGTAATTATTCATAGAGAATATTACACCAAACCAAAAACTATTTATATGGAAATGAAGGTTATAAATTCTAATAACTTATCCCAAACACTTTCATTCCAACTCCTTCCCTCTTATCCATACTAATAAAAAACTAGTTGACCTCTTTAACTTGCTCAAGAGAGCAATGGGATAAAAAGATCAATTTTTTGCCAAATTTGAACCTATCATAACTTATTAAGCATGGATATGGACTATATGGATCTAAAGGGACACTCTTGAGCCTTACCACATTCCAAGTGTACTTTTTAGGTTGTACAAATACCTTTAACTACCTAAAACTATTGTTATCTTCTTGAATCCACATTGAACTTGCATTTCTTCAGTTTCAAACTAACTCCTGACACATTTTATGTTGGGTATTCTCTTGACACATCTATCCTAAGTATAAAATCATACAAGTCACCTAGAGTGACCAAAAATGTGTCATAAGGGAAATTAAGACAAATGACTAAGGAAAAACATATTAAGTGACCCTAAACATGACCATGTGACCATATTATGAATTAACGAGACCCTATATTAATTTTGACTATGTATGGGGTTGACCTAATTTTACCTAGGGTCAAATTTGGTCAATAAGACCCTCCAAAACCTAATGTTTTGATTATAACTTCAAAAGGTCCAAAAATCTCAAATATCCTAAAAGTATATACATCATAAATTTAAATTATAAGAAACTATATTTCTATACCTAAATGTTAGCTTAAAGTTTTATTTTATATATACTGATTTTTTTTAGCACCATTCATGCTTTGATCCCCTAAGCAATCTCCCTTGTCAATATCCCCTAACTAGGTTAAACACTTTTCCTACAAAGTCAGTCTGGTCAACCCTATCACCCATACCATATCACCCATTTTTCCTCCTAAGTTGGTATGGTAAACCTTGTTATGATATTTATGTCACATGTTATGGAACTAAGTCATCCTAATAGACTTTATTTAAGGCCTAATGGTAAATTTATCCAAAATAGGGTTGTGTCAGATGACCTTATTAGCTTAAAATATAGAAGGATTAGGGCTTATTAATTTATATAATTATAACCTTCACTTTAATTTAATATAGAGGAACATTCAATTTCACATTATTATAGCTTGTAATTTGGCTAAATCTACATTTGAAGGAGCTATTGCTTAGGGTCTACCTTGGATAGAAGATAGATTTTATTATGGGAAGCCTTAGATGAAAGTAGGATTATTTTATCCTATATCTTATTTATATTGTGTGATCCTTATAAATAAACAATAATCTCTTGAAAATCACCATTGCCCAAGAAGGAGATTGAGACTTGATAGGTTCGGTCAAAGGTAAGTATATCTAACTTTTATTATTTTATTTGATAGATATATATTACATAAGGTAATAGGTTTGAATGTTTAAATCCTTGCTTAAACTACCTTTATACTTAAACTTAGTATACCTATAGGGTTTTCTATGATTTCCATCTTCCACCTTGGATGATCTAGGCCCCCATTTTCCTACCATGATCACTTGATAGTTTTATTTTTTTAACCATCCCCATTTATTTTATATGATTTGATAGCATTGTATTAGATTCATTTCATATATTAAAACTTAGTTGGGGTTGTTTCATAGTATTATTTTCCTATAGGCTTTAGAACCCTCTCTTTTAGTTTTTTGATAAAAATGTTCCCTTAGTTAGGTTTGGTGGATTCAATTTGGTCATGCTCCTTATATAAAAGGTATTGAAATGGATGTCAATTGATTGATTAATCTGATCTTGGATTTACTACATATGATAATTTGTATATCTATCTTAATTTATTTCATACATGGCCTCCTTCCCCTATGGTAATAAAATCAAAAGAAATGGGGTTAGAAAAGGCACTCCCAAATAGAAGGAAGATAAAAAATAAAAATAAAAAGGAACCAGTAATCTCGTACCAATAAAATTAGAGGACAATGTGATAGAATAGGTTACCCTAGTAAGAAAGAGGACTCAATATGAGGAGTATAAAATATCCCCCTCCCCAAGTTCAAAGTATAATATGCCACCTAGGCAAGGGAATGAAGTGCCACCTTTCCCCCAAGAGAGAGGAAATAACAATAAAACCATTACAAAGGAAATGGTAGAAGACATACCTAACCCGAGTAGGGAAGAGCATGAATCAATGATAGAAGGGTATGTTGAGCTATATCTACATGCAAAATATAACCCTATAAGCATTTTATGTTGGAAATATTGTCATTGATGTTAAAGGTCTAGCATTATTGATGATAAAGGCTCCATTGCATTTAATGGTGTTTTTAATATTCATATCTTGGTTAATGTGTGTTAATATTTATTTAATATTAATGAATATATTTTTGGTTGCATATAAGTCAAAAGAGGGCCCATGGAGAAGTCAAAGAGTCACAGTGTAAAAGATAAAAGAGGAATGGGATGCATTTTCTCATGAAGAGTCATCTTGAGGAATTCTAAGATTCACCATGTGAAGATAAAAGAGGTATGGCACATTTTTCCATGAAGGGACAATTTGAGGAATATGAAAAGTCCCCAAGACAAAGACAAAATAGGAAAGGACACTTTTGCTTATGAAGCGTCACCATATGACTTTTCAAATGCAAGGATATGAAGGGTCATGCAAATTTGGCACCATTTTCCATGAGGATTGAAGGGTCACAAAGGGTGAATGCCAAAGGTGATTTGGAAAGATATAAATAAATGGTTGAGAAGCCATTTGTAATATGTAAGAGAGTTCATGGTTTGTATTTGTTTTCAAAAAGAGAAAAATAGGAGATATTGTAGAGTTTTATCATTTGTTGAGTAAGCAACATTGAGAGATAATTTTGTTTTATACACAAAATGGGTTGGTGCTCTTGTGGGTTGGTGCTCACAAATATTTTTAAGGGTTTGTTGCTTCTATGGGTTAGTGCTCAAAAATAGTTGTTGTGTTGGTGCTCGGCAAAGGGGTTGGTACTCTTAAAAGTTGGTGATTGCAAAATTTGTATTTTGAGTTGGTGCTCATTCATATACTTGAGATTATTCTCCATGGTTTTTCCCACTTTGGGTTTCCACATAAAAATATGGTGTCTCTCTCTCTCTCTATGGTGAAAATTATTATTTCAGTTTATTGCATATCTTCAATGTGTGATTAAGTGGTTAAATAAAAGAAATTAGATTAATTAAAAAGATATATAACATATTGATTCACCCCCCCCCCTCTCAGTATATTTCATGCTTAACATTTTACCTGGTCTAGAAAATATAGAGGTAATAATGGATCATTGAGTAGATGCAACTCAACTCTATACTAAAAGGGAGGACCCCATGGAAGAAATCTAGGATGGGGATCCTAAAGATGTTAGACTAGAGAATATTGAGCCTAAGATAAAGGGAAAATAATATGAAAATGGGGACGAAATAGAGCATATCCGGGTAGGATATATCCCCCCTTAAAAATAGATCACAAATAATAAAGAGAGACTAGTGGCACCATCTAGACAAGGATTCAAGAAGGCCATGGATCCCAACCATGCTTTGTTTAAAATACAAAAATAGTTTTTTTTTTTTGTCATGGAATTTTATTCAATGAAATCCCTTTTTGAAGTTCCTCAGATGATATAAATATCCCTAACAGTGAATCCCATTAGCAATAAGGCTCATTATGGATCAACCCCATGACCATGACTAGTGCAAAAGCTAATAATGCATTAAGAAATCTAGATACTAAGGTGACTAGGAAAAATTTGTTGAGATTTAGATATTTTGAGTAATATCAAGATACCATAGTAGCAATAACCAAATCCGTTGAATAAAAATAAGAGAGGCACTCTTTAACTGAGAAAGCACTCAAAGGTGCCAAAAGGAGGTAGGTCAAAGTATATAGAATGATCACCAAGGATTAAAATGAATGTGAGGGGATAGAAATCCAATGATAAATGTTAAGGGTCAATGGAATAACACTGTGTGACCAAATTCTAAATGAAAAACCAAGTCTCTTAGAAATGGTTGGCATTGTCCACAATAATCTCATGGAAACATTGGAGAGCCTCTTTGAGAAACTCCTAAATATAGAAATGGGTGCCAGATATGCCCAAGAAAACTAAAGAAGGCCCATTTCATGTTAACTAATCATTTAAAAAATTATGGTGATACATTGAATGATCTCTTAGAGAATGTGACAATACTAAAATATGTGTTTGTAAACTTCTAACAAGTAGCCATAATTAGCACATGCCTCTCTAAGGAGAAGAAGATAAAAAATGATGGATTCCTTCATCTACAATAGAAATATGAAGGAAGAGCACACAAAGATGCTATAAGATGTGTATGAATTGTCCCACACAATAGGTGCTAAGAGGAAAGATTTAGAACAATGTTTCTCAAAGATCCAAATGAAAACCCTAGATAATGGAAGCTTCATCAAGTAAAATAAAAAATAATCCACTAATACATTGAACAAGCTCAAGTAGTAGGATGAACCCATCCTAGATCATTTTATAATTTTAAAGGAGTTGTATGTTAAATCCAATATTATGATAGAATATATTAAGCTCATAATATATTTATGGGCTAAATTTAGGGAGGATCTGTTAAGGGACACTCTAAGTTTGTGGTTCCATCAACATAGGAATGTATTATCTATATGTCTACCTTCCCTATTCTTTAATTCTTGATCCATGAATTATCAAACCTCTAGCTAAAGTAGTCTAGTTAGACAAATTCATTAGTTTTTTGAGGATGGAAAACTTAATTAGTATGGGGTGACTTTGATCCCAGGAATACACCCAAACCAAATATCTTCACTCACTCCAAGATAATCAAAAGACCTGAACCAAGTGATGAGGAAGATGGAATATGGTGTGCACTGAATGGAACATCATAGGGTCATGCATTTAGCATAAGGATACTAGTTAAGAGTGGCACTAGCTAAAAAACTCACCCACATGTATAAAATGACAAATCATAAAAACTAATATACACCTAGCCTCATGTATTTAGAATCTGTAGCATAAATCACAAAGTATTACAAAAAATTTAAGCATGGGTCTAGAATCCCATAGAATAATTATTATAGATGGCATAGTATCTAATTTGGAGTTAAATGTTATTTTAAATTCTATATGGGTGGGAAAATAAAATTAATTTATTATTGATAGTAGGTGAGCTATCAAGTAAACATTTATAGTTGTTTAGGAGCCTATAATAAGTTGGTTCTTGACTGGTGTTTCTAACTATTTTTTCTATTTAATATTCAGAAGAAATAAGAAACTAAAGATAATGGTCAGGGGTTTGAACGTACCCAGATGAAGTTATGCACCGTATCCAGATGATTAAAGGAGATCCTCTTTGGTTGTGGAGGATGACACCTATAGAGAGAATAAGACTGAACAAAAAAATGTTAGAGACAAATATGGTGGACTGCCAAGCAATATGCTTGGTCCCAGAAGTGCAAAGACTTCCTTGAGAGATGATAGTCCACTTATTAACAAAAATATTGATGCTAGAAAAGAAATGGTGAAAGACTAAACAAAAGAAATAGAGGTAATGTGTACCTATGTTTTGTTGTTGGTCTGTCACAGTTGCCAACATCGGTTAGTCTGCCACCATCTGTTGGTCAATGTTGCCGATGTCGGTTATACTATCGATGTCGATAGGGGAAATGGTCGATGTCGGTCAAGGCAATGGCCTTGGATGGGTTTTGGATGGGTTTATGGTCGATAGAAGGGCCTGGAAGGAGTCTGGGTCTGTGCAAGATTGCAAGACAGTAAATAGGATATGAAAGGGGACAAAGGCAAAGGGTTGGTATGTAAATGGATAAGAATAGGAGGAAAGCTTTTCAGCCTTTCTAAGAAGAAAGTCAGGGCTAGTTGAAGATCGGGTATAGTTGTATTTAAAAATATAGTAAATAGAAATTAATTACTAATGTTTTCTAAATTACTAAAATGAAAGGGCAAAAGAAATACTTAGCTCTAGTGAGATGAAGAACCAAGGTGTTGAATGCTTGTACCTATTATGGCTTGATGCTGAAGACCTCGTGCAATATTCCAATTCAATTCGGAGTCACTTGCGTAGATTCTTTGAAGCTTGGAGAGTGTTGATTGAAGTCTGATGCCTGGTGATGTCTCAAAGTCTGAGAGAGAGAGAGAGAAGTCAATGATTGAAAGAGTCCCAGTGATTCCTAGAGCCCGTCTAAGAGTTTCTAAGAACCAATTGATAAGAGCTAAGGGGCTTAACTCAGTGTTAGACATCAGTTTATGTAATCGACGTTGGCAATTCCAATGGCGTCGGCCGATAGTTGACCGATGTTAGTGGTTAGAGAACTAGTAAAAGGGCTTCATAACCCGTTCTCCATCTGCCAAGTGCTAAGTCCGTTGGAGAATTGTCAAAGGTTGGGCTAAATATGCATGAGAGTTAGTTAAGAGGTTAGGGAGGAGTAAGAATAGGTCTTAAGTGAGTCATGGGGTGAGAAAAGGTCTAAGGGCGAGGTGTCCAAGGTGAGGTGTCCACGGTGAGGTGTTGAGGGTGATGTCTAGGTGATGTGTCAGGGTGAGGTCATAATTTAAAATAAGTTGTTTATTTTAAATTAATAAGATGTGGGTTAGGACCAAGGGGGGTCAACACAATTTAGGTGTCTACATTTGCCCCTTTTTGTCTTGTTGGTTGTTCTTAGATGAACTACAAGACAAAAATAAGGTATTGTTACCCTAGGTATGGGATGAGGTCATTTTTGTCCTATTGGTTGTTTTGATGAACTACAAGACAAAAATAAGGTTTTGGTGCCCCAGATATAGCGATGAGGTATTCCCCCTCAAAGCAGAAGTCAAGGGAAGCTAACCTGATATCGAGTGCCGATTTGATAGGCAGTGGATGGATATGGTGAAGTTTGAGTGTGAATGTTGTAATAGTTGAGATTGCGTGTATACCACTTCACATGATAGTCTGGCCAAATTGTCACAGTTAAGGTTGAGGAGTGCTAAAATTGAAGTAACCAGTCCCCAACATTTAGTCATAGCTGATCGGGTTATTCGATCCAAGCTGTTGCTCCAATGGTCGTCATGTTCCAAGTATCCTGGGCTTAGGAAGTACTCTTGGAAAACACAAAAATGTCACAAGTAGTGGGGATCAACATGGGCATGATCCAATACTTGTGAGGGTCATAATGTGAGGTGTGTACAATTTGCTAACCATTCGTGAGGTAGCATACATGCAATCAAAACAACCAAGGCAATGTTGTCTCGAAAGGGGTTATGGTCAGAGGAGATAGTTGCGATCTCCAAAGTTGTTGGTCGAGTCAATTTGAGATATAAGTGATCTCAAGTGTGTTTGGTGTGGTCAGGGAGATGTATGTGATCTCTAATGTGCCCCATGAGAAGTCAAAGGTGACTTTTACAGTGTTAGGGCTGGTGGTCTAGTCATGATTTTGGACTAGGTTAAGTCATGGTTAAAAGTTATATGGTTTTTCCATCAGGTAGATAGATGAATGAAATGGTTGTCATCATTAGGGAGATGAATGGGGGAATGGCCGAGCTAACCTCAGAAGATTGAGTGTTGTCTACATAGCCCCTGTTGTAAGGGGCATCAGACCAATGTAGTTCAAAAAAAGGGAGGAAGGGTCAATGATGTTGATAGTTGTGTTGGTCAAGTTAGTGTTCTAGCATTTCCCATAGGTGTGATGGTACATGCTTGAAATGATAAAGGTAAGATGATGTTACAGCCTTTTCCATATTAAGTTATGGTGTATTCTGTAATATTGGTTGTATGGTCTTTCATCCCTAACAACTTTCCATATTTGTGATGGTGGATGCTAAAAATGAAATGAGTATGTTTATGCTTCAGCAAGTAATGGTTTATGCTTGGCATAAATTGTGTGGTTGATAATTTCCATGTGTATTGTTATCCATAGAAACTAGTGTAAATGGGCTATGATGTCATGTTAGTGGATTGGTTTGGTTTGGTTTGGTTATATGTGACCAAGGTGTAAGAAGTGAAAGGCGCATTGCTCTTTCATTGACAAGGACCATAATGATGGCATAGATAAGGTTTTTGTAAACAAAAGCCCCATTCATGCATTACGTCATTTGACCGTTGGTTTGTGTTAGAGAAATAGTCAAATCACTTGACATTAAGTGAGCTCCAAATCCCTTGAGTATGTTGGGGTGATAAGTGTGATTATGTGATATGAGAGGATGGGGTAACCTTTTTTTTTTTTGGTAGGAATAACCTTGCCCCTTTTATAGGTAACCCTGAGAATGACTATAGACAAGTCCATAACTTAGTATTTTGTAGACTGATCAATGCGAGAAGTCTATTTGGGGATGTTGCTTTGTTTTATGGTCATGTTGTGTTGTGTATGTAGCAAAGTTTGGTCATAGCCATCCTTCGAGGGAGTGGTCTATATTGTGATTTGTATGTTAGAATGTCTATGGATAGCTATCCTTCAAGGGAGCAGTCTATTAATTACAACAATGATGCAACTGTCCTTCGAGGGAGCAGTCTACATTTATAATTTATGACCTTTGGAATATAGGCATCCCAGTTTTATGTTTGTTTTTGACTGGACTTTTGGTCATGGACTTGACTATAGAGGTTTAAGGGTTTCCCTTTTTTAAGAAAAAGCATGCATGCTTGACAAAAGGGGTGACTAATGTTTATTGGGAAAAAAGGGTTGAAAGGAATAGGAATGACAATGATGGGGGTTGCTCAAGGGACGAGCTCAAGTTAAACGTCAAGTGAATGATTACTTGACTAACAGTAAAATGGTCATAGACGTAAAGCATTAAGAGGCTCAGGTTTTAGTTGGCCTTCGAAAGAAGACAGATGATAAGTCCCTAATCCATGCTTGTGTGTTGATGTAAGGTCTGAGTTAATTAGGAACAAACTTGCCCCATTTGCTTCATTCCAAATTGGTCACATGTTGGTTATCTTTAAGGATGAGATCTCTGATTTTGAAATCTCGTTCTTTCAGATTGTGATTGTAGGCATGTTTTGGTCGATGTTGGTCGTGAAGTTGGTTGGCATGTTGTTGGCATTAGATAAGGAGGCCGTCAAGACCTTGTTTATAAAGAAGTCCCTCTAGCATGGTGTATTGGGCAGTACTTTTGATAAAAGCCCACTGTGCATTGCTAGAGAGGTTAGGAGGCATGATAAAATATGTCAAGTAGTCCACAAGTCATTTATACCAAATGTCATGTGGACTAGAGAGGTTAGGAGGAGTTTCCCCCAGTGATGTTGGTCGAGACATGTCCAAGATAGAGATCTTGGGTTGTGTTGGTTGAGAGGTCTTGACGAATAATGGATATGTTAAAGAGGTAGAAGTCTGGTCTTTTTCTTTATTCTTCACGGTTTGGGGCCTGGTGGCCATATTAACAGTGTTGATTTTGAATAAAGGAGTGGAAGGTGGTAAAGGGACCATAGTCTTGTGTTGGGATCCTGATTTAGGTGAAGAGGTTCGAGAGGTATGGGCTGGTGTCGGTGATTTGTCAAAAAAGTGGTCAAAAGAATTCCCAATGTGAGGGGTGTCCTTTTTCAAGTGTTGGCGAATGGCAACCTTAAGGGCACAACAACGCTTAGTATCATGTCCAGGTGTGTGATGGTACCAATAAATTTTAGTGTCGTCGAACCAAGATGGTTTTGGTCTGAGAGGTTGGTATGGTTTAATAGGTGGGAGAGTAATGCTAGATGACTATAACAATTGGCATAACATCGAAGCACAAGAACCCTTTAATGGGTTTGCGCTCTTTGTTGCAGTTGGTGTTGACAACTTCTTTTTAGGAGTTGTTGGAGGAGTTTGTCATACCATCTTTTTGGTTGGCGGTCTGGCCACATGTGTAGATGGCATTGTTTTGATGAGAGGTGCTGGATTCGAGAGCACTCCTATTAATGTAGAAGGGTGTGGGCCCAAGATAGATGGTAATGATGAAGGTGGGGGAGAAATTCTCTGACGTGGTTTAGTAGCCTTTTTTAGTTTAGTGTGAGGACTACTATTGGGCGAGGTAAGGTTCAAGTCTACCTTCACTTTTGGGTGAGTGAGGTTTGGGAGGCATAGGATGGTTATGGCTTCTACGTGTGGTTGAATAGTGGGGAAAGTATGATGCCCTAATGATGATAAGAAGGATGAGGGTGAGGCAGCCGATGTTGGTGCCTTCAAATCATCCTCCAATATGGGATAGGTCAAAGTAGACTCTCCTACATGTGAAAGGGGGTTGGATAGAGGACAAATACGAGAAGAAGGCTCTTCTACCTATGGTGGACAAATAGGAGAAGAAGGCTCTTCTACCTATGGCAGAAAAATAGGAGAAGAAGGCTCTTCTACCTATGATGGACAAATAGGAGAAGAAGGCTCTTCTACCTGTGGTGGAGATATAGGTTGATTAACCTCTTCAGACTGTGGGAGAGGTTGGATAGAAACCATGTCGATCGTGCGTATATTACACTCTTGAAGGTCATCAGTTATGGTCTAAATGTTATTTTGACTTGGGGGATGGTTAGGGAATGGTTTTCTAAAGATGTCTATGTTTTGGTTGGCTGGTGCATTTGGGTTATCCAAAACAAGATCCCCCTTGTCTAACATGTCCTGAATGATGTTTTTGAAGGTTTTGCAGTTGTCTGTGTCATGACCCTTGACACAATGATAGTTGCAAAAGTCATTTTCCCTATACCAGGTAGGGATGGCTTTTGAGGGGTCAAATTGGGGTGGTCAGATTTGAGGGAGATTAAAGACCCCCTACTTGACTAGTTTATCCAAGACGGAAGCGTATGATTCTCCTATTGGAGTATATTGATGTTGTACATACCATTGTTGGAATTGTCTTGTGATGTAGTCTGATGTGGAAGGTTGAGATTGGTTGGTTTTTTTTGAAGATGATGGTCTAAGGACCACAGTGTTTGCCACTCCTTTAGACTTGGAGTGGAAAGAAGTTTTGGACGAAGAAGGGTCATTAGATTTTGTGTTACTATGCAATTTGACCTTATCTTCTTCGACAGCACAGAGTTCAAGATTTTTGGCCATAGTGAAAGCTTCATCAAATGTGCAGAATGTTTGGACTCACAAAGTGGATGAGATGTGCTTGGCACATGCTCTTGAAAAGAGCTCAATGAGCTCAGTTTGAGGTAGTGAAAAGGAGAGTTGGTTGATCAATCCTCTCTAATGCGCGACGAAGTCAGCTATTGATTCATCGTCAAATTGTTTAATAGAATATAGGTCTGTGATGGAAACCTTTTTGGTGATGTTAATTGAAAATTGGTCAAGGAATAATTGGGCTAGTTGAGTGAAAGAAAAGAGAGAATTACTAGTAATAGAGCTATACCAGTCAAGGGCGGCCCTCGAAACTGACATGGGGAATGTGCAAAGTAATAACACATCATCGTGTGCTATGAGGTAACAAGCATGTCTAAACACTCATAGATGTTGTTGTGGGTCCTCTTTACTCTAAAAATGAGTAAATTTAGGGAGTTCCCACTGGTTAGGATATGGTCGAATAGGCACCAAAGGGTGAATGAGTTCATTGCATATTTGTTCATATGAAAGAACATTACTTGAACCAGAAATGGATGTCTTGAGGTTAGACATCTTATCCATCAGCATCTTAATGAGATCAGCTAATGGATTGGCAGGTTAGGCACCCCCTAGGTTGTAAGGTACCTAGAAGGTGTTAGGAGGGGTGTATGACGTACTTGGTTGCATTTGTATAGGTGCAACATATTGGTAGTTCATCATAGGGACTAATGTTGAGGCCAAGGGGGCTTGTGCTATGAAGTTGGAAGGCACAAGTTGACTAGATACCACCAAAGATGGTTGAATGGTGGCACTAGTAAAAGGATAGGTAGTCACTCCTATGTTTATAGGTGTAAGAGTGTGTGGAGTCGAGACAATCAAGTTCTGATAAGGTGTAGAACTTGGTTGAATTGATTATAGTTGAGGGGGTACAGAAACCCCAATGAAGGTAGGTCTAGAAATAGAAGGGGAGGCCAAACCTTGGACTTTGGCCATGGTCAAGTTATTGGTTGAGGCAATGGCCTGCGTGATTATGGGTTGGGTAGCGGAGGTTGTTGCCGCTTTAACCAAGGAAGTTGGCATCCCATAAACAAGATTACTTGAAGGATCTCGCATTGGGCTTCTTGCGAGATAGTGTTGGAGAGCCTTGATGTTATGATCAAGAAATATCTCAAAGTTTTGATCCCCTTTGGGAAAAATTGGATGTTGGTCGGGGGTAGGCTGGTTAGGAGTACGCTCATTGTCTGAAGTATGCTCCATTAGGGGACTTGATATGAAAGGCAAAGGCAAAAGTGGCCTCACATGGTCAAAAAGGGATTTGGCTTGACTACGCGTCAAATCCATCCAAGGCAAAAGGGTTTAAGGTTTCAAAAACTATGTATTTCAGTTTCAGAAAACTAGAAGTGGTCAGAATGTGTGTTTGACAGCAAAAAATTTGGGTTTTGAGCTTGCTATTTTGAAAGAAATAATGTTGACAGTGACTGACATCGATGGAAAAAACTGATGTCAGTTATAAAAAGTTTCCAACGACGGTAATATAACCGATGTCGGTGAAATAGGTTGCCGATGTCGGTGGAAAAATTGATGACGGTGTCTGTGTATTTCTAGAAACTCATAAAACTAAAAGTTTTTGGAAGAAAAAGAAAGTTCTGAGTTTTTTAAGAACTCAGAATAATACATCCTTACCAGCTCAAAAAACCAAATAAAAATAGCAAAATTGATGAAGGCAAGCAACCTCTAAACATTAAATTCCTAAGAATAAATTTTAGAGTCGTGGCGGCTTATGCCTTAGAAGAATATGTTGGAAGATTGGGCTTGTAGAATGGGTCCTAAAAGAGGCAGTCTAAGGTTGGTTTTAGGTTGAATTTTGGTGCTCAAAATCTGTATTAGGTTCCATACATGGCCTGGTGCTAGGAGCTTGCTCCCCTCACTTCACGAGCCCAGAGCCAAGCTGGGTCACTTAGCCAATATATACTTCCCCTAGAGTTTATACTCTGCCATAGAACAGAGTGGGTTCTCCCCTTGGTAGTGAAGTCCAAGTAGGATTACCAGGAAAGGTAAGGTATCTGCTAGGTGATGAAATCCTAGTCGGGCCTTGTCTCAGGTATGTTTAGATGTTTAGTTTGACGTGCTTATGGTCTGGATGTGTAACATATGTGCACTACAATTTATTCATAATGAATTTTAATTACTAGATGAGCTAAATATGCATTCAAGCAGGAGTGAAATGCATTTAATTTTTAACCCAAATTGAAATGTTTTGTTCAGATGTAGACAAGTGAGAAGAGGTCTAAGAGCATGAATTTCACTACTCTAAGATGCAAGAAGAAATGACAAGAAGAAAAAGAAAGATTCTTTTTAACTTGTGCTTATGATGTCTTTTTAAGATAAAAAGAAAGAGAAAGGATGCATCTATATGAAAGTTTGCCTTTTAGAAGAAAATGAACCCAAGGAAAACTCCAGGGTCCCATTGGGCATGCCAAAATGTTTCTAACTATTTTTTCTATTTAATATTCAGAATAAATAAGAAACTAAAGATAATGGTCAGGGGTTTATACGTACCCAGATGAAGTTGCGCACCGTATCTAGACGATTGAAGGAGATCCTCTTTGGCTGTGGAGGATGACACCTATAGAGAGAATAAAACTGAACAGAAAAATGTTAGAGATAGATATGGTGGACTATCAAGCAATATGCTCGGTCCCATAAGTGCAAAGACTTCCTTGAGGGATGACAGTTCACTTATTGACAAAAAGATTGATGCTAGAAAAGAAATGGTGAAAGACTAAACAAAAGAAATAGAGGTAATGTGTACCTATGTTTTGTTGTCGGTCTGTCACAGTTGCCAACTTCGGTTAGTCTATCGTCATCAGTTGGTTAATGTTGCCAATGTTGGTTATTCTATCGATGTCGATAGGGGAAATGGTCGATGTCGGTCAAGGCAATGGCCTTGGATAGGTTTTGGACGGGTTTGTGGTTGACAGAAGGGTTTGGAAGGAGTCTGGGTTTGTGCAGGATTGCAAGATAGTAAATACGATCTGAAAGGGGACAAAGGCAAAGGGTTGGTATGTAAATGGATAAGAATAGGAGGAAAGCTTTTCAGCCTTTCTAGGAAGAAAGTCTGGTCGAGTTGAAGGTCGGGTCTAGTTGTATTTAGAAATATAGTAAATAGAAATTAATTACTAATGTTTTTTAAATTACTGAAATGAAAGGGCAGATGAAATACTTAGCTCTGGTGAGATGAAGAACCAAGGTGTTGAACACTTTGTACCTATTGTGGCTTGATGCTGAAGACCTCATGCAATATTCCAATTTAATTCGGAGTCACTTGCGTAGAGTCTCTAAAGCCTAGAGAGTGTTGATTGAATTCTAATGCCTGGTGATGTCTCAGAGTCTGAGAGAGAGAGAAGTTGATGATTGAAAGAGTCCCAGTGATTCCCAAATTCTGTCTAAGAGTTTTTAAGAACCGATTGATAAGAGCTAAGGGGCTTAACTCAGTGTTAGATGTTAGTTTATGTAACCAACGTCAGCAATTACACCAGCATCGGCCGATAGTTGACTGACGTCAGCGAGTAGAGAACTAGTAAAAGGGCTTCACAACCCATTCTCCATCTGCCAAGTGCATAGTCCATTGGAGAATTGTCAAAGGTTGGGATAAATACGCATGAGAGTTAGTTAGGAGGTTAGGGAGGAATAAGAATAGGTCTTAGGTGAGTCATGGGGTGAGAAAAGGTCTAAGGGTGAGGTGTCCAAGGTGAGGTGTCCACGGTGAGGTGTTGAGGGGTGATGTCTAGGTGATGTGTCAGGGTGAGGTCATAATTTAAAATAAGTTGTTTATTTTAAATTAATAAGATGTGGGTTAGGACCAAGGGGGGTCGAGACAATTTAGGTGTCTACAACCGGAATAAGAAGAGAGGTAAATTGGTGATTAAGAGGTTCTAAATTTACTATTTTAATGATTTAGATATAAGAGATATTATTTTAGGGATTTAATTCTTTTTGGTACCTTAAGGTACCCTTGTAACAATGAAATATTGAACTATAATAGAGATTTTTTATTAATATATTATTATCTATCATGTGGGTAAATTTTATGTTAGATACTTAATTAGCTTATGGTGGTGAATAGTAAGGGTAATTTATCCCACTAATGATAATTCACTCATAACTATGAATTATAAGTGTAGTTAGGCCATGGTTGACGCAACATATTTTATCCTCCTTATATGAGTTATTTCCATCTAACTTACCTATCCTGACTCCTCCCTCTTTGTGCCTCGAGTGAGTACATGAGTTTTATTCAAATGATGTAACGGCATAGAAATATAATTAGTTATATGTTAAAGTGCATAGAATTATTAACACAAAAATTATACCCATCTCTTGGACTGCATCATCTTGTTGTTAATAAAGATGCTAAACCTATAAAACAAAAGCTATGAAAAATGTATCCTAAGGTGCCCCTTCTTGACAAGGAATAACTACATGAACTATTGGATGTTGGGTTTATTTGACCAATCAACTAATCATAATGAATATCTAACATTATTCTAGTTATCAATAAACCTACAAGAATCTGAGTGAGCACTAACTTTTGTGATATTAAAAGGCATTCCCAAAATATGACTTTTATTTACCCAATATTGACATGATTTTTGATTCAACAATAGGACATGAAATTATCTTTCTCATGTATGTTTTTTTTGGATAAAACCAAATCAAAATTGCACCTGAATATCATCATTAAAACATCATTCACCCCACTATGGGCACTTTTGGTTATCAAGTCATGACTTTTGACTTGAAAAATGTAGGTGCAACTTATCAGAGAGTTATGAGTGTCATCTTTCATGATATGCTCATGTGGATGATATATTGGCTAAATCAAAAACTAGAGTTAAACATAATGTCATTTTGTGGATAATATTTGAAAGACTCAAGGAATACAAGGTTTGTTTAAACCCTTAAAAGTGAATCTTTGGAGTTACATCACACAAACTCTTGGGATCCACTATATCCATAAGGGGTTAAATGGATCCTATAAAAGTAAAAGACATAACATACATACCTATTCTAACAAACATCAAATAGTTACATAGATATAATCCATTAGGAAATTTATATCACAACTTGTAGATAGGTGTTAACCATTTACATATCTTTTGAAAAAGGATATTATCTTTCATTGTAATGAATAATGTCAATGTGTTTTTGAATAATTTAAGAAATATCAATATGTCTTGGCATCTCTCTTAGCTTAACATGATGATCATGGAATGGAAAGGGTTGTTTATTACCTAATAAAAAATTTGGTATCATATGAACTCAATTATACTCAAATCAAGAAATCATGCTCATTTTTTCTCTTTACTTCTCAAAATATATGACACTACATGCTCAAAAATAAAACTAGACTTATTCCAAATTTGATCCACTAAATTATCTTCTATCCAAAATAGCTCTTATAGGACATATAGAAAATTGGGTTATGTTTTTTAGTAAGGTTTACATTGAGTATATCAATTATAAGGCTATAAGGGACAAGTCCTTTCATTTCAACTAATAGAAGCACCCTTATCGGACAAGAAACCTTTGAATGTTAGATTTCTAGATGATTCCATATTATCTATTGATGAGTCACTATAATGGAGTGGTTCCTTTACCACTCATGGATCAAGGGTAGGTAGCTTGTTCCTAACACCATAGAGGAATATCATCCCTAAATCATTCAAAATCAAGGTTCCTTACACTAACAACATAAATTAATATGAATCTCTCATCACAAGTCTAAAACTAGCAATCTAATGGAATATTTAGAAATTATTCATATATGGTGACTCATAACTTATCATTAAATAAGCAAACAATGAGTATTAGGAAAAAAATGATAATCTCATCCCATATAAATGAATGGTTGACAATTTGAAACAATACTTTATTCACATACAATTTGAACAAGTCTCATGAGTAAGCAACAAATATTTAGAAGTTATGGCCACCATTGGTTCTCTCTTATAAATACAAAATGACATCAAATATTTCTAGTTTTTGGTTGAGAAGATCATGATCCCATCATATGATATCCCTAAATTAGAAATGGTATGTGAAAATTTTGGTCTGACTTCCCCTTGGCACCATGACATATACACCTATCTCCATGACATCACTATCCCTCCTATCCTTTCATGAAATAAAATCAAATCCTTTATCCAATGTACATCACGCTTTACCCTCATTGGTGGCACTATTTATCATAGGTTATATGATGAATTTTTTTTGATATGTTTAAACTTGAATGAGGTTAACTTAGCAATAATGGAAGTCTATGATGGAATCTATGGAACACATACCAATAGCATGTTTTAAGAAATAAATTATTTTGAATAGGATATTATTGGCCCACTATGGAAAAATATGCTTGTGAATATTTAAAAAGATGCACATCCTACTAGAAGTAAAGGTATCTCATTAATGCACCTTCACAAGCTTTATAGTCCATCTCACTTCCAATGCCCTTTGATATTTGGGGACTCAATATCGTTGGTAAGATAAATCCTAAATATTTTGAAGGTCATAAACATATCATTAATACCATTTATTATTTCACCAAATGGGTGGAATCCATTTCCTTAACATATGTCATAGGTAATAAAATATCCAAATTCATTCTCAATCACCTCATCTGTTGCTACAGTTATCCATCCACCATCATCTCAAACAATAGAAAATCCTTCAAAAATAAAACCATCAAATACCTTTGTACCCAAATTCACATTAATCATAAGTTTTCCACTCCCTAACCCCTAATTTAATGGCCAAATTAAGGTATACAATAAAACCCTCATTAAATTCTTAAGAGGATTGTAAATGACATTGGTCAAGACTTACACCTTCAAATATATCCATCCTTACGGGATTATAAAACTAGCATCCACACACCTATGAGGGAACCACTTACTCACTTATCTTTGGATCCAAATCCATCTTATCAATTTAAATCAATTTACCATATTTATGTATTTCCTTATAATATCTAATTGATGATGAGGAATATATAGTTTCATAACTACATGAGTTAGATCTTCTGGATGAAAAATGACTCAATGCCTTAAGTCATTTGAAGGCATATCCTAATATATTATTAAAAAAATATAAAAATCACATAAAATTAAGATAATTTGAAATTGGTGACCTTATATTGAAATAAAATCAAAATAACACCAATCAAGAACATGAAAAGAAGGACAAGTTTGAACCTAACTGGCTAGGTCCCAATGTTGTCATTACAAATATGTATTATGAGCATACAAATTAGAAACTAAATATGGAGAATATATATATGAGATTATGAACATTATGCATCTCAAAAGTTTTTATGTTTGAATATCTAATGTTACCAAATAAACCATAATATTTCAAAAAAATACAAAAAAAAAAAAAAAGGAGAAAGAGACAAAAAACATCCAAAGGTGAAAACCATTATTATGGCACCTTGGGCATGTACCAAGATGAAAAAAAATTACTATAATCATGTATAAACCCATTATCTAAAAGTACTCTATACTTGGGGGTAGGCCCATTTCCATCTGAACCATCCCTATAACCCTGACCATCCTAAACTAGTCATCACACCATTGTCATTATTCCCATTTTTTGACCTTGATAAATACATGAAAGAGGTCCTAAAACATGTTTTATAAAAATATTTGTGCATTCACACTTATATAAATAATATTGCATTATAGTGTCAGTATGGCATGAATAATATTGGGCATATGGTTCTTAAATGATGTAGTCCTTGGAGATCCATCCTTCACACATTCCATCCACTATCACCTCCATCCCCGATCCTAGAACTTGGTTTCCTCTTGTTTATGGTTTTTTCATTAGTCAAAACTCCTAAAAAATCCAAATATATATATATAAATATATATATATATATATATATATATATATAAATCCTAAGTCCTACACAAACTATTTATCCTTAATATGGTAAAAAACCTTGTTTAAATTTTAAACAGATCATTGCAACTTCCTCAAGATATATCATTCACAATCTACCCCCTTACATATATCATTTATAGGATTGAATAAAATTCATCATCATCATCATCATCATCATCATCATCATCATCATCATCATCATATATCCTTAAACATTGGATTTCTAACTTGATCAAAAGACAAAAACAAAATCAATTTGCTTATTTGTTTATGTGTTCTTGTTCATTGTTTGTTCTTGTTAAGTGTTTTGTGTTTTATTTTTTGTGTTTTGTGTTTTGTGTTTTGTGTTTTGTGTTTTGTGTTTTTTGTTTGTGTGTTATTATTCACCATGGTTTTTCATATCATGGTGTATTTTTTCATACACTACATCAAACATCAGGTTGCTCAATAATTTGGAAATTATGTAATAAATAGTATAATATATCATATATTATCAACTACATACACCTCCATTATTATCTATCATTAAAATCCACCCTAATAATCATTTATAAACATATATCCATAAATAATCACTCATAAATACTAACTAGTCATCCATAATGAACATTCATAATTAACATCCATTTCTAAACATACATTTCTTATTTATAACTATCTATATCTAACATCCATTCTCTATAAGTGTGCATGATACTTTAATAAATTAGGAGTGACAAGCTAATCACCACATCATATCATAACATACATCAAAACATTAAACATCATCACATAACCAATCAAAATAGATGATATTCATTATAATCCCTAAAGAATCAATGTGTGTGTGTGTGTGTGTGTGTGTGTGTGTGTGTGTGTGTGTGTGTGTGTGTGTGTGTGTGTGTGTGTGTGTGTGTGTGTGTGTGTGTGTGTGTGTGTGTGTGTGTGTGTGTGTGTGTGTGTGTGTGTGTGTGTGTCTATGTATAATAAATACATCTCTTCTTTTATCAAATAATCATAAAAAATCATTTATCACCATGACTCTCAACACCTAGGCTCTCTAGTGGTGGGTATCTCCTATGAGGAACCCACATTAAGGGATATAAAATATTTTTCCATGTCAAGGATGACCCTATATTTTTTCTCACCCTATCCATGTAAGAGGCTACCTATGATCATTTAGGACATCTTTTTCATATAATCCTCTATAATATTTATACTCTCTCATTTCCCTTATGGACTAAAAAAAATTATTTTACACCCTGAGGTGCCAGTAGATCTTGAGTCATGTCCATCTCACTCTAAAATCTCTAAAAATCCACTTGCTCTGCCCTCATCCAATAAACCTCCATAGTTAACCATGTAATCTTGACATTTCTAGCCCCCAACTAGGACTACAAATTAGAATCCCTCTTCTTTATTTATGTTCTCATTTTATTTACCTCAGCTTGTAGTTGAGTGATATATGTATCCCTTGCCATTAGTTGTGTTTGGTGGACTCCATCTCTCTACCACCCATCCCTCCTCTATCATCTATCTTAACATTTCATGATATTATCTCCCATTGTAGATTCTCTATCAGTTCTTCATCCTTCACTCACCTTAGTTATGAGGGCCCCACTCCATCTCCTCCTAAAACCTTCACTATTGGTGGTACTAAAAATCTACCTCCATCTCCTCCCACACATACATCTCCAACACTATCTCACTCACCTAGTTATCCTCTCTTCCTCCACCCCTTCACTCTTTGAGGCCAAACCCTTAAATCCCTTATATCCTCTCTTATAGAGTCTTCTACTTTTTATGTAGGATAGTCATCCTCACTAGTCAATTTTTCTCCCACCAAGCTCTATATTCATCTGTAACCTTGATGTTTGTAATATCCACCTGTCTATCCCACTGCACACTTAGAAAATAATTTCAGCTCATTGTATCCACCCTCAGATCCACTATGATAGCCCATTATTATATCTCCCTGTGTATACATGCAAAAATGTGAGGTCTTATAGGAATGTTGTATTATATCTCAAACTATTTCAAAACTCTATCATGCCTATATCACTCTATAATTTACTCATGACATCCAATGATATAGTAATCAGTCATAACATAATCCAAACATATCAAATCATCCACCCATAGTGGATATACCTCCTTGTAAAAACTTCACATAATATCCCCTAGCCTCAAGTCATAAATCACTCTCCTATAGTACCTCAAATCCCCCAGATGTTTCTACTAGCTACCCATAATAACATGCCATCTATATGCAAAAGGATAGTCATATCCTATTTGTCATAATTTTCATACTAGGCATTCAAGATTTATGTTCTCTCATTACCATACTTAAATTAATGTCAATGCCCCAATACTCTTCCCATCCTTGTAAGCCATTATATGTAAGTCTCTATAAAGTTATGCCAATACATAGGGTCCCCATTCAAACTATGTAGCATACTCTAACATATTAGCCACCACATCTAATATTCCAACCATAAAATATCTCCCAATATTATTAAGAAATAATATGTCATTGACAAGAGCCATTATAACCAAGATAAATTGGTCTATCAATCCTCTCACTAAGACTCTATCTAAATCCATCCCCAATCCCTAAAACATAATACCATCTCAATCTGTCAATCTCCTTAATGATGCACGTTGCATCATTTTCCACCAATATACCATATCCCCCTATATTGAGCTCTAGTGTGATGGCCATCTCCCTCATCAATAGATGAAATTTACCCATCTCTAAGTGCCACCTCTCTGCCAATGTTGTCAAAAGTACCCTGTCTACTTAAACCTCTGACATCTTATCCACATAATATAACTCCACAACCTCCATCATCCCATACTAATTTATTGTAAATTAATTCACTATCAATATTAGTTCAGACCATTTTTATGTGCCGTAATCATTATAACTTCATCATAAAACCACAAAAATGACACAGTCAAAATTATATAAGAAATTACACAAATTCTATTAACGTGAACATAAACATTATTTGTGCATAAATGTTGTACAAAAGATGTGACAATGATGTAAACACTAAAGGTATATAACCATTGTAATGTATAGATAAACATCATTCTCATTCTTGTAAATGTCATTTTTTCTAATGCAAATGTATTTTCCATGAATGTAAACATCTTTTTTGCATATGCAAACACCACAAGGAAAACTTTCCTCGTGGAATTTACATTTATCACATGTTTTCATCATTTATTACACTCAAAATTTATAAATTGACAAAACAAAAACATCACTTATCGGTCTATCACCTCCCTCTAGTCATTAGTGTTCCCTCACATGCTCACCATGGTGCTCATTTGTTAGAATGTGGTCCATTTTTCAAAGGTTATTTTGTAGGTTCAGAGCTCCAATCTCCTAGGTGACCAGAGTTAAAATGACATAAATTTACCCCCTACCTCCCATTTATTCACCCCATACCCCCACCCCCATAATTTATCCCATAACCACCTCACATCATTTTCTCCTTATTTTAAGATCCCATTCACATCTTTAATCTTTGTATACCCTCTCATGGGGGAATCATATCTACTAAACTATGCCACTAGGGGTATTATCACACATATCCTTCTTCCTTTCTACATTATTTAAAATTCATTGTTTATTCAATCACAACACCCTTTCAAAGAGGGGAAAACATAGACACCCAAATTCTACCACCTTAGTATCATCATTAATCTATTATAATCAAAATTCATCGTGCATCATTTACCCTAACTAATCCATCCATCATCAAAATTTTGAATTAATATCACCCTAATTATGACATTACCTCCATCCTATTAATCAAATAATTTCATATAGTCCCACCAATATTACACTTCAATTAATTAACTAATTAATCAATATTAGTTAGTTAACTAGTTCTTAATTAAATACATAAATGCAAAAATAATAATATAAATAAATCTATTATCCAATTCATCATCCCCTGAGCTAAACTCATTTAACCCATTAAATAACCTTACTAACCATTTAAAAACTCATTCAAACCATTAATAAACCTATTTAAAACATTCAACCCTCTCATTAATACATATAACCCACTCACTAACCAATTAACCAATCCTTTAATCACTCAATAAATTCATTAAACTTACTCATTAATCCCTCAACTTCCTCAATTTCCTTATTGAATGCATTTGACCCATAGACCAAATCATATAAATTCAAAAATAAATATGTCAAATAAATATGGATTTATCTTTATCATCCATTTCTCCCTACAAAAACATATAAAATGATCCCTCATCTTCCATTTGAGGGATCATGATATATGTGCTTTTAAAATTTGAAAATTTAGATAAATCTTGTCATCTTGTCATTAATTAAATCAAACAATCAAAGTTATATGTTTTTAGAATTCTTGTACAGAAAGATTTTTAGAAACCCCAATCCAAAAAGCTTGAGAAATTTATGCAATGAAGGGAGAGTCTTCATTTGGTACGTGACGTAAAGTTTCTTGTTTTCTCTTTCATTTCTTAATCAGAGGGTGTGTTATATTTAGAGTGGGAATTTACTTTGTTATAATTTTGTAGTTTAAGATTTGAATATTTTCATATTACAGTCATGATCTAACTTGGTTTGAGAATTATTTTAATTCATTGGATATTAAAAACCTACCACTAATTAGTAAATGGGATTAATTTAATACTTTGATTAAGAAGCAATTTTATCCTATTTGTTATGAATAGTAAATATATATTGATTATAAATTTTTGAGAAATAAGAAGGACAAAGTGTGCAGGTCTATACAAGTGAATTTTTTAGGAAGGTGGTTCAAATGGGAAAATATGCAGTTGATCTAACATCCTCATGAAGTATGTTGGAGGGTTGCATACTCACTTAAGGAGGCTTATTTTACTTTCTAAGCCAAAGGACATAGATGAGGCTTGTTCTCAACACCACTATCTTAAGATTGATGAGACTAAGGGTCCATTATCCAATTCAAATTCTTCCAATGTTCCAAAGGATAAATGTATATTTAATTCTACTTATAATATTTCTAAAAATCATATTAAAAGGAATTGTGGGAATTATGATGTTGATAGTCATCCCAAAAAAAAATGTTGGAAGTTACATCTGGAAGTGCATCCATTTAATAAAAAGAAAAATAATGCCGTGAAATAAATTCAAAGATAAGTGGTTGATTTTAAGGTTAGATGTGGATGATAATTTTTATTTTACTTCCCTTTATATAAAGGTTTGTTTGTGTAGTAATAATGCTCTAGATAAAGGAGAACCTTATAAATGTTTCCATATCAAATTTAAAATAAGGATGGTAAAAATTGATATTATTTTTTAATTCTTGATATCAAGTAAATTGTATTAGTAAAGAGTTGGTAGATAGGATTGGATTATAAATTTATAATCATTTTAATATTTAGGTTCTAGGACAGGTGAAACAAGAGTAGAGATAAGGGTTTTCAAATAATGCAGAATTAAGTTTGCAATAAATGAACATTTTATTGATAAAGTTTTGGTAGATGTTGCATTTGTTGATGTTTGTGGTGTAGTCTTTGACAAGCCCTATATGTATGTTAGATTTGTTACTTTCATGAGAATATTTAATGAATACCTTTTACTTAAGTATGGTAAAAGATACACCATAAAATCCATTGAAGACAAATCTCATCTCTCCTTGGTAAGTGCCTACCATATAATCAGTTGCTTAATGCTAGTGGGAACTTTTATTTTTTCATTTTAAAAGATAAGCAAGATAATTTATTATTATAATGAAAGGATACTCATATCAGGTATAATAATATAGAACATGATATGAAACTACTACTAGGTTTCCCTCTTCTCAACATGGGTCTACATCAACAAACATTGAATTAAATAAGCCACACAAAGGGCATGAAAAGGTGGACTCAGAATTTACTAGGTTAATAATTTCATTCAACATATACATCTATAATCACAATATAGGTTCAAGAAGTGGGGAAAGAAATTTTCTCACCATATGAGTTCCTAAGCTTTTGGGAATGGAAGGTTCAAATTTGGGAAGCATGATCCAAATTATGGATCTATTTTAGTAGACATGTTATTTAGTTCATTTCCACTATAATAAATTATGTAATTCATTTATATAAAATATTATTTCAGACACTTATTCAAGTTTGTTCATGTAAAATAAATTATTTTGTTAAGTTTTAGTGGCAAATTCAATGTTGGGATGGTTCAGACATTTTTGTATTGATGAATTTAGCAGCTTACAACCTTTTAATCTAAGGGATAAAAGCACTAGTGTTTTAAAGCATTGGTTGTGTAACCATTAGTGTTTTTAAGTGATTATTAGTGTAGCCATAGGTATCTACATGTAGTTGTGAAAATGTCAATCTAATTAAAGTGGTGGTTTCACCATCGAACAAAACATGGTAAAATGAGTGGTTGTAAACACTTCCTCTTATTGGTGATAGTTCATTTGAATTATTTTATGGGTTCCAAGGTGGAAGGGTATGAATATAGTATTTTTTAAAGGTTGATATCAATTAAATAAGTTAGTGAGAAGTCTTTAAGTTGGATTCATATTTTAGTTTAAAATTTATATCATTGTTCATATTATCTCATTATTTTCTAGATATGAATGGTTATTCTAGTTGTGATAGATCATTGTGAAGTGTCTAAGTAGTAAAAAAGTAGTATTGTGTGTAAGATTTGGGTAGTCTAGTAATGACATGAATTCCATGTTTGGTAGTAATTTGTAAAAAAATTGAATTATATAGTGGAAGGGGAGAGAAATTTGCCTCACCCACTGGATTTTCCCCACACCGCATTTCTTAAGGTCATATAGTGTGTTCATCTTATGATTTTTCTTATCTTATGTTCCTTTTTGATGTTAAATATGTTTCATATTTCATTTTTAACACTTTTTTATTCCTATTTTAGAACTAAAATTAGTCTATAATAATCATCTATCAACCATATGTTGAGCTAGGAGTATAGGATTCGTGTTGGTTAAATTAGTGTGTAATATCCACCTAGTTACCATAAAATGTAGTTATATTTTTTTTATTAAGTGTAAAAGTGGGTTTTTTAAAGGTCCCAAACCCTTTTTACAGTGAAATATAAATATGGATCAATGAATATCAAAGGATCGAAGATAAAGCAAGGATACTAAATATCTCAAACATGAAACCATCAAATGCACTAAGTTTTCACCAAAGAACAACAAACAAGCGAAGACATATATATTACACTTTGTGTTTATTGTGATTAATCTTCATTCTAGGATAGATGGCCTCTTATTCAAGAGATGTGATATAAGTGAATTCATTTATGCAATTTAGGATTTGAAGATAATATCTTAGAGTTTCAAAAACTTCTAGAACTACTATTGAGTTGTCCATGAGTTGTATATAATCTATAGAAACTTAATGTTTCTAAAACTATCCTCAACCTTTTTTGGTGGATTCCTTGGGCCCTTCATGAGATGGAGGGTCTTAAGCACAACCAACTAAAAATTTGATAGAGATTATTCCTTATTTTTTGTTGGTTCCTCAACAATAAAACTTGGAGTAAAATCATTTAAAATTGAGGCCTTTGAAGAAACCCTACCTACCTACACCTTCAAAGAAAGACTACTCAGCCAAACCTCCCAAGAAGGAGGGAAATGTTTTTTATTTTGTAGAAAACCAAAAGTTGAATTGTCTTTCATAATATTTTGAATCATTTTTGGTTTATCTTTTAACTCTCTACTGACATAGCCATTAGGGCATTTCCTCTTTAAATGACATGTTTATTGACATCCATAGCATCATATTCTAAGATTATCATAATTAATTAGTTGTATCCAAATGTCCTTGCTTGATTTAAGAGTTGTGATTTTTTCCCCTGGGACAGTCACACTCATCAAGACCATTATTTTAACTTTGCTCATTTGGATTTTGTGATTCAAATTTTCTTTTGTTTGTTCATCCATAAAAATATATTCTCCAATGGCATACCCTATTTTAGTTAAAATTTATCCACCCTAAAACTCTAAGGGGAGATTGTAGATATTTACCCAAATAGGAATCGCATATGTGTTTTTGGTTAGATAGCTAGAACCTCTACACCATTATTTAAAAAAGATGCCTCTTTGGCCCATGAACCATATGGATCTATTTTACAAGACATAATCCATATCTTCTAAACAAGAGAAATAAATAAAAAAATAAATTATTGTGGATGAGAGGAATGTGGAAATTTTTATTAGTTCAAAGCAATCTAATTTCTTTCCTCAACTCCTAAACATTTAGTATTATTCCTCTGACCTAGAAGATGAGTTTTTGAGCTTTGAATTAAGCCACATCTAACTAGAAATAATATTCTTCTACAATATTTACTAGTGTTGAAGTTGTATAACCAGTTGCATAAATAATCATTATTGCATTTTCAAACCCTTTGGTAGCAACCCCACCATCTTTATTTATAAAAAATAGGGGTTGTTATGTGTTCATCATTTCATTACTTAGAGAAATTTCATTATTCTAAGATAGTATTTTTATCTCTTTATTTGTGATTCTAGCACTCAGTGTCTATTATCTCATCACTTTGAACCATTTATTCCATCACTTAGTGATCATTATTCCATTGATTAGAAACCATTGAATCATCACTTTGAAATAATCGATCCATTGCCCTGCCACAACCATTTCATCATTGTCATTTTCCCTCTTATTTCCATTTTAAAATTTTCCTTCCATATTATGCCAATTCTCCTTATTAAATCAAGGTTACTATCCAAAATGTAGTTATGCCTTGATTATAAGTCCTTGAGCAGAAATATGGCAATGTAAAGTGTACCTATACTTTTATTTATCTTGATGCTTGTCCATCAAACTTGTTAATACTTTTTATTAAAAAATATCTAGGATTTTTGTATATATAATCATCTCATGTTTAATTTAATAGCCTATTGGTACATAAATTGACCAAATAAAAGACACATAATTGACATACATGGATCCACACATCAAAAGGATGTGAAGAATGGAAAAAGGGATCACAAAAAGGTTGTTGATAGAATCAATGAATTATTTAATCTGACCCAACATAAGTAAATATAAAATATGAAGGGATAAAAATAGAAAAATACCTAAATGCACAATATATAAATAGAAAATAGAATAAATAAAGACCACAAGATCACATAAAGAAGAAAGAAAATAATGAAAACACACATAATTATGCCAATAAGACCCTAATTTTCACTAATGGATCATATATATAAATAAAATAAAAATCACTTTAATAATTATCATTTTACCCAATTTAGGTGTCTACAACTTGTTCATTTTACTTTGATATGTCTACATGCACACAAATCAAAGTGGGACATTATGTAGACACCTAATTTTGATTTAGGGGTAGTTTTAGTTGTCAAATTACATGGTTTTAGGGTATTTATGTGTTTATTTATCATCAATTCATATGAAGCCTTTTATGATACATTTTTCATCACATTTTATCCATGTTCTACCCTATTTCACTTGATTCCATTTCTCTCTCCTCATTCTCTATTTTCTTGTGGTTTTGGGCTTCATGTATGAATTCTACATAGTAGGGTTTTGGGTTGCCATGACCATACCTGTGTGGTTCTTGTGTGGGACCTTGTGACCTTTGTTTTGGGTCCATTGTGCCTTTTGTTCCCCATTTTTTGGCCTTTCCCATTCATTGTGTGCTATATTGAGTGTTAATTGGTCTTAATTTTAATTTGATAAGTCTATAAATACATGTGTGCATTAGTGCATATAGGAAAATTAAAAAGGCATGCAATTAGTGATAAGTGAATGTGAAAATAAATATTTGAGTATTTATTAAAGAGATATATTATGTTATAAAAAAATCCATCATTTAGAGCAGATTTAAAACATTTTGTATTCATGTGCCACTTGTTCATGCTAGCATGAAAATTCATATAGGATTAGGTCTTGCATCTATGAATTGTTTGTTGAATTATATAGAATGTTATTTTCTATTTATTATCCATAGTAAGGACCTAATAATAATAATAGATGGATAACACTAGTCCCCCATTTATTTCCCTATTTTTTATTACTCTTTGATGAGTTGTGAGGGTTGTAGAAAAAGAAATTAATTTTCTAAAAATCTGCACAAAATTATGAAACGTGAATGAGGTTTTCATATCCTTAGAATAAAGAAATAGGATTACAAAATAAAATTTTAGAAATTTACAATTTTTCAAACCTTATCTTTCCATTTTCAAAACTAGTCTTTCCATTGTCGGAGTCATTATTTCCACTACTAAGAGTATGCACCCCAAAAATCTCTCTTTTTGTGCTAGGTTTTCTACATATTTTTTCATTTTACCTTATAGAATTTTTTTTGTATGGTTTATTTCTGATGAAAATTCCTTGATTCACAATAAATCAGATATTTTTCTAAAACCCTCAATATATATTTTGGTCTAATCAAATTAAATGCAATAAAATAACAAAATAGACCTAATCACAATTTTATATATAAATAATTACAATAAAGTATGTATATAAAGTAGACCTAATTACAATAAAGTGTGTGTGTGTGTGTGTGTGTGTGTGTGTGTGTGTGTGTGTGTGTGTGTGTGTGTGTGTGTGTGTGTGTGTGTGTGTGTGTGTGTGTGTGTGTGTGTGTGTGTGTGTGTGTGTGTGTGTGTGTGTGTGTGTGTAATATAAAGTACACATAATTCTAATAAAGTGTGTGTATATATATATATATATCATTACAATTAAGCATATATATACTTTATTATAATTAGGAAATACTTTATTACATTAAATTTGATTAATCTAAATTGTATGTTGTATGGATAGGTGTATTATATTTTGATCTGAAACCACATTTCCCCATATCATAAATACTATACTCGATCTAAACGGTTAACTCTTCAAAAAATTATTAATGTAATTTTAATTTATTACAACCATGCTTAGTATTATTCATCACAAAATTCCCTTCTTTTAAATCCCTTGTTAGTACCTACCTTTATGTTAGGTTGTGGAGCTAAAAGCTTCACTGATGCAAGCAGGGAAGGAGGTTGCGAAGGGTTGCAGAGTGTCACAGACACCGGCGTCGGTCAGGCCAACCGACATCGACAGGATAAGGCAGGAGAGCAATCGACATCAGTCAGAAGTCGGCCGGCGTCGGCACCCCCCAGGCAGACAGGGACCGACGTCGATCACCTGTGTGGTTCGGACTGTGAATGTTACAGGCAGTTAGCTAATGAACCAAGTGTTTGCATGTCAAGAGCCAATTTTAGACTAAGAGTTGCGGATCTAATTATTTTAATTAGGTGTCTAATTATTGTTTGCATGAGATATATTTAAGAGACTCATTGGTTGTATTGTAAACTTGTGCTAGAGAGTAAGAGAGCAATAATATAAGCTCCTTCAGAGAGAAGAGAGCAATGGTGTGTTCCTCCTAGTGCCACATTACCAAGTGTGGGTGCTGGATTGGAGAATCAACAAGGTTCTTCATGTATCTATGATCTTGGTCATCAGATGAGCATGGCTACAATAGGAGATCTACATGGTAAGTAAGATCATTGATTTGTAGGTGTATGTGTGTGCAAGATCAAAGTTCACAGGTGTGTAAAACCAGATTGATTTGCAGGTGTGCAAAATCAAATAGGACAGCAACACAACAGGGAGCAGAATCAGGGGGGATCTACTAGGAGTACAATGTGTACTCAGATAGAGTAAAGAGGAAGGCAAGGGAGTTCCTTCCATAAGTAAGGTCGATTGAGGTGCAGGTTGTTGTAGGTTCAGGGGAGATCTACTTGAAGTACGTTTGTGTACTTGTGGAGTGCATGGAGCATAGGTGTAAGGTGAACACCAACTTTATGTTTGATTTGGGTGTTGGGACCTAAGAGAGAGAGCTTTGAGGGAAGATTTATTGTTTATGCCCTAGAGGTGTGGGAGCCCTAGAGGTGTGTAAGGAAGAAGAACTGTGACAACCTTCTTTGTTGTATTTCCTTTTGAAAGAGTTTTAATACAAGTTGTGTATTGTCTCTCATATCATGTGTTATTTTTGAATTCTAGTTACTTGTGTATTCTGGTTAATTTTTGCATATTAAGTTGCTTGGTAATCAATTGTGTGCTTCCGTTATTTTATCCCAACACGTGGTATCAGAGCTAAGGTTGCAGGGAGCAGGTTTTATGTTTGGTTACAGGTCACTCTCAGGGGTTTCTAATTGAGTGGGAGTAGAGCAATGGCAGATAAAAGTAAGCTAAGAATGGAGGAGTTGAAAAGCACAGATGGTCACTTACGGTCCTATGGAAAGAAAGAGTAGGTAAAAAAATATTGTTGGTTGGTAGCAGATCAGCATGAAGGAACTGAAGATGCAGATGTTGCAGGTGTTGTTGCATAGGATGCTTTGGGAGGTTTCTTGGATAAAATTGAATCTTGGATAATAGATTATGTTGTCTCTTTCCATGTAGCCCCAGGGAGAGGAGCTGGTGAGCCTTGTCAGATTATTGGCAAAGGGGAAGTGAAGCTAAAATTGTAGGTGGCCAACACATGGGTGTTGAAGGAGGTCATGCAGGTCCTAGGTTTGGAGATGTGGCTAATTTCTTCAGAAAATTTGGGTGATGAGAGATGCATAAGAACTCTCACAGTGGATGCACTTGAATTAGCTGGTGGTAAGAAAATAGGTACTTTTTATCTACTTATTTATATTATTGATTCTTCTTATGTTGTAGAGACGTGGCTTTGTAGGCTTGGTCACATGAGCAAGAAGGAGATGCATGTTATTAAGAGGAAGACTGATATATTTGATAGGCTTAAGAACTAGAAAGCCTTGGTGTTTATGGAGGAGATGGCAGACAAAGACCAGTGGATGGAGTTGGATACTTCTGAGTAGGGCAGTTTAGACATGGGTTTTGATTCAAAGGAGCTCGCAGGTAAAAAGTCATCACTCACAGGCAAACACAGGTACCAGCATCAGTAGAAGGACCAATGTCAATAGTAGGTAAGACCGACATCGGTCAAGAGGACCGACGTCGGCAGCAGGAGGACACCGACATTGGTAGGGTTGGTATTCAGGACAGGCGCATGAAACCGACGTCGGTTGGATACAGACTGTGTGGTGACTGAGGTCAGTCACTGCAACAGATTTTGGGTGGATAGCAAGCTATCAAGGAGTCTCAAACACCCATATGGAGGACTGAAGATGGTAAGTAAGCCTCAAATTTGTTGTTCCTATTCTTTATACTAGTTGTTGACTGCAGAGCAGGAAGGATCCAGAAAACAGTGGGAGCTTGGCAGGAATATGATGTAAAACCAAGTGGGAGATTTGGTAAAGTTGCCAGCCAGTATGAAAGCACAGAGATGAATGGATACCTTAGTTGAAGAATAGAGAGAATGGACACATGAGATAGAAGATTGGTCATATGGTCTTGAGGAAGCTGCAGGACAGTGGTATAGGGTTTGACAGGTGGATGACAAAGCATGACTTTAGTCAATGTCAGGGTAACTACTATGGTTTGTCTTACCAAGGGGATGATGGTCATGACATTGTCCTGTTACTGTATGTGGATGGTATGTTTGCTAGCAGGTTTGTACATATAGGGTTTTGCTGAGCTAAGGGTAAGATTAGTGTAGTGGTTTGCTATGAAGAATTTGGAGCAGCAAAATTCTTTGGCATGGGAGATCACAGGTTGATTTTGTCTCCAGTGGGAGCTGATGTGAATTAGGTGTTGGTGAGGTTCAGGATGCAAAATCGGAGCACACCAAGGGCTGGATAGTTAAGTTTCCGAAATCACATGAGGTCTGGTATAGACCTGAGTTTGGCCAAGCAGTGGGTGTTATCAGAGAGTTAGTAGCCAATTTGGGGAAGTGGGTTCTCAGGGATGTGAGAGGGACCAGCAGCAGGGATTCATTTATTTAGGGTCAAGACTTTACTACATGGGTTTGTAGGTTCAGATGTGGCAGGGTACTCGGATGACAGGAGGTGCACCAAAGGTTGTGTGGTGGGTTGTCTTCAAGATTGATCTTGAAGAGGGATACAAGCCAAGAAATAGATTAGATAGGGTACAGGTATAGGTACAGTGCAGCTGTTTATCTCCAAGTAGGAGATTGTTAGGTTATGGAGCTAAAATCTTCACTGATGCAAGTAGGGAAGGAGGTTACGAAGGGTTGCAGAGTGTCACAGACACCGGCGTCGGTTAGGCCAACCAACGTTGGCAGGATAAGGCAGGAGAGCAACCGACGTTGGTCAGAAGTCGGCTGGCGTCGGCACCCCCCAGGTAGACAGGGACCGACGTCGGTCACCTGTGTGGTTTAGACTGTGAATGTTACAGGCAGTTAGCTAACAAACCAAGTGTTTGCATGTCAAGAGCCAATTTTAGACTAAGAGTTGCAGATCTAATTATTGTAATTAGGTGTCTAATTATTGTTTGCATGAGATCTATTTAAGAGACTCATTGGTTGTATTGTAAACTTGTGTTAGAGAGTAAGAGAGAAATAATATAAGCTCCTTCAGAGAGAAGAGAGAAATGGTGTGTTCCTCCTAGTGCCACAGTACCAAGTGTGGATGCTGGATTGGAGAATCAGCAGGGTTCTTCATGTATGTATGATCTTAGTCATCAGGTGAGCATGGCTACGATAGGAGATCTGCATGGTAAGTAAGATCATTGATTTGTAGGTGTATGTGTGTGCAAGGTCAAGGTTCACAGGTGTGTAGAACTAGATTGATTTTCAGGTGTGCAAGATCAGATAAGACAGCAACACAACATGGAGCATAATCAGGTGGGATCTACTTAGAGTACAGTGTGTACTTAGATTGAGCAAAGAGGAAGGCAAGGCAGTTCCTTTCATAAGTAAGGTTGATTGAGGTGCAGGTTATTGCAAGTTCAGGGGAGATCTACTTGAAGTACGTTTGTGTACTTGTGGAGTGCGTGGAGCACTTGTGGAGTACATGGAGCATAGGTGTAAGGTGAACACCAACTCTATGTTTGAGTTTGGTGTTGGGACCTAAGAGAGAGAGCTTTGAGGGAAGATTTATTGTTTATGCCCTAGAGGTGTGGGAGCCCTAGAGGTGTGTAAGGAAGAAGAACTGTGGCAGCCTTCTTTGTTGTATTTCCTTTTGAAAGAGTTTTAATACAAGTTGTGTATTGTCTCTCATATCATGTGTTATTTATGAATTCTAGTTGTGTATTCTGGTTAATTTCTGCATATTAAGTTGTTTGGTAATCAATTGTGTGCTTCTGTTATTTTATCCCAACACGTGGTATTAGAGCTAAGGTTGCAAGGAGTAGGTTTTGTGTTTGGTTACAAGTCACTCTTAGGGGTTTCTGATTGAGTGGGAGTAGAGCAATGGTAGATGAAAGTAAGCTAAGAATGGAGGAGTTGAAAAGCATAGATGGTCACTTACGGTCCTATGGAAAGAAAGAGCAGGTAAAATAATATTGTTGGTTAGTAGCAGATCAGTATGAAGGAACTGAAGATGTAGATGTTGCAGGTGTTGTTGCACAGGATGCTCTAGGAGGTTTCTTGGATAAAGTTTAATCTTGGATAATAGATTTTGTTGCCTCTTTCCATGCAGCCCCAGGGAGAGGATCTGGTGAGCCTTGTCAAATTATTGGCAAAGGGGAAGTGAAGCTGAAATTGTAGGCGGCCAACACATGGGTGTTGAAGGAGGTCATGCAGGTCACAGGTTTGGAGATGTGGCTAATTTATTCAAAAAAATTGGGTGATGAGAGATGCACAAGAACTCTCACAGCAGATGCACTTGAATTAGCTGGTGGTAAAAAAATAAGTACTCTTTATCTACTTGTTTATATTACTAATTATTCTTATGTTGTGGAGAAATGGCTTTGTAGGCTTGGTCACATGAGCAAGAAGGAGATGCATGTTCTTAAGCAGAAGACTAATATATTTGACAGGCTTAAGAACTAGAAAGCCTTGGTGTTTATGGAGGAGATGGCAGACAGAGACCAGTGGATGGGGCTGGATACTTTTGAGCAGTGCAGTTTGGACATGGGTTTTGATTCAAAGGAGCTCGTAGGTAAAAAGTCATCACTCACAGGCGAACACAGGTACTGGCATCGATAGGAGGACTGGCATCAGTAGTAGGTAAGACCGACGTTGGTTAAGAGGACTGACATCAGCAGCAGGAGGACACCGACATCGATAGGGTTGGTAGTCAGGACAGGTGCATGGAAACAACGTCGGTTGGATGCAGACTGTGTGGTGACCGAGGTCGGTCACTGCAATGGATTTTGGGTGGATAGCAAGCTATCAAGGAGTCTCAAATGCCCATATGGAAGACTGAAGATGGTAAGTAAGCCTCAAATTCGTTGTTCCTATTCTTTATACTAGTTGCTGACTGCAGAGCAGGAAGGACCAGGAAATAGTGGGAGCTTGGTAGGAATATGATGCAGAACCAAGCGGGATATTTGGTAGAGTTGCCAGCTGGTATGAAAGCACAGAGATGAATGGATACCTTGGTTGAAGAATAGAGATAATGGACACGTGAGACGAAAGACCAGGTCATATAGTCTTGAGGAAGTTGCAGGACAGTGGTACAAGTTTTGACAGGTGGATGACAAAGCATGACTTTAGTCAATGTCAGGGTAACTACTATGGTTTGTCTTACCAGGGGGATGATGGTCATGACATTATCCTGTTACTGTATGTGGATGGTATGTTTGCTAGTAGGTTTGTACATACAAGGTTTTATTGAGCTAAGGGTAAGATTAGTTCAGTGGTTTGCTATGAAGAATTTAGAGCAGCAAAATTCTTTGGCATGAGAGACATGGGAGATCACAGGTTGATTTTGTCTCTAGTGGGAGCTGATGTGAATCAAGTGTTTGTGAGGTTCAGGATGCAGAATCTGAGCACACCAAGGGCTGGACAGTTAAGTGTCTGAAATCACATGAGGTTTGGTATAGACCTGAGTTTGCCCAAGCAGTGGGTGTTGTCAGAGAGTTAGGAGCCAATTCGGGGAAGTAGGTTCTCAGGGATGTGAGAGGGACCAGCAGCAGGGATTCATGCTATTCAGAGTCAGGACTTCACTACATGGGTTTGTAGGTTCAGATGTGGCAGGTTACTCGGATGACAGGAGGTGCACCAAAGGTTGTGTGGTGGGTTGTCTTCAGGATTGATTTTGAAGAGGGATACAAGCCAAGAAATAGATTAGATGGGGTATAGGTACAGGTACAGTGCAGCTGTTTATCTCCAAGTGGGAGATTTTTAGGTTATGGAGCTAAAAGCTTCACTGATGCAAGCAGGGAGGAGGTTGTGAAGGGTTGCAGAGTGTCACAGACATCGGCATCGGTCAGGCCAACCGATGTTAGCAGGATAAGGCAGGAGAGCAACTAACGTCGATCAAAAGTCGGCCGGCGTCGGCACCCCCCAGGCATACAGGGACTGACATCAGTCACCTGTGTGGTTCGAACTATGAATGTTATGGGTAGTTAGCTAACGAACCAAGTGTTTGCATGTCAAGAGCCAATTTTAGACTAAGAGCTGGGGATCTAATTATTGTAATTAGGTGTCTAATTATTATTTGCATGAGATCTATTTAAGAGACTCATTGGTTGTATTGTAAACTTGTGCTAGAGAGTAAGAGAGCAATAATATAAGTTCTTTCAGAGAGAAGAGAGCAATGGTGTGTTCCTCCTAGTGCCACAGTACCAAGTGTGGGTGCTGGATTGGAGAATCAGTAGGGTTCTTCATGTATGTATGATCTTGGTCATCAGGTGAGCATGGCTATGATAGGAGATCTGCATGGTAAGTAAGATCATTGATTTGCAAGTGTATGTGTGTGCAAGGTCAAGTTTCATAGGTGTGCAGAACCAGATTGATTTGCAGGTGTGCAAGATCAGATAAGACAGCAACACAACATGGAGTAGAATCAGGTGGGATCTACTTGGAGTACAGTGTGTACTCAGATAGAGCAAAGATGAAGGCAAGGGAGTTCCTTCCATAAGTAAGGTCAATTGAGGTGCAGGTTGTTGCAGGTTTAGGGGAGATCTACTTGAAGTATGTTTGTGTACTTTTGGAGTGCGTGGAGCACTTGTGGAGTGCGTGGAGCATAGGTGTAAGGTGAACACCAACTCTGTGTTTGATTTGGGTGTTGGGACCTAAGAGAGAGAGCTTTGAGGGAAGATTTACTATTTATGCCCTAGAGGTGTGGGAGCCCTAGAGGTGTGTAAGGAAGAAGAACTGTGGCAGCCTTCTTTGTTGTATTTCCTTCTGAAAGAGTTTTAATACAAGTTGTGTATTGTCTATCATATCATGTGTTATTTTTGAATTCTAGTTACTTGTGTATTCTAGTTAATTTCTGCATATTAAGTTGTTTGGTAATCAATTGTGTGCTTCCGTTATTTTATCCCAACACATGGTATCAGAGCTAAGGTTGCAGGGAGCAGGTTTTGTGTTTGGTTATAGGTCACTCTCAGAGGTTTATGATTGAGTGGGAGTAGAGCAATGGTAGATAAAAGTAAGCTAAGAATGAAGGAGTTGAAAAGCACAAATGGTCACTTACGGTCCTATGAAAAGAAAGAGTAGGTAAAAGAATATTGTTGGTTGGTAGCAGATCAGCATGAAGGAACTGAAGATGCAGATGTTGCAGGTATTGTTGCACAAGATGCTCTAGGAGGTTTCTTGGATAAAGTTGAATCTTGGATAATAGATTTTGTTGCCTCTTTCCATGCAGCCCCAGGGAGAGGAGCTGGTGAGCCTTGTCAGATTATTGGCAAAGGGGAAGTGAAGCTGAAATTGCAAGCAACCAACACATGGGTGTTGAAGGTCATGCAGGTCCCAGGTTTGGAGATGTGGCTAATTTCTTCAAAAAATTTGGGTGATGAGAGATGCACAAGAACTCTCATAGTGGATGCACTTAAATTATCTTGTGGTAAGAAAATAGGTACTCTTTATCTACTTGTTTATATTACTAATTCTTCTTCTGTTACAGAGACGTGGCTTTGTAGGCTTGGTCACATGAGCAAGAAGGAGATGCATATTCTTAAGCAGAAGACTGATATATTTGACAGGCTTAAGTACTAGAAAGCCTTGGTGTTTATGGAGGAGATGGCGAACAGAGACCAGTGGATGGGGCTGGATACTTCTGAGTAGGGTAGTTTGGACATGGGTTTTGATTCAAAGGAGCTCGTGGGTAAAAAGTCATCACTCACAGGTGAACACAGGTATCGACATCGGCAGGAGGACCAACATCAGTAGTAGGTAAGACCAATGTTGGTCAGGAGGACCAATGTCGACAACAAGAGGACATCGACGTCGACAGGGTTGGTAGTCAGGACAGGCACATGGAACTGACATCGATTGGATGCAGACTGTGTGGTGACTGAGGTCGGTCACTGCAATAGATTTTGGGTGGACAGCAAGCTGTCAAGGAATCTCAAATGCCCATATGGAGGACTGAAGATGGTAAGTAAGCCTCAAATTTGTTGTTCCTCTTTTTTATACTAGTTGCTGACTACAGAGTAGGAAGGATCCAAGAAACAGTGGGAGCTTGGCAGGAATATGATACAGAACCAGGTGGGAGATTTGGTAGAGTTTCTAGCCGATATGAAAGCATAGAGACAAATGGATACCTTAGTTGAAGAATAGAGAGAACGGACATGTGAGATGGAAGACCAGGTCATATGGTCTTGAGGAAGCTGCAGGACAGTGGTATAGGTTTTGACAGGTGGATGACAAAGCATGACTTTAGTCAATGTCAGGGTAACTATTGTGGTTTGTCTTACCAGGGGGATGATGGTCATGACATTATCCTGTTACTGTATGTAGATGGTATGTTTGCTAGCAGGTTTGTACATACAGTGTTTTGTTGAGCTAAAGGTAAGATTAGTTTAGTGGTTTGCTATGAAGAATTTGGAGCAGCAAAATTCTTTGGCATGGGAGACATGGGAGATCACAGGTTGATTTTGTCTCCAGTGGGAGCTGATGTGAATCAAGTGTTAGCAAGGTTTAGGATGCAAAATTGGAGCACACCAAGGGCTGGACAGTTAAGTGTCCAAAATCACATGAGGTCTGGTATAGACCTGAGTTTGCCCAAGCAGTGGGTGTTTTCAGAGAGTTAGGAGCCAATTCGGGGAAGTGGGTTCTCAGGGATGTGAGAGGGACCAGCAGTAGGGATGCATGCTATTCAAGGTCAGGACTTCACTACATGGGTTTGTAGGTTCGAATGTGGTAGGGTACTCGGATGACAGGAGGTGCACCACAAGTTGTGTGGTGGATTATCTTCAAGATTGATCTTGAAGAGGGATACAAGCTAGGAAATAGATTAGATGGGGTACAGGTACAAGTACAGTGTAGCTATTTATCTCCAAGTGGGAGATTGTTAGGTTGTGGAGCTAAAAGCTTCACTGATGCAAGCAGGGAAGGAGGTTACAAAGGGTTGTGGAGTGTCACAAACACTGGCATCAGTCAGGCCAACTGACATCGACAGGATAAGGCAAGAGAGCAACCGACGTCGATTAGAAGTTGGCCGGCATCGGCACCCCCCAGGCAGACAGGGACCGACGTCGGTCACCTGCGTGGTTCAGACTGTGAATGTTACAGGCAGTTAGCTAATGAACCAAGTGTTTGCATGTCAAGAGCCAATTTTAGACTAAGAGCTACGGATCTAATTATTGTAATTAGGTGTCTAATTATTATTTGCATGAGATCTATTTAAGAGACTCATTGGTTGTATTGTAAAATTGTGCTAGAGAGTAAGAGAGCAATAATATAAGCTCCTTCAGAGAGAAGAGAGAAATGGTGTGTTCCTCTTAGTGCCACAGTACCAAGTGTGGGTGCTGGATTGGAGAATCAGCAGGGTTCTTCATGTATGTATGATCTTGGTCATCAAGTGAGCATGGCTACAATAGGAGATCTACATGGTAAGTAATATCATTGATTTGCAGGTGTATGTGTGTGCAAGGTCAAGGTTCATAGGTGTGCAAAACCAGATTGATTTACAGGTGTGCAAGATCAGATAGGACAGCAACACAATAGGGAGCAAAATCAGGTGGGATCTACTTGGAGTATAGTGTGTACTCAGATAGAGCAAAGAGGAAGGCAAGGGAGTTCCTTCCATAAGTAAGGTTGATTGAGGTGCAGGTTGTTGCAGGTTTAGGGGAGATCTACTTAAAGTACGTTTGTGTACTTGTGGAGTGCATGGAGCACTTGTGGAGTGCGTGCAGCACAGGTGTAAGGTGAACACCAACTCTGTGTTTGAGTTGGGTGTTGGGACCTAAGAGAGAGAGCTTTGAGGGAAGATTTACTATTTATGCCCTAGAGGTGTGGGAGCCCTAGAGGTGTGTAAGGAAGAAGAACTGTGGCAGCCTTCTTTGTTGTATTTCCTTCTGAAAGAGTTTTAATACAAGTTGTGTATTGTCTCTCATATCATGTGTTATTTTTGAATTCTAGTTACTTGTGTATTCTAGTTAATTTCTGCATATTAAGTTGTTTGGTAATCAATTTTGTGCTTCCGTTATTTTATCCCAACACTTTATGCATGGTGCTATACTTTTCACCGTAGGTAATTACTTTCTCTAGGAAATTGTGCTAGTGAATCAAAAGAGGCTATTACATGAAAAACTAACAATTTCACAATGTTAAGGATTTTTTTATTATTTTTAAGGATTTGTGTTAAACATTGATTAAAGGGTCTAGACTACCTCAAATGAAATCTTGGAAAAACCATAAATATTTCATAGAACTACTTGGATAGCAGCAAAAGTAGCGCACCTATTACAATAGTGTGATTTTTTATGCATATGGAAAAAACACTATATATTTATTATTTTTAGATGTATATGCCTATCAAGGGAACTAAAAGACTATTTGTGACTCTAGATGGTGAATATAAATCATAATCTTATCATAGTGCATAAGCAGTCCTACTATTTCTCAAAATGATTGGCAAATAGCACACAAGTATCCTTTCACACCACACACAAGTATCCTTTGACAAATGAAGTTAAGAATTCAATATAATTTGACAAATCCTCCTTAAAACACCATTAAATACCTAGGGTATCATTTTTCAATGTCAACCTCTGATCATGGAAGTCAACAAAAATTTGTGTTCCCATGCAACAAGAATACAAAAATCTAAGTAGCAATTACAAACTAAATTTCATACTTGCAAAGCAGTTGAAATAAGTTTTAACATAGAATAAGCATCAATTCACTACCATTCGTTAACTACAAAATAATAATAGCATTGATTGAACACAAAAGTATGCAAGATTGTTACCTTAAAAAAAATTGACTTAAAGTATGTTTAGATTCCATAAAGATGCAAAATTTTCACATCCTTCCTCTTGTATGAAAAATATGTGTTCATTTAAATAAAACCCCAAATACTATTAGCTATGCAAATTTAGATTTAAAAAATGATTTGAATGGCTAAAATTTCCTAAAATAATCTTAATTTTGCCTCAAATTTCATGTAAGAAATGAAAAAATTAAGCAAATTCTAAATATACCTTTAAAGGAAAAACATGCTACAATATGCATTTCAATTTAATGTTTTCTCTCGTCATCTTATACTTCATCTTCATATGCCTCAACATCCCATTAATCACCCTTGTCGGCCTCCTCACCCTCTACCTCTTCATATACTTCACCATCATAATCTTCATACATAGTTATTGCCATGGTTTTGAAATTACCATCACCGTGAGGTTAAGGTAATTTTACATGGGGTAGAATGCTTGTAGATCAAGAACATGACATATGAAAATAAGATATTCATTAACTTGGCTTTCATTGAGATCTGTTAAGACTTTTCAAGCTTATTCAGCCCATATGTTATTATATTTTAACCTCCATAAATGCAGTCTTCATAATATAAAAAAATAAACATTGCCATGATTCCCTACTAATTTCCAATATATTGGTTACACAAACCCACTTAAACATCTCTCTAGATTATATTCCCTCACCCATGGGAGAAATAAATGAGAAATTATTGAAACTATGAAATATGGCACATTCATTGGCCTCAGAGCCTTACTACCATTATTACCATGTTTATTATGTGGGTCATTCGACTTACTAAACTATAGTACCTTCTAGAGGTATCAAAATTTGATCCAATAAAAAAAATTTGGAAGACGTCGTTTAGTGAAGTTTGCAACTTTCACCATTTTCATCTTGTAGGATTGCAAATGTAATAGACATGACCATTTCCCTTGAGACTAGATGCAAAAAAGTCAAGAAAATGGGCATAAACTATGTTCATGGCTCCATTAGACTACTCTAGAAAGACGTGTGGGTTAAACTAAAAGCCCCATGTCTCCTCTTATTTAATATGTGCATAACATGGGAAAAATGGTAATGACTGAATGTATTATTATTGTATAAGAAATAAAAAAGTTACAACTCACATCCCTCTCTCCCAAGGCATTTACCTAGCTTACCACATTTATTACTGCTTTTTGCATCTCGAAAATGCATTTAATTATAATTTAGGATAATTTTTTCCTTTTTAACTACCCAAGGTGCAATGATTGTCCTTGTTCACCCTTTTCAAAAACTCATTCGCTAGAGATCAGGAAAAATAAGGGAGATGGCCCAATAGTTGAGTGGAGTCTAATAGTTGAGAGGGTATTTGAGGGTATGGAGCCCAAATATTGAACATATTTTTTATTAAAAGTAGATAAATTTTTCATTAATTACAAACACATTTATACCAGATATTTAAACATTGATAGTTTGCATTCATTCCTAAAAATATGAAAACTATACACAAGATATTATACTATTGTCAGTACATAATATGTCAATTTTAGATTTGCATGGATAAATACAAATATTGAATTCAATAATATAAAATTTATATTTATTTTCAAATTCAACATGTTAGAATCCTATCAACTTGACACAACAACTTGTGCAAAATTTTCAAACAACTCGTGCAACTATACATCCACTTTAACTTTAATTTTTTATTTTAAGATATAAATCTTGTGCAAACTATTCAAACAACTTGTGCAACAATACATCCACTTTAACTTTATTTTTTATTTTAAAATATATAACTTGTGCAAACTTTTTATATAACTTGTGCAATAATACATCCACTTTATCTTTATTTTTTATTTCAAAAGTGCAAATCATTGAAGCTAAACACATATTCCACTCTTTAATCCAATGGATGTACCTGCATAATTCAAAATAGACATAAGACTCACTAAAATCTTTAATGCACTATAAAAATAATTTAAAAAACTCAAAAATCAATCCATCCTTGCTCAAATAGGTGTACCACATAATTGAAAATATACATAAGACTCAACAAATTCGATAATGCAATCTAAAAACAAGTGAAAAAAAATCAAAAATAAATCCAAAATAAAATAAATGAACCAATGGGATGTAAGTCCATAGATCATAAGAGTTTTTAAAATTTTAATCTATAATTGCCTATATAAATAATAATTATTGTGTTTTGTTATTCCCATACTACTATTTATGAACATTTTTTCTAAAACTTTAAAGTATTTCATTAGCTACACCAAAATCAAGGAAGCAAACAAGAGGTTTCTAGTCAATTTTCTTAAAATAATTAAAACATTTCATTAATTGCACCATTAGCAAGCAAGCAAATAGTAGGTAAGCAAACAATAGACATAATTCACTAATTTATATTATTTTGATCCAATTATCTATATTTTATACACAATCTCTCATAATTTCCTTTGACAATCAAAATTGGGCATTTTATTGTATATGCATTCTAAAATGGGCCATATGTTAATTATTGTAATTTCATCTATTTTTTGGTTATTATGGCATATAAGTTTCTAATGTATAATTTAATTGAGTCTTCTTAACCTTTTTACCAAATTCATTTTTGTCATGTCCTTAATAATTTTCCAATTACATGAGTTTAATGTTTTATATATTTACTCATTTACTAGGTTGATATTATAACCAATTAATATTTAATATAAGTTGTTAGTTGATAAAAATTCCCAATTTTGATTGTCAAAAAATGTATATATTAACATACCCACCCACACACACACACACACATAACTCTTCCTCACAGTTACAATCCCAAACAATGTATTAATGGGAGCCAAATGTGGGATATTTAAATTTGATGTTGATGGATAGCTTAATGCATCTAATTTTTTATTCTATATTTCCAATATCTGATGTGGTAATATAGACCTATGGTTTTTATTATCGTGTAATGGGTTGTTATAGTGTCATTTTGGAGGTCCAAATGATCTGATGGTAACATCGCCAACAAAAATCTAAGTGGGTGTCAAAAGTTAGGCATTTAAACTCCAATTAATAGTACATAACCCATGGAATGAATACACTTGATTTGAGGTGACAAGGCATTAATGTATTAAAAAAAAAAAAAAAATTGGCATTCAGTGAACCCATACTTGACTAGTTCAAAGGGAAGAGTAGATGCAAAGTTAGTAACACATTATGTATGTTAAAATTTTATCAATTTATAATGCATGCTATTAAATTTTGCATATTTTATGATGCTAACATAATGACAATTTCAAAGACAGAGAGAACAGTTTGAAATATAAGTCTAAATATAAAAATAGGAAGAAGAGTGGATGTTACAAATTTAAGAGGTGAAAAAACTACAAATTTACAAAAAAAATATTACACTAATACACATGTGATAATAGGTCATTTATAAAGTAAGAAGGTATGCATCCATAGTCAGTAGACTATAACTAAAATTTATCATGATATAAAGGATGTTAAAAATAATGGATACTCCACTCGGTCTATAATAAAAAAAGGGGGGAATCCCTATAGCCACAATCACCTACTAGTTGTTGGTTATTAAAACTACCAAAAATGAGGGTCAACAATTTATTTTGTCAAAAGAGGAAGAACTTGAGGTTTTTCAATGGTGCAAATATATGGTATAACTTGGCCATGGACTATAAATTATATAACTCATGTCATATGTATCCCACATATGTCAAAATAGGCCCAACCCTTTTAAGGATGGAATACCTGACAAGTCTCAGTGAGGTGGCTTTAAGAAAAGGCACCTAGACTTATCCATTAGATTGATATAAGGATTGGATAGGTATATAAAATACCAACTAATTCCTTCCATTGTATATGAATTTTACAATAACTTGGATAAGGTTTTTGAAGCTAACCAGTATGGACCTTATAGAATTTGGAACTGTGATGAAATTAGACTACAGGCTAGTATGAACAATGGAATACGCTTCATAATAAAAAGAGGATGTCAAAGTGTTCATAAAATCATTATAAATATTAGGGAATGAATTAATATTATTTCTTTTGTTAATTTAGCATGCCAAAGTATTTGTAGATTCTATCTTTTCAAGGGAAAAATATAACTAAAAAACTACATTACACACTGTGAACCAGTAACATGTATGAAAGCCCAACAGAATATTTGGATGATAAAAGATTTTTTTTCTCAATTGGATACATTATTCAAAAGATAAATAGCATGTGGATTTTCTCATTATAATAAAACTTGTTGATTTTTTATGGCCATGGGAGTGATATCAAAATGTCAACTGTAAAAGAGGCTAGGAGTTTGGGAATTGATCTTGTTACTTTGCTTACCCACACTTCCCATAAGCTATAATTACTGTATTTAGGTGTCTTCTCCTCATTCAAAAATTATTTCAAATGTTAAAGGTCAAAGTGGATGGATCAAAATCACAAACTTTAAATCAATAGGTTTGACTTGGCTGAGTTAGGCAAAATAGCTTTAAAAAATGCACTTTCTACAGAAAATATAAATTCAAGTTTTAGGAAGATAGATATATGGCCACTAAACATATAGCCACTTATAGAATACATGGCACCAAGTGAATCCTATGAATTCTTAGATGAATATGTTGAGACTAAAATTCAAAACATTGTGTGGTTGGTTGGATATGGATAAGATAATATAGATGTAATTGTTCAATTTTAAAAAAGAGAAGGACAATTGACAATGACATTGTAGTTCCCATTATACCTAGTATCAAATAGGTTAACCATGTAAGCCAAACACAAGACTGTACTAAAAAAGGTGAAGAAATTGGTCAAGGAAATCATGTGTCTTAGGTTGAAGAACATGTTCTTGGAGAGGGGTTGAGCCTACCTTCACAAATAATCCAACCAAATTAGAACAAAGATGAGGCAACTGAACTAGGTGTTAACTTGGATTTTTCCAATGTAGATGTGGGTCTTTCAATACCATCCCCTCTTGCAATTGTACCTGATGAAGAGGTTGTGCACTACTATGCAGTTAAAAAGGATTTTCATCATTGTTATGATGAAATGAACTTACAAAAATAGGTGATAATGCATAAAATGATAATGAATAACCTGAATCCAATCAAAGTAAAGAAATTCTAAGGATATCAAGTTTAGATAGTTTCCTTAAACTGCTAATAGAGAGGGTTATGCATAATTCTAATTGATCATCAAATTGTGTAGTGAGATTTAGTAGGCAATCTCAAATCTTAACTACAGATGAGTTTTTAGAAATATTTCATGACCAAGAAACAAGAAAAAAGGAAATAGAGGAAATTAAGGCTGAGAGGAAACAAAAAATAGAAGAGAAGAAACCATTGAGATAAATTAACAGGGATTTGAAGGAACACAAAAAATTTGAGAACGAGTTAAAAAGGAAATAAAAAGAATAAATGGAAATGGAAAAGCATGAGAAGGAGCAAAAGAAGGAGCATCAAAAAAATATGAGGGAGTATGATAAATAAATGAAAGATATGGATGGATAGATAAGGTTAAAAAACATGGCAAATTCTTTTCCAGATCAACATCCAATTATGATGGAAATGATGAACATATATGTTCCTTATTTTGTAGGATCAGGAAATTATCTAGGTAGTCCACTTAATCCACCTAATCAATTTTAGATGACATGTTTTAATCAACAAGGGTGAATATTAAATTTGTAAGCATTGACAGGTGGTATGATGAACACTCTAACAATGTCAATGCCAGTAAAAAAACATAGCAAAGAAAGAGTTGATGGAGAAAGCTCTTGAAAAACCTTAAGTATGCAACATTTTATCATGAAGGAAGAATTTATTTAAAAACTACAAGTATGCAAATTTTTATCTTGGTTTTGAAGACTCGACAAAGGTTTTTGTTATAATGAGTGAGTATGAAATATCAGCCTTGTTTTCCACCTTAGTTTTTCTAGTCATGTTCAATGTTATGTTATGTAAATTGTATATCATATAAATAATAATATCTTATGGTTTTCCCATTTAAATTATTGAGCATTGGTATACAATTAGAATATGATATCATGGCATCCTTAATGACAATATTATATTTTTATGAATTTAATTCATACTATAATTGAAATTTTTATTTGTATGAATTGCATTCATGTAATTAATTATTGTTACAATATTATGCAAGCCATAAATTACACAAATTACTCTTAAATGGTTGGTAATTTTTTTAAGCCAAAATCACTCAATCTTAATGATTCATACATCGACATCACTAAATTAAACTACATTCACTAAAGTTTAAGAATTCATAGAGTGATTCACATATTGACAAAATTGTTTATTTTTTAACATACACTCAAAGCCCAATACTTGCACCCAGTTTGTCATTTTTGCAAACTTCAAAAGAAAAACCCCAGAATATTAAAAATAGACCCTTTTAAAAAAATTAAAATGTTTATTTGTATGAATTACATTCATGCAAAGATTGTTGTCATAATATTTTTCATGTCATCTATTACACAAATTAATGTTAAATGGTCAATATTTTTTGTTGGCTAAAATAACTCATTCTAAATGACTCACACATCAGCAACATTGAACTAAACTACATTCACTATAGTTTAAGAGTTCATAAAATGATTCACATATTAATAAAATTATTTATTTTTTAACAAATACTCAAATCCCGAGACTTACACCCAATTTGCCATTTTTTTAGAAGTCAAAAGAAAAAACCCATAATACTAAAAAAAATGCTTCGTTCTCAAAAAATTGAAATGATTACTTATATTAATTTAATTCATGAAATTTATTGTTGTCACAATATTATTCATGCCATCTATTACACAAATTAACCTTAAATTGTCAGTAATTTTTGTAAGCCAAAATCACTCTTTATGAATGACTCACACATTGACAAAACTGAATTAAATGACCTTCACTACAATTTAACAATTCATAGAATGATTCCTATAATGATAGAATTATTTATTTTTTAACAAACACTCAAAGCTTGAGACCTGCACCTAGTTTACCATTTTTGTAGAAGTCAAAATAAAAAACCTAGAATGCTAAAAAAGAACCCAAAATACTAGAAAAATCTTATAAAAAAATGAAATGATTATTTATATGAATTTCATTCATGCAATTGATTGTTGTCATAATATTCTTCATGCCATATATTACATAAATTAACCTTAAATGGTCGGTAATTTTTGTAAGCCAAAATCACTCATTCTAAATGACTCACACATCGACAACACTAAATTAAACTACATGCACTATAGTTTAAAAATTTACAAAATGATTCATATATCAATATAATAGTTTATTTTTTAATAAACACTCAAATCTTGAGAGTGGCACCCAACTCACCATTCTTTTAGAAGTTAAAATAAAAAAACCCAAAATACTAAAAAACCCTTCCTTTTTTGTAAAAAACCTCACCTATAAGTAGCGACGTCCAAACAAAATTCAAGGTTTAATCATTTTGAAAAAATAACCTAGAACACTAAAACAAAACACATTTCACCATTTCAAAAAAAATTAAAATAAAAAACCAAGAATACTAAAACAAAAAACCCGTAAGGTCCATGAGGGGAAGATGTAATCCCAAGAATCAACAACACAAATCTCATATAGGCAAAAATATTTTTTTAGCATACATTACAATAAATAGTCATAATTTTTAAACCGTTATGGCTCATAGCCTTAGTGAGGCATAAAATAACTTGCATGTAAGTGGTAGTAACACAATAAAATCCAAGGATTGGTCATGTTGAAAAACACTAATGGATATAGACATGGCTCTCCTAAAATGTGCCTTTACAAAGCCTTAAACCTGCACTCAACTCTCCATTTATACATAATTCAAAATAAAAAACCTAAATTACTAAAAGACCCATTCCTTTTAGATTGTGAGGGGTACATTAATTCTTTAACAAACACTCCAAGCTAGGTTCACATTTTTTTAACCATTTGGCTCATATCCTTAGTGTGGTATTAAAAACCTCACCTATAATTAGCATGGTGAAACAAAATCTAGGGCTTAACCATGTTAATAAATACTAGTGAAAATGGAGATGGATCTAGTGAAATATTGACCTAGTTTCACCCATGAAATATCCATGTTTGTGAATCCAAAGATGTGCACCCAGTTCACCATTTCTATGAAGACTTGCACCTAGTTCACCATTTATATATAAGTCAACATAAATAAACTTACAATACTAAAAAAAACCCATGAACCTGTTCGACATGCAAGCCACTAAACACTCAAAACCTCACTTGTAATCTCTAAAAATTATGTGTGGTAAGCCCAAATAGATTCAAAATGTCATTGGCATTCTTACCAAGCAAGAAGGTAGATTTTGGTCTTACTCACATCGCATCATCTCTTCCTTTTAACAGCAACACACATGCATGATGACCAGGGTGATTAAATGTAAGGATGGGAAATTTCAATTCCAAGTTATGGGAAGTAAATGTAGAGTGGTAAGGCATTAATTCCTTATCGACTTAAACTGAGTGTATCCATTCTATAAGATGTGTTATTAATTAGAGTTTAAATGCCTACATTTTAGTGCCCACATAGATTTTTATCGATGATGTTACCATCACTGACCAATTGGACCTCTAAAATTTTAATATAATGACCTACTACATGGTAATTAAAACCATGGATCTATATGACCATGTCAAATCTTAAAAAATTATAATTGGAAAATAGATATGTTAAGCTATAGATTAACATCAATTTTACATGTTGATGTGACATAGTTTAAGCACCACATAGGCATGAAGTTAGGGCACATGACTATTGGTTCCAATCCCTTATTACCTTCTCATCCCCCCAAAGCATTGGGCATCCCCTAGGAACATTCCCCAAAATTATTAAATATTAGACTTAGTCCAAGTTTCCCATATTTTACCTTTTTATATCAAGTTTTCATATTTTTTAAGAATCCAAATAGAATAATATTTTGTGCCATAAAACACATATTACCTTTTAATTAATTAAATCTAAATAATGGCATAGGTTTCATAAAGAGGTAAATACCAATAATATTGTCTTGTTAAATTCACCATTTATGTCTTTTAGAAACTCTTCCCCAAATCCATCTCAAGGTAAAAATAAAATTCACCTTCTTTCTAAAGGTATAATATGACTTATGCAAAAAAAATGTATCCATATCTATTTGCATATGTAATCTTGCATCGGTTGACTCGATTACATAAGAGTCACCTTTCATTGAAGAATCATCTTCATTTTTTTGGTTTAATTATTTTTAGAGTTGTTTATCTAAATTAGTTTTGGAGTATTCTAAGTAAGTTTTATATAGTTAAACACAATGAAATTTTTCATCTAATTAGTCTTAGACTTATTTAAATTTGATCACCATGTCAACATATTTATTTTAATTTTTAAATTACAAAATAAAAACATTTTTTAATAGATCATATCAAATCCAAATAAAAAATTGACACTACAAAAAACATGTAATATGTACCTAAAAAAACTACATATAATTAACCAAACCAATATAATACACTCATAAGATAACCACCATTGAATATAAAATTACATTTAAAATGACTTAAATGACACATGTTCTACTTCCTTGTATCTATGTTTAGTTTTTAGAATGAATTCATAGTATCAATGTCCATTGCAAAAGCTACTCCTCTTTTTGGTGGATTGAATGCATGAGACTTTATGTAAATAATTGATATATTAAATAATAATTTTCCCTTAGAATTTTAAGATATGTCATTAGCCAAATTTTAAATAGCATTGTTTGTGTTCATTGTAGACATTAAATACTTGAATCACCATTACTATAAAACTCTTCCACTTGATCCAATGTCTCATAGCAGAACACTTACTATTTTTTAAAGATAAACTTGCACGTTAAATTCAATTGACCATACATAAAGCAATGACACATAGCATTTGCATTTTTCTATCCTAAAAAAAGGTATGTACATTAGCCACTATGTAGCCCTTGTTGATAGTGTATTTGGTTAAGAATACCAAATAAGAGGGCATCCCATAGACTAAACGTATAATGTAGAGTTCAAATTTTCAATGTTTAAATTATTGCATTAGTATAATAAAAAAATATAGTAATATTATAATTTTATTATAAATAAATATCAAATTTAATGTAAAATTTCATCACACCAAGAATGGCAATATATTCCAATATATATTTAAAATAATTTTTACAAGAATCACCCAAGATTCTAATTGTCGAAGCTTTTTTAAATCCTTTGTTGATAGTGGGGAGGGTTAAAAGTACCAAATAAAAATACATTTAGAGAGTAAACTCTAATGGAATATTAAAATTTTCCATTTGAAATATATCTTGTTATTGAGGCATACACTTTCATATTTATTTTTTCCCTTCATTATGGAAGTTGTGTTGGTTGGTATTGTTTGCTTTGTGGTTTGGAGACTTGGGTCCCTCATTGTGTCCCAAGGTCGGTTTTTAGTTCCAACCTCTATAAAATCTATTTATTTTGGTTCATAACTTAGGTCAAAATAATAACCCTTATCAAAAAAAATTGTTACATTAATAACATATAAAAGGATGTAGTTTCACAATATAAAAAAATAATATCAAATTTAATATAAAATTTTCTCATATCATGAATGTCACAAATAATGATATATATTACCATGTCATTAAGTTTTATTTTACAAGTACAAATATTTTAAATATATAAATCTAAAATATGCCAATAGATATAAATCACTAGGTTCTTATTTTAGATTTCTCACATACCACATTGATTAGGTCAGTATGTATTCTACAATAGTAGCAAGGGAATGTAATGAAGTGATTTATTCACAATTAATTTTGATCTTAAATTTTATGTTTGTTTAAGCATCCTAACAATTTTGACCTTATATTTGATGTCTATTTGACTTCACTTAGAATTTTTTATTTTTGTTTAAAAATTTCAATCACAAAATGTAATATCTTGACCATATAGTGGCATTTGGAGCCCCCTTCTTTCACAATGGTGTAGCTAGATTGATATTATTTATCACTAGTCAATGGGAAATTGGTAGAGAAGGTAATAAAATTATTAATCAATATGGTATGTGAAAAATCCAAGATAAAAAACAAGATTGATATCTCTTAGAGATATTTCATAGAGATGTATTTAAGATATTTGTACTAGTTAAATATCAATCATGTGGTTATTATCTTATATTTTTCACATACCACATTGATCAATAATTACATTTCCTTTTTTGTTAATTCCCCATTGGTTGGTGACAATTGAGATCAATTTAGTTACACTATTATGTTGGACTCAACATAAAACTTTCTTAAAAAAAAATTGAAATATGTCTAAGAGATATCAATTGCAAGAATTTTATCTTAGATTTTTCATATACCACATTGATCAATAATTACATTACATTCTCTCCCAATTTTATATTGACTAGTGATAAATGACATATATTTAACTAAATAATTATGTTGGACTCAATACCAAACTTTCTAAATAAAAAGGGGCTCTAAACTCCACCATGTTGCTAAGATAATAATGATTTTTTGATTGACTTCTCTAAGCAAAAAAAACTTATGACAACCAAATAAATGTTAAATTTAAGGCTGAAATTATTCTATGACAATAAAATATAACATATAGCATAATTGTGAATAATTTACTTCATTACTCTCTTAGTACCATTGTGGAATGCCTATCAATGTAACAAGTATTGCCCGAAGTTCTAATTATCCATGTAGCTAGCCACAAATACCATAACTTCTTCAACATCTAATTAAAAGTGGCTTACAATAGCAGACTAGAAGATTTGGACATGTAATTATTGGTCTCTCTTTAGATTGTATAAATATATTAGTATAATGCAAATGTGATTTCATAGTAACAAATGAAATCTCACATGCTAGCTATTTTTCAAATGATCCATTTGAGATTATTGGCTTAGTGGTATAAGGCTTCACTTCTTCAAGAGTGACTTGAATTCAAATCCCTTACGTGACATGTTAGATGGAAAATATTGGAAAAGGGTTTCACCCTAAAGTTATAAAAAAATGGCATTATTTTAAGTTGAAAATCATATTTTCCACATATTATGTATTAGTTTATTTAATTCAAAATATACAATTTATTCTCAATATAAGGGAGATGACCTAGTAGTCATGTGCCCTAACTTTTCACCTATGTGGAACCTAAATTATGCCATGTCAACACTTAAAATTGACATTGATGTATAGCTTAGTGTGTCTACTTTTAATTATATATTTTTAGTATGTGATGTGTTAGTATGATTTATGGGTTTCAGTTACCAAGTAAAGGATCATTATAGATCCAATTTTAAGGTCAACCTAGTTGGTGATAATGACATACCCAAAAAAGTGGGCACCAAAAATGGGACATTAAAACTTAAATTAATAGCACTCAGCCCACAATATGAATGCAGTTAGATTAAAGTGACTGATAATTAACACCTCACCACCCTACATTTAATACATAGTGGTTGGGATTAAAGGATCCCATATCCATGATAATTCACACCTACCACTTTGCATCTTCATCCCTATCACTTTACATGTGTGTTGTTGTTTAAGGGAAGATCATATATAGGTATAAACAGTTGAATAAAGTAAATGTTGACTCTATAATGATGTTGGGAAGAGAAAAAGATGACTCTAAAATGACACCAAACCCCCACCTCCTCTCTTAGCTTTCACCTCCTCTCTTTTCAATGCCAAACCACCACCTACTTGGTAAGTATTATTTGTTTCCACCATTTATGAAAAATCAACATTTTGAGAGGGCTTACTTTTTCATGTGCTATTTGTTTTTACAATTAATCTATTAGGTGATGGCACTAGAATTTCACCTATAGTAAGTATTTGGCTTTGCACACTAACATTTCATAGCCCAAGTGAAGTAGATCTCTCATCAAATCCATCTCGATTTGCATCATTGTTCACTTACTGTCACTACTTAAAGGTGAGGTTTTTATAACTAAGGCTATGAGCCAAATGGTTTAAAAAATGTGAATATGGCTTTAAATATTTGTTAAAAAATAAATAATTTTTTAATATATATGAATCATTCTTTGAATTCTTAAATTGTAACTTAATTCAATGTATTCAATATGTGAATCATTCAAAATTAGTAAATATGGCTTAGAAAAATTAATAACCATATAAGGTTAACTTGTGTAATAGACCCCCACCTTCTCTCTTTTCTTATGCCTCCTCTCTTTTTGATTCCAAACCCTCACCTACTTGGTAAGTGTAATTTTCTTCCACCATTTATGAAAAATAAACATTCTATGAGGGCTTATTTTTTACATGTGTTATTTTCTTCCTCCATTAATCTATCGGGTGATGGCACTAGCATTTCATCTCTGAAAGGTCTCAATATTTGCACATGCAGACATTTCATAGCCCAAATGAGTACATCTTTCAATAGAGCCATCTTGATTTGCATTATTGTTCGGTTGCCATCGTTGCTTACAAGTGAAGTTTTTTATACCTTAATAAGGCTATGAGCGAAGTGGCTTAAAATTTTTGAATATGGCTTGGAATGTTTTTTTTAGATAAAAATTGTATGATTCAATTAAAATTAGAAATTAACTTCCTGATTTTATAATTTTAGACTAAGATTTATCTTCCCCAATAAATAATTATGCTACATATTTGTGTAAGTGTGAAGATGGAAGAAAGGTTTTCCATGGTTCCAAAAAGAGTATCTGCTTATCTTCAGTTAATTTATCTCTTAAGGTTAGTCATTTTTTAATAGTACCTTGACATGAAGTCAAATTTTTTTATGTTATTAACAGTTTCTGATGGTACTTTAATGATAATAAGGCTCCATGATTTCAAACCTAAGTTATTTAGACTAGGAAAAAACTAATGGTGTATGTATTTCATATCAAGTTTGGTAAACCCATAGAACAATGTAACATAATCTAACTCTCCATTATCAATGAAAAATACAATAATCAATTACATGAATGCAATTCATACAAATAAACTTTTGATTTAATTTTATGAATTGCATTCATACAAATATCCTATTTTCATAGATTTATTCACTACAAGAAAGGTTATGCCAATGTGTCAAGGTCATACAAATATCTTATTGTCAAGGAAGGTTTATCAATCTCACTACTCCATTTAATAATCAAGGGGAATTATGCACAAATCTATCTATTGGGAATACGTGCATAGTGTTGGTTAAGCACTATTAACTAAAGTTTCAATATCCCACTTTTATCACCCACTATGTTTTTGAATTTCTTTATCATCAATCATTTTGACCTTCAAAATGGATCTATAGTGACCCATTACATGGTAATTACAACCATGGCATTATATTGACATGTCACACCCTGAAAAATATAGAGTTAAGAAGTAGACACACTAAGTTATCCATAGATGTCAATTTTAAGTGTTGATGTGGCATAGTTTAGGGTGCATAAATATAGGCATGAAATTATTTTATAGACTCATCAAATGCATTGGTGAGAATATTTTATTGTTGACTAGAAGGAGCAATCAAAATCACCCTATAATAAAGGAGTTAATAAAGAATATCCACTATAATAGGGTGATTTTAAATGTCCCTAGTAGTGAATGAAAACCTTTAGGGCTTCCATCAACATGCCACATCTTCTCTTCCCTTCAACATAATGCACATTCAGGTGATAACTATTATGAATTGCATCTTTTAGAAAAAAAATCATTGCTATGAGATTTTAGGTTATAATTATATGTGGTTTAATAGGTATATGGTTCTTCATTTTTCCATCGCCACTAATAATGGATTTATAAGTGAAGTTATTTAACCTTAAATGCCATGATCTAAAATCTCTTATGATTTTGTTTCATTTTTTACTTCTCAAAAATATTCAGTCTTGGTTTAGATTTAATTATTTTGGTTTTGTAATTAATTATTTTATTTGGTTAAGTTTGAATAATATTGTAAGAAGAACCATTTGCATGAATGCAATTCATAGAAATACATTTTTTCATTTATTTGTATGGTTAATTTTATTTCATTAATCATGTTTCAATTTAATATAAACAAGTTTATGCCAATGTGAATCATAAAAGTATTATTAGGAGCTAAAAGTGAGACATTAAAACTTTAATTGATAGTGCTCACCCCAAGCTATGCATGTAGTTAGATCAAGGTGACCAAGCATTAACACATCACCACCATGAATTTAATACCCAGTAATTGGCATTGAAGGAATCCATCCCCACACTAATTCACACCTACCAATTTGCATCTTCATCCCTATCACTTTGCATGTGCATTTTTTTTATGGAAAGAGCAGATGGAATGCATTTGTGTTGCTCTTATAATGAAATAGGTTAAAAAATATTGAGCATGGCCTTAATATCTAGATCTTCACTGGTGTTTTTAAATGTGACTAATCCTTGAATTTTATTTATTGAGCCTTCACATTTTTATGGGATCTCCATTGATCATTTTTTCATCGATACTAACAATGGATTTACATGTGAGGTTTTTTTAGTTTGTCTTCACCTTAATTTGTCTAGTCACATCTAATGTTAAGTTATGTAAACTATTTATTTTAAAAATAATATCATCTTATGTTTTTTTAATTAAATTATTGATTATTTTTATACACTTAGAATAAACATGTTTTTATGATTTGCATTGGCATAACCTTGCTTGTAGTGAGTTAAAACAAGGATTTATCTCCCTCACCAAAGTTTTAGGTGATGGAGTGCAGGTATGGGCTCATTCATGCCCAAAATATTATCCTCGATGACAACATGATATTTATATGACTATAATTCATACATATAAATCAAAGGCTTATTTTTATGAATTGCATTCACATAAGTGATTGTTGTTACAATATTATTCATGCCATCTATTACACAATTTAACCTTAAATAGTCAGTAAATTTTTTTAAGCCATAATTACTCATTCTAAATGATTCAAAAATTGACTACACTGAATTAAACTACATTTACTATAGATTGATAGCCTTAGTGAGGTATAAAAAACCTCACCTCTAAGAATTAATGGATAAAAAAATCAAAGGATTAATCAAGTTTAAAAACACCACCTCAAATTGAGATGGCTCTCTTGAAAGCTCTGTTTGATTTGGGCTACGAAATATCTACATTTGTGAAACCCAAGACTTGCACCTAGTTCACCATTTTTGTAGAATATAATATAAATAAACCTAGAATACTAAAAAAACAATTCCTTTAAGTCTATGAGGGATAGATATATTCCAAATAAATAACCCTAAACTAAATTAAACTATAATTTCTATAGTGTAAGAATTCGCATACCGACAATATTATGTATTTTTTAATAAAAATTCCAATCCATATTCACATTTTTCATATTCATATTCACAAAATTATGTAAAGGCTAAAAAAATCTAATGATTAATCATGTTGAAAAAACACTAGTGCAAATCGAGATATTTGTGGTTGAAATAGAGTGTGCTAACAATAATACAATATTTTGTGTATAATTTTAAGATTTCATATAAATTAAGAGAGCATGTCAATATGTTATAATTGGGTATAAATATATCTATAATTAATGAAAATTCCATCCATTTTAAGTATAAAATGTGTTTATAATTTGGGTGCACACATGCATGTGTGTGTGTGTGTGTGTGTGTGTGTGTGTGTGTGTGTGTGTGTGTGTGTGTGTGTGTGTGTGTGTGTGTGTGTGTGTGTGTGTGTGTGTGTGGTGTGTGTGTGTGTGTGTGTAATGGGCATAGGTAGTTCAAAGAGATAAAATTGATATCTTACATTTTGACAACAATGGAAAAATGAGAGGTAAAATTTGGAAATATATATATATATATATTATATATATATAAATATATATATATATATATATATATATATAAACTTCTCTATAATTCTAATAGTATTTCTATGTATAACATCTGGTAAAAATCATGGGGTAGTTCAAAGAGCTAAAATGTATATCTTACATTTTGGAAAACTATGGAAAAGGAGTGTAAACTCTAGACAAAATATGTATTAAATTCTCTATAATTCAAATAGTGTTTCTATACATAACATCTAGTAAAAGGCTAGCATGTGTGTGTGTGTCTCTCTATCTCTCTCTCTCTCTCTCTCTCTTCTCTCTCTCTTCTCTCTCTCTCTCTCTCTCTTCTCTCTCTCTCTCTCTCTCTCTCTTCTCTCTCTCTCTCTTCTCTCTCTCTCTCTCTCTCTTCTCTCTCTCTCTCTCTACTCTCTCTCTCTCTCTCTCTCTCTCTCTCTGATACATATATATTGGAGATGTTTTAATTGGATTGTCATTGGCATGAGGTAGATATGATAACAGGGGCGTTAGAGGGGGAGTGATTATGTAGGTAATGTGAGCCAACAACGTGCAGCTTAAAAGATTTAATATTAGAGGTCTAATGGAATAATTAAAAACTTTGGCAATGTAAGCATGACCATAATATCTTGACTGTATGTAGAGATCATACATGAAAAAACTTTATCATCTACTAGATCTAATAATGTGGGTTGATATGAGAGAAACCTTGGTATTAGAACATTATCTAATTGGTTTATTATTATCTACACCATTATAATCCATAGTAATAGGGTGATAATTTTATAGAATGCTCAAAATTTGGCATAAGTGAATGAATCGACAATGCATACCAAGTTTTTGTCCTAATGTGTGACCAAAACATAGCTCTGTGAAGTGGTAGGATTATAGGGTATAGCCAACATCGATATGGGGAGAAGGCCATGTATTTTTTTTTCAAATGCATGCTAGAGGGATAAGGCCTTAGTCATTCATCTTCAGGTTTATGTCAAATTAGCTATAGGTTAACCATATTCATGCTTTCATTATCAATCTTATTTATGAGTTATTTATTTGGTGTTATATTGGTGTTTCCCATGTAAGTGATGATGGTGAAGGTTGTATAGACCTAGCTAAAATATAAAGATTGTAGTTATCATAGTATAGACTTTGAGATAGCAATAGACATTTTGAGCTAGTTGAATGTTGATTAGTAACTATGAGTAGGGCAAGTTGGTCATTTCTTTTGCTTTATCCCTTGATGACCAAAGCAAAATAGGAAATTTTTATTATCACAAGCAACTAGAGATTCTAGTTCTAAATTTATCTCTGATAAGTATTTTCTCAGAGAGGCCATGCATCGATTACTTAGAGGGGTATTTAGGTGTTTTAACTGAATGGAGTGCAAAGGCATCTAAAGAGAGGAAAGGAGGATAAAGTAACATATGAGTTAAAACCCCTAATTTTAGGAAGATGAAAATTGAGGACAAAATTGTAGTTTTGGATTCAGATATACAACTTATGGATTACTCTCAAGATCCATCAGAAAGAGTTAATATTTTGTAAAAATATGGACACTCCCCCAAGGACATTTGTATAAAAAGAAAGGAAACTTACTCAAATGATCCCAAGGGGACAAATAACTTAAAGTTTAAATGAAATTGGAGGATGAAGTTAAGGGGGAAAGATTCATTGGGAACTTGTTAGATTTGGAATGTCTAGTTGGAGGATCATTTACTAATCAGAATGCTATCTCAGAAGACATAATTAATTATCATAGAAAATCATGTAAAGTGATCAAGTAAAAAACTTCCAAGGTGAAAATGGTGGTTGACAAGGATATTAGAGTTAGTTAAATAATCAATTATGTTTGGAAATCAATTATAGGCATATTATTCGATAAACATATATCTTGAGAGTCACTAAATGATTGGTTACATCCTTTTGGGCTCCCAAAATTAGATATGGACCCACTTATCATATTTCATCATGAGATTGGCTTGGCTTCATTTTTTGTATAGAGGAAGATTCTTCACATATAATAGGGGGGAAATGGTTCTTGGGATCAAACTATATGTGCCTAAAACCTTAGCATCTATATTTTGATCTGAGGTTTGAGGTAGCCCATCAATATCTTATCTAGGTTAAACATCCTAGACTGTGAATTGAATTTTATTTGATAGCTTCCTAACTAACTTAGGAAATATTTAGGGCAAAACTATTTTTGTGGACTCAACCTATAAATCTTGTGTTAATCGATCAATGGAAAAAGTGTTGGTAGATTTTTAATTAAAATAGGGCTTGGCTAATTGTATAGACATTATAGTTTGTGACTTGGTTCACACACAAACCTTGGACTATGTAAATATTCCTTTTTATTGTGATATTCATCAATATGGACATACTTCAACATTTTGTTATCACCCCTTCATTAATAAATTATGGCAAAATAAATAGGTTACTAATATAAACTTGTATTATAGGATGGAAGGGCATCAAAAAACAAATATACTATAAACTAATAGTAAGGAGATTGCAACATAGTTGGAGGGAAGCCTAGCTAAAATACATACATTAGTTGGTCTTATAGAAGATAATATGGGGATAGAGGGAGAAAATGACTACCAATCACTAATTTTAGGAGAAGTCCATAGGTCTAACATTTACACACCATTTGAGATAATTTGACTACTAGCCCAATCATCTTCAAGGAAAGAAAATGGGCTAGCATAAGGTAGGAATGAGATAAAATTTTCAAAGAAAGAGGAAACTAAGGACAATTATGATAAGCATTTAGCTTCTAACTCAAAGTGGTCATCCTAGCTGAATGTGTTATATTGAAAATAATCTACACTAAGGAGGAGGACAAAAATAATATATATTCCTAAACCTTCTAGTATGGAGGTAAAAACATCGATTACTTTGACAAACAATACAAACTTAGAAACAAACCTCAGGGGTTTCACACTAAGAAGGGACGATTTGGTAGTTGAATTAGTAGATAGAGCAAGTGCAGATACAATTTGAGTCCCAAACTTTTAGAAACCCATCTCTAGGGGCAATTTTTTAGGGGATTCAGGGATTGATACTACTAGGGAGATAGACTCAGCTTTGGTGGGAATAAATTCAAAAATACACCATGCCTGAAACCAAGCAATTTAGGAAATACTTTAGGGGGGAAATTTGGTTGTAGGGTTCTTAGAGTAGGATATCCCCTAAATATTTTTTATAATGTGGATACTCTCTTTTAATATTAGGGTGTTAGGTAATGACAAGAAGAGACTTACTCTAATTAGATTGTTAGAATTAGGAAATCCTGATTTATTCATGTTATAGGAAACCATGTGCAATGGGGAAGTTGCAGAAGAGATACTTATAAAAATTCTCAAGGGATGGGAGTTTACTGTAAATGACTTGAATGGACATTTAGTAGGACTTTTTACTAGTTGGAAGCCAAGTTTGGCTATGACAATTAGCTTTGTAGTGTTATCTAGATTAGGCATGACTTTCAATAGTAAGAGTTTGGGTCTTACATTTATAGTGGTGAATATGTATGGGCCTCATGAGGGGAAACAATCCTATTGGGATAATTTTTTTACTTTTTAAGCCATAAAATACAAGCATGTGATCATTGGAGGTGATCTAAACTTGATTTTAAATAGAGAGGAGGTTTGGGATCTCTCGGCCAAGGGTGATAGGTAGGGGACTTTTCTACTACACCAATTAAAACTTATGGATTTAGTTGGTGTGGAACCAATCATACTTTGGCCCACTTGGAGGAATAATATAATGGGAAGAGATGGGGTGTCCAAAATATTAAACTGCTTCCTAGTTTCAACTACTCTTCTACAAAGTGTGGATAAATTCAATCTTGGGTTTAAATGGGAGGAGGCTTGATCACTAACCAATCTTACTACAACTTGAACACAAAGATGATAAGCCTTAATCCCATTTAAATTTTATCCATGGTGTATGGATGAGGTTTATTTATAGACACTGATTCAAAGGAAATAGAAACATTTTGATCCCCTTTTGGGGATAACAGCAAGCAAAGAAATTGTTGATTCATTAAAATTTGTCAAAGTTAAAGTGATTACTTTGGCTACCAATCGATATAAAAATAGCAACATGATACTCAAATAAATTTATATGGATATTATTGATATTTACATCCATAATTCTCTTGGTGTGGTTAGCAGTGATGAACTACAAGTAATTAAGGCATTAGAGGCTAAAAAGAATAAAATTATTGAAGGACCATGAATCTAAGAGGAGAATGAAGAGTCAATCCATCTAGTTGAAACTTGGTGATGAAAATTAGAATTTTTTTCACCAATTTTCCAACCAATGTATAATCCAAAACACTATCTGGGAAATGAATAATGGTGAATGTGAGGTGGTCTACAAATTTAAAGATTTAGCAGCTTTGGGTGTTAATAAGTTTTATTCACTCTATAAGGAATCAGAGGGTACAAATATTACATAAATATTCAAAGTTACCTCATATTTCCCTCAAATGGTGACTAAGGAAGACAACTAGTAGTGATTTGAAGTGATTAATAGAGAGGATTTATTGAGTGTTTTATCTTTATTATAAAAAGACAAGAGCCTAGGGCCTGACGGGTGGACTATTCAATTCTTCCTCAATTTTTTTGACATTCTAGGTGAGGGTCTCCAGCCATTGGTTGAAGAAGAGAGGATGACTAGGAATATTTGTGGATCTTTAAACTCCACTTTTATATCACTCATCCCTAAAGCTAACAAACTGGAGACGTATGATGAATTCTGACCAACTTCACTCTGTAATGATGTTTACAAGATAATCTCAAAGATCTTAGTAGTCCAACTAAAAAAGGTTCTTTCAAACGTAATCTCCCCTGAATAGTTTGGATTTTTAGAGGGAAGACACATACATGAAGCTATAGGGACTATCTTTGTGGGTCTACATTCCATTAAATCCAAATAGATGTCAATAATGGTGATTAAATTAGATTTGTCCAAAGCTTTTGACAGAACCACTTGGATATATCTAAGATTACTCATAATTCATGTTGGATTTAGTCTTCTAGTTGTTAATTGGATCATGGATGTGTGACAATTTTTCCATTTATTGTTCTCATTAATGGTGTTGTTTCTCATTTTTTTAAACCCACTAGAGGTCTGAGACAAGGTTTTTCACTGTCCCCTTACCTTTTTTTATTAGTTTCAAAAGGTTTTAGCATGTAATTACATGAAGCCAATAGGAGAGAGAGCATAAAAGGGATTAATATCAGGGCAATGTTTTTATTACACACTTTATATTTGTGGATGATGTTTTAATCCTTTTCATAGGCTCAAATACTGAAGGGATTAAATTGAAGGAAATATTACAATTGTTTAATAAAGCTACTGGTATGGAAATTAATCATCAAAAATCAATGATTTTTTTAATGAAATAATAGTGGAGGAGGAACATAATCTATTGAATCTATTTCCTTATAACAAGTTGTAAATTCATGATTATTATAAATATCTATGATCCATATTAAAATCCAATGCCTATGGTAAAAAGGATTGGCGCTGGTTATTGATCAAACTTGAGAGGATAAACTATTTTTGGTGCAATAGGGGGAAAGACTTACCTTGGTCAAATCTATTTTGGAATCACTCCTAGTTTACTGGCACTCCCTTGCTCATTTACTAAAGGGTGATATATAGAATATTAGAAAACTTTGTTTTAAATTTATTTGGCAAGGGACGAGGGAAAACATGGGTCCACATTTGGCTAGTTGGAATTCCATTGCCAAGCCAAAGGATGAGGGGGGCTAGGGTATAAATAATATCCACTATTTTGGCAAATCCTTGGTAGTCAAAAGTATGTGGAACTTGATCACTAAGGATAGTATGTGGAAGATAATAATCATTCATACATATATTACCTCTGATTCATTACTTGATTGGATAAGGAGTGATAGGAAGCTCATAAAAAATGTCTCAAATCAATGGAAATCTTTGGTATAATATTTTCTAGTTATAGGTAATCATCTAGCCTGGAAGGTAGGTAATAGATCACAAATTATAATAGGCACTAATGCTATCATGGTTTGTGACAATCGGATCTATCTACCCCCAAATTTGATTCAATCACTTAAATAAAAAGGTTATTTCACACTACGATAGATGGTAGATTTGGAGACTACTAACATTTGGAGGTAGGGGTGATGGTTAACAGAGGTACTAAGACTTGGATACGAAGGGACAACAACTTAGAACACACACACACACACACACACACATATATATATAACATAACTTCATAGATGACATATCAGATTAAGGGATGACCCTAATTGTTTAGCTTGGTCTTGGAATAAGTTTGCAAGGTTTTATACAGTGAGATTGGGTTATCAGGTCTTTTAGCCTACTATTTAGGGTGCTATAAGTTAGTGGTGGACCAAGATTTAGAAGGCCATCATTCTCAAAAATACCATACTCTTTATGCAGATTGATATTAATAATAGGTTCCTGACTTGGGAACATCTAAAAAAAAGAAATAAACAAGGACCAGGAATCTATACTCTTTGTATGATAGAAGGGGAAAAGTACAATGCATTTATTTGTGAAATGTATTTTTGCACTACAATTATGGCATGAAATAGGACAAAGTTTGAGTTTAGGCATTATATGGTAGGGAACTACTATGGAAGATTGCCTACACAATTGATTGCAGAGACACAAACTCAAGAAGTACATAATTTTTCCCTTCTTGGTATTATGGGGCATTTGGATTGCCCAAAATACACTTATCTTTGAAAATAAGTGGACTCCTACCATTCAAATCTATACAAAAATGGTCTCTATATTTTAGTTTTGCCATAAAAATGCTAAAGGAAAAATCCCAAATCAGATTGATGAACTAAGGATTGCCTAAAATAGACCTTGGAAATTTTTTTATGGGGCTTACTAGGGTCAGAATCAATTTTTTGCCATTGGAGACATCCTCTTTTGTTATAACACTCATTTTTACAAGTTCAAAGCAAACAAGAGGGAATGGAACAAATAACCTTGCCAAATTTTTGGCTCTAATAGAATTGTTAAGATTGGCATTGAATAAGGATATTATAAACCTATAGGATTATGGAGATTCATAACTAGTCATTTAATGGATGGCCAATGAAAACAATATCCAAAATGTGGTCTTACTTCCTTTAGCAACATAAATGAGGGATATTTCTGCTACTTTCAATAATATTTCCTATATCCATATCTACATGGAACATAACAGACTTGCAAATATTTTATCAAAATAAGGTTTACAGATAAAAATAGGGCACGATCTACTTACTGAATAACTTGATGGTATAGAATCTGATTTTAGACAATCAATATATTCAATTTGGTCATCATGTTAGCTACTCTTTGTTTATAGGCATTTCTAATGGTTTATTTTTCCATTGTTGGTCTTTATTGTTGCCTTTGGGACTCAACTACTTTGACATTTTGGTAGTACTATGTTTCAATAAACATTTTAGTACGTTATTATTTAAGAAGCCGTGGTGGTTGGATTCTCATTTGTTTTCACTTATTCTCTTTTAGGGTTTTTCTTTACTCCTTTTTTGTATTTATGCCTTGTGCACCTTTGGAATGTGTTTTTTATTTTGTCCCAGAATAAAAAATTACATTTATTTGTAAATATATATATATATATATATATATATATATATATATAATTTTTTTGTATGTGTGCCTTGTGCACCTTTGGAATGTGTTTTTTATTTTATCCCAAAATTAAAAATATGATTTTTTATTTGGATATATATATATATATACACCTTTTTTTGTATTTGTGCCTTGTGCACCTTTGGAATGTGTTTTTTATTTTGTCCCAGAATTAAAAATATGACTTTTTCTTTAGATATAAATGTATATACCTTTTTTGTATTTGTGCCTTTTGCACCTTTGCAATGTGTTTTTTATTGTCTTAGAATTAGAAATACAACTTTTTATTTGGATATGTATTTATGTATGGATGGATGGATGGAAGTATCAATTAGAATGAAACATTATATAAATTATATAAAATTGAAGTAAAACACTATAAATTATTTTTATATTATAGTTTATTGTTCAAAAGTTTTCAATATGAATTTAACATTTTGGTGAGCCTTACACGTGTTTAATTATGTAGGGACTTCGACTAAAGTGGTAATTAAGGTCTAAAGATTAAAAAATAGAATATGTTTAGATTCAATAGTTTGAACTTTTGTAATTAAAAATGAAGACAAAGTGGATGTATACTTGCACAAGTTGTTTTGAAAGTTTGCATATGTTGAAGTGTTAAGTTGAATATGATCTTGACTTTTGATAGTAAGTGAAATGACATATTGTATTTGAAAAGAAATATAAAAATATATATTAATAAACTCAATATTTGCATTTATTCATGAAAATATTAAATGGAGAGACATTTGTATCTAAATTATTATGTACTAGCAATAGTTCAATATCTTATGTACAAGTTTAATATTTTATATGAATCAACACAGAATATCAATGCTTAATTATTGGTTATAAATATATTTGTAACTAATGAAAATTTCATCTACTTTTAGTGAAAAATGTGTTCAATATTTAGACCCCACATCTCTAAATACCCTCTCAATTATTGGAACTCGCTCAACTATTGGGTCATCTTCCTTACTACCCCATCAAAAAAATCATATATGTACATCAATACAAAGGACAATGTAGTACCCACCAAATACAACCATATCTATGTAATAATATGAAGGGCAACATGTGTATCTTGATTTGAATTAAGATACAAATCTGTCTAACGTGATTGTCTCATTTCACCATGGAAAATGTAATTCTAAAGAAAACATCATTCAATTTACACTAGTCATTGCCCAAAAGGTGCAAGTTACATTGAAAAGGATGTAATTTTTATTTTGATAAAGCAATGTTTTTTAAAGTGAAAAAACATAAATCAATATTTGTATCTCACTCAAAACTAATGACCACTAACCTTATCTCACATTTTTTGCATGAAGCATCAAGCAATAATAATCTAATATTTCTAGTGGAGTTGATAGTATAAAATGAAGTGGTTTTTCCTTTAAAAATATGGAAATAAGCTATATGGGGAGGATAAAAAAAATTTTCACAGTGAGCTTGTGCAATGGTGAAGTGGTGGGGAAGGGCAAGGCCATACAAAGCATGAAATCAGTGAAAGATTTTAAGGTGAGCTGGGTAGTTATGGTGATAGACAATGATAGGGTATTTCAAGTGATGGAATTGAATAAGCCCAAGAATAAACATGTGCAAAGTTTTATAATATGTCACATATGTCAATGTAATCTATAGTTTCCATTGAACTATTTTAATTACCCAATACATGATTAAAATAGGTGTCAAATATCAAATAGGTCCTCTAAAATTTTAGAGAATGCACCACGTGTTAATTGAGATGAGTCTAAAATTAATTAGAAAAAAATTACTATTTTTTTAGCTATATAAATCCAAATTAGAATCTAAAACCAATTAGAAAAAAAATGGAAAAGCTTCCTCAAAGAAAGACACCTCATATATAATCTATTTGACTGATGCAAGATGTCATATGAAAATAGATATGGATATAATTATTTCCATTTTTTTCCATGTTAATTTTCAATAATACTAACAACATTCATTGTATTCATAATAGAAGTGCTCATTTGAATTTATTTATTAAATGGAGAAAAGACACAAGTGTTTCCATGGCCACAAGCGCTACCAATTTTGGGTTGTCTATTGGACTTGAGTTTGAATCCCCACCAGTCTATGCATACTCCCTCCAAGTACTTTGGTGGTCTTATATATCTCAAATTAAGAACCAACCTAGTTTTTATAGTTTCTTTTGTAGAGGTTGCAACTTCCATACTAAATACTTTTGATTCCAATATTTGTAACATAGTGCAGGATGGCAAAGTTGTAGTAGATGTACCCTTATACAATAGAAATGATATTATCTAGTCCTCAAAATGGACAATGTTGTGAAAGATTTGTATTTTCCATTTTTGAAATCCTAAAGTTTGGAGTGTTTTCAATCCAAAGAAGAAGAAATGGAATTACTACTTTCCTCCATATTCAAACACCAAGGTAAAGGTACTACTCTCAATGTCAGAATTTTTTTTAACATCTTCACCTCTAATATTGTTGCACAAATGGAGTTGAAGATGATAATATTTGATGAAAATAATGCAAAGGATATTATTAATGGTTTTAAGTACCTATGTCTAACAATGACAACGTAAAATCTGTCAACTATGTATCTTTTAAACACTTAGTAAACATCCAAGGTGCAAGCAGAATATAAAACTAGGCATAAGATTGTTTAGAGATGAATGATAATAAAAAAGACTCTAAAAACTGATTAGATTATGGATCAATCAAAAAATGGAAAGGCTTCTTCAGTGAAAGATGCATATGCACATTCTAGCATGACATAATAGATATGCTTTTGTAATTCACATTGGTGTATATGTTTATATAGTTTTTCTTTTGTGAAGATGCATATAAATAAATTATATGTTTGAAAACAAAGTTTTTTGGTGCAATCAATCTCACATTAATATTTAATTATTATATTTATATGAATGATTCATGAAAATTTAGAATGATTGGGGAGAATCATGTTTTCCCCTCTTATCCTATTACTCTATCCTAATCAAATACCATAAAAGATTGTGTGCTTGTTTTGATTCGAATAAGTAACATTCCATATGAATGGAAGAACAAACAAAAGGTGAGGCTTATGACACAATTTGAAATTCAAATGTAATGAAATGAGGTTATATCTTGTGGAGACTATATGCATTAGCTTTTATTTTATATATATCATTGGAAAGAAGAAAAATAGGATATGCAAAGGGTTTACAATGTAGTTCAAACCTCAGCAATCAATGTTGATAATATTGGTTTTTGCATTCTAAAAGGGGTTACTATGTGATTTACATACTGGGAAAGCCAATTTATTTTCAAGGTGTTTATGTTTGTGTCTGCCATGATTGACGGTCAGCATTGGTATATATACTGGAAAAAATCAAAAGCAAAATATGTAATGGTTTGACATCCTCTAAAAATATATCAAATTTTTGTAGATTACTTTTAAATATATACTTGAAAAAAATTGAAATAGTAGCCTAAAATTTGTAATTAGAAGATTAATACATAAAAATAGATGGATATTTTTTGTTTCAAGAAGTCGCACATTTATCATTTAAACAATCATTCTAGGCACTGACCAACATTCATTGATAACTACTTCAAAATTATTTATTCATCTTCATATTCAATGGTAGGGTAATCAATTTAAAAACCAACATACCAAAATATATATTGATAAGATGAATAAGGCATAATGAATGTTGTTTATAAGGTTGGAATCCAGATCATAGCAACCACACTCTTATAACACTTCACCTAGGGGTTAAATTTGATAGTTAACCCTACCTATCAAATTTTTTTAATGACAGCGATCCACTCAACATATCCCTTCAAAATTTAGGATGGTTCATTTTTAAAAAATTATATATTAAAAGTCTAAATATATATTTACTATAAACTACACATATATGTTAAACCAGCAACACATCATAAACTAAATAATTTACATGGCCTCGCACCCATCACATGCTTCTTCACCAATTTGAATTTCAAAAATGTTTCCCCAAATTAATAAGGGGAAATGCACCACGAAATACCCTACTTTTTTTTAATATTCTTCATGGTATCTTATTCTATTAAACTCTAACTTTCCATTTATTCATTTTAGATTTAGTTTTTCTTTTGCATTATGTGTGCGCCATTGCACTCTCAATTTCATCTTTACATAGTATATTTTGTAGTCATATGGACCAACGTTTTCATTTGTGTCATATCCCCTTACTGAATCTAAGATAAAAATATCATTTATAAAATTTAATTTTCATTGATTTGTGCCTTTTTTATACTAGCTAGTGAAACCGAATTTCAACAATTTTTGTGGAAAATCAAAACTGCTCAAAACCAATGCCTATAGAACATTTATTATATTAAAATATTTCCAAAATAATTATAAATTATTTAAATAGACTCCCATAATAATTCTGGACTGAAATACACAATTTGGGCGAAAACCCTTTCTAGTTCCACACGCATGCACCACAAAGACTACTCAAAACGCAACATAAGTCCACCATACTAATAATATGTTTACATACCATAATAAAAAATATAAATACCCTGAACTTAACTCCAAATACACCTGATATCTTATGTATCAAACCCAAAAATTTGAAGCCAACACCCACAACTCTACCCACACCGCGAGTCTGTATACAACACTGTACAGTAGTTCAAATTTGTACTTCATAAGCTCTATAACACTCCTGTATGGAATTATATCTATATATTATATGGTTTTTATCATAAAATCCTTGTTATCCTTGGTTTTTCATCTAAATACCACCTTCATCCAAGATTTTTCATTTTAGGATGATCTGAAGAACACTGTATGCACAGTGTTCCACAAGAAAAAACCATTAGTTAGCCAAAAGATCCCCAAAAATGAAAGTGGGGTGTATTAATATCCAAGAGGCCCAAGAGGTCTCTAAAATTATAATTTCTTTCTTTATGGGGAAAGTGACATGAATTTAAAAAATCCACTAGTTTCCAATTTAATCCACCTGCCCAAAATTGACTTAGATCTTGCTTTTTCCCGCTTCTGTTTCAATTTATAAACTTGCCCAAATGTGTTCCACTTAATTGGGGGATAAGCATTCAACATGATTTATTAATTTTCCTTGATCCCATATCCTTATCCATTCCTAAAAAACCATGCCCCATATTTCCTAAAAAAATACTAATAACTTGATATTTATCTGATTTTAACCCAAAGACTTTTTAACTTGCCAATAGAATAATAATTCTAAGTCTCTTTTCCTTATTCCCCTTTAATTTAAATTTTGATTAATTAATTAATTATAAATGGGGACATGGCAAGTCCTCCCTCCTCAAATTTTTTTTTCCTCAAGCAATTCAAAATTGGATGATTTAAAATATCTAGACCTTCCCAAGTGGCATCCTCAATTGGCAAGCCCTTCCAACGAACCAAATATTCAGTGATATCTCTTTTTCTTGACCTCTTAACCCTAGTATCTATCACCTCTTCAAAATTTAGGCCTAATTTTCCCTCCCCATCCAAGGGTTGAAACTCTGTGGAGGGTGTAATCTACTGGCCCAAAGATCTTTTTAGACAAGAGACATAGAAAACATGATGAATTTTACTATATTGAGGAAGTTCTAGTTCAATTTTACAGGTACAGGTATATTGCATCTAGTTATCTCCAAGTGTGAGATTGTTAGGTTGTGGAGCTAAAAGCTTCACTGATGCAGACATGGAGGAGGTTGTTGAGAGGTTGCTGAGTTGCAGAGCAACCGACGTTGGTCTGATCAGCCGATGTCAGTCATATACAGTGAGAAGAGCAACTGATGTTGGTCAGGGATCAGCTGGCATCGATCACCTCTAGACAGATAGGGACCGACGTCGGTCGCTTGTGTGGTTCAAAACTGTGAGTGTTATGGATAGTTCGTTAATGAACTGGTTGTTTACATGTCGAAGGCCAATTATAGACTTGAAGCTGCAGATCTAATTATTGTAATTAGGTGTCTAATTATTGTTTGCATGAGATCTATATAATATACTCATGGGCTATATTTTAATTTGTGCTAGAGAGTAAGAGAGCAAATATTAGCTCCTTCAGAGATTGAGATTGAGATTGAGATTAGATAGGGCGACAGGACTCTCTATGCCCGCTAGGCCGAGGGTTCGACCGGATCCCGGTTGCTCCACTCTGGGGCCTATCTAACTAGATGGGTGCTGGGCTGGCTATATAGATGGGGGATGGGGGTTGGCCTATCTATATGGGTGCCCAGTATGAACCAATATATAGCCCCAGAGAGATATATAGATAGGGCGCCCCCGTCCCCCGTGAATCTTTAGACCAGTGGCCACGGTCTATCTTTTTTTTGGCACGATCTAGATTCACTATGTCTATGGGGCACCCCATATATATATATATATATATATATAGATATATATCTATTCTATTCTATTCTATTCTATTCTATTCTATAATGGATATGGTGGCACCCCATATTGTTTGCATGAGATCTATATAATAGACTCATAGGCTATATTGTAATTTGTGCTAGAGAGTAAGAGATCAAATATTAGCTCCTTCAGAGTGAAGAGAGCAAGGTGTGTTCCTCCTAGTGCCACAGTGCCAAGTATGGGTGCTGGTTTGGAGAATCAGAGGGATTCTTCATGTATGTACGATCTTGGTCAGTAGGTGTGCAAGGCCATGTTTGGAGATATACATGGTAAGTAGGATCATTGATTTGCAGGTGTATGTGTGTGCGAGATCCAAGTTTGTAGGTGTGCAAAACCAAATTGATTTGTAGGTGTCTGAGATTAGGGAGGACAAAAACATAACAGGTAGCAAGATCAAGAGAGATCTACTTGTAGTACAGTGTGTACTCGTTCGTGAAGTACATGGAGTACTTGTGTATTGGCAGTAGTGGATACTAACTGGTTGGAGGTGAACACCAACTCTATGTTTGAGTTGTGTTGGGACCGTAAGAGAGAGAGTGAGATCTTGAAGAGATTTACTATTTATGCCCTAGAGGTGTGGGAGCCCTAGAGGTGTGTAAGGAAGAAGAACTGTGGCCATCTTCTTTGTTATATTTCTTTTGAAAGAGTATTAATACAATTGTGTATTATCTCTCATATTCTGTGTTATTTCTAAATTCTAGTTACTTATTGCTTCTGGTTATTTCCGCATATTTAGTTGCATGGTAATCAATGGTGCTTTCGGGTCCTAATAGTTGGTATCAGAGCTAAGATTGCAGAGAGCAGGTTTGTGTTTGATTATAGGTCACTCTCAGGGGTTTCAAATTGAGTGGGAGTATAGCAATGACAAAAGAAAGTACACTAAGAATGGAGGAATTGAAAAGCACGAATGGTCAATTACGGTGTTATAGAAAGAAAGAGCAAGAAAAGAAATATTGTTGGTTGGTAGCAGATCAGCATGAAGAAACTGAAGATATAGATGTTGCAAGTGTTGTTGCACAAGATGCTCTGGGATGTTTCTTGGATAAAGTAGAATCTTGGTTTATATATTATGTTGCCTCTTTCCATGCAGCCCCAATTAGAGGGGTTGGTGAGCCTTGTCAAAGTATTGGCAAAGGGGAAGTGATGCTAAAATTGTAGGCGGCCAACACATGGGTGTTGAAGAAGGTCATGCAGGTCCCAGTCTTGAAGATACGGCTAATTACTTTAGGAAATTTGGTTGATGAGAGATGCACAAAAACTCTCATAGTGGATGCACTTGAATTAGCTGGTGGTAAGAAAGCAGGTACTCTTTATCTACTTACTTATATTACTGATTCTTCTTCTATTGCGAAGACGTGGCTTTGTAGGCTTGGTCACATGAGCAAGAAGGAGATGCATGTTCTTAACAGGAAGTCATATGTCTTTGACAGACTTAAGAACTGGAAAGCCTTAGTGTTTCTAGAGTAGATGATGGACAGAGATTAGTGGAGAAGACTGAGTAACTCTGAGCAGGGCGGTTTGGATAGGGTTTTAATCCATGGAGAGCTCGCAGGTAAAAAGTCATCACTCACAGGCAAACACAATTACCGGCATCGGTCAGAGGGAATCGGCATTGAATAGACAGGTGTTGATGTCAGTCATGTGCAGACCAGAGCTGGTGGTGTCAAGTAGGGTGGCTGTTGGCATCGGTTAGCGAATCGACATCGGTGACCAGGTAAGACCGACATCAGTTAGAAAACCAACGTCGATAGAAAGGATAGTCGCATGGAACCGATGTCGGTCAGATGCAAATTGTGTGGTGACTGAGGTCGATCACTGTAACAAATTTTGGGTGGACAGCAAGCTATCAAAGAGTCTTAAATGCCCATATAGAGGACTGAAAGGGTAATTAAGCCTCAAATTCATTGTTCCTCTTCTTTATACTCGTTGCTCACTGCAGAGTAGGAAGGATCCAGGAAACAGTGGGAGCATGGCATGAATAGGATGCAGAACCAAATGGGAGATTTGGTAGGGTTGCTAGCTGGAAGAAAGCACTGAAAGATGAATGGATACCTTAGTTAAATAATAGAGAGAATGGACACGTGAGACAGAAGGCTAGGTCATATGGTCTTGAGGAAGCTGCAGGACAGTGGTACAGGGTTTGACAGGTGGATGACAAAGCATGGCTTTAGTCAATGTCAGTGTAACCATTGTGTTTGTCTTACCAGGTTGGATAATGATTACAACATTATCCTATTACTATATGTGGATGGTATGCTAGCTAGTAGGTTCATACATACAGGGTTTTGTTGAGCTAAAGATAAGGTTAGTTCAGTGGCATGTCATGAGGAATTTGGAGCAGCAAAATTCTTTGGCATGAGAGACATGGAAGATCATAGGTTGATTTTGTCTCCAGTGGGAGCTGATGTGAATCAGGTGTTGGCGAGGTTCAATATGCAGGATGCAGAACCGGAGCACACCAAGGGCTGGACAGTTTAGTGTCTAAAATCACATGAGGTCTGGTATAGACCTAAGTTTTCTCCAGTAGTGGGAGCTGTCAGAGAGTTAGGAGCCAATTCAGGGAAGTGGGTTCTCAAGTACTTGAGAGGGACCAGTAGCAGGTATACATGTTATGCAGGGTCAGGACTTCACTACATGGGTTTGTAGTTTCAGATGTGGCAGGTTACTTGGATGACAGGAGGTGCACCATAGGTTGTTTGGTGGTTGGTCTTCAGGGTTGAGCTTGAAGAGGGATACAAGCTAGGAAACAAATTAGACGGTGTACAGGTATAGGTACAGTGTAGCTATTTATCTCCAAGTGGGAGATTGTTAGGTTGTGGAGCTAAAAGCTTCACTGATGTAGACATGGAGGAGGTTGTTGAGAGGTTGCTGAGTTACAGAGCAACTGACGTCGGTTTGATCAGCCGATGTCGATCATATACAGTGAGAAGAGCAACCGATATCGATTAGGGATCAGCCAGCGTCGGTCACCTCTAGGCAGATAGGGACCGACATCGATCACATGTGTGGTTCAGAACTACAAGTGTTACAGATAGTTCGTTAATGAACTGGTTGTTTGCATGTTGAAGGCCAATTATAGACTTGAATTTGTGGAGCTAATTATTATAATTAGGTGTCTAATTATTGTTTGCATGAGATCTATATAATAGACTCATGGGTTGTATTGTAATTTGTGCTAGAGAGTAAGAGAGCAAATATTAGCTCTTTCAGAGTGAAGAGAGCAAGGTGTGTTCTTCCTAGTACCATAGTGCCAAGTATGGGTGCTGGTTTGGAGAATCAGAGGGATTCTTCATGTATGTAGGATCTTGGTCAGCAGGTGTGCAAGGCCACATTTGGAGATCTACATGGTAAGTAGGATCATTGATTTGCAGGTGTATGTGTGTGCGAGATCCAAGTTTGCAGGTGTGCAAAACCAAATTGATTTGTAGGTGTACGAGATTAGGGAGGACAAAAACATAACAGGTAGCAAGATCAAGAGAGATCTACTTGTAGTACAGTGTGTACTCGTTCGTGAAGTACATGGAGTACTTGTGTATTGGCAGTAGTGGATACTAACTGGTTGGAGGTGAACACCAACTCTGTGTTTGAGTTGTGTGTTGGGATCGTAAGAGAGAGAGTGAGCTCTTGAAGAGATTTACTGTTTATGCCCTAGAGGTGTGGGAGCCCTGGAGGTGTGTAAAGAAGAAGAACTGTGGCAATCTTCTTTGTTGTATTTCCTTTTGGAAGAGTATTAATACAATTGTGTATTGTCTCTCATATTCTGTGTTATTTTTGAATTCTAGTTACTTATTGCTTCTGGTTATTTCCACATGTTTAGTTGCATGGTAATCAATGGTGCTTCTAGGTCCTAACAGTTGGTATCAGAGCTAAGGTTGCAGGGAGCAGGTTTGTGTTTGATTACAGGTCACTCTCAGGGGTTTCTGATTGAGTGGGAGTATAGCAACGGCAGAAGAAAGTACACTAAGAATGGAGGAATTGAAAAGCATGAATGGTCAATTACGATATTATAGAAAGAAAGAGCAGGAAAAGAAATATTGTTGGTTGGTAGCATATCAGCATGAAGGAACTGAAGATGCAGATGTTGCAGGTGTTGTTGCACAGAATGCTCTGGGATGTTTCTTGGATAAAGTAGAATCTTGGTTTATAGATTATGTTGCCTCTTTCCATGCATCCCCAATTAGAGGGGTTGGTGAGCCTTGTCAAAGTATTGGCAAAGGGGAAGTGATGCTGAAATTGCAGGTGGCCAACACATGGGTGTTGAAGAAGGTCATGCAGGGTTTAGTCTTGAAGATGTGGCTAATTACTTCAGGAAAGTTGGTTGATGAGAGATGCACAGAAACTCTCACAGTGGATGCACTTAAATTAGCTGGTAGTAAGAAAGCAAGTACTCTTTATCTACTTGCTTATATTACTGATTCTTCTTCTGTTGCGAAGACGTGGCTTTGTAGTCTTGGTCACATGAGCAAGAAGGAGATGCATGTTCTTAACAGGAAGTCAGATGTCTTTGACAGACTTAAGAACTGGAAAGCCTTGGTGTTTCTAGAGGAGATGATGGATAGAGATCAGTGGAAAAGACTGAGTAACTCTGAGCAGGGCAGTTTGGATAGAGTTTTGATCCATGGAGAGCTCACAGGTAAAAAGTCATCACTCACAGGCAAACACAGTTACCGGCATCGGTCAGAGGGAACCAACATCGAACAGACATGTGCCAATGTCGGTCATGTGCAGACCAGAGCCAGTGGTGTCGGGCAGGGTGGTTGTCGGCGTCAGTTAGTGAATCAATGTTGGTGACCAGATAAGACCGACGTCAATCAAAAAATTGGCATCAGTAGAAAGGACAGTCGCATAGAACCGACATCGATCAGATGCAGATTGTGTGGTGACCGAGGTCGGTCACTGTAATGAATTTTGGGCAGACAGCACGCTGTCAAGGAGTCTCAAATGCCCATATGGAGGACTGAAAGGGTAAGTAAGCCTCAAATTCATTGTTCCTCTTCTTTATACTCGTTGCTCACTGCAGAGTAGGAAGGATCCAAGAAATAGTGGAAGCATGACATGAATAGGATGCAAAACCAAATGGGAGATTTGGTAGGGTTGCTAGTCGAAAGAAAGCATTGAAAGACGAATAAATACCTGAGTTAAAGAATAGAGAGAATGGACATGTGAGATGGAAGGCCAGGTCATATGGTCTTGAGGAAGCTGGAGGATAATGGTACAGGGTTTGACAGGTGGATGACAAAGCATGGCTTTAGTCAATGTCAGTGTAACCATTGTGTTTGTCTTACCAGGTTGGATAATGATTGTAACATTATCCTGTTACTGTATGTGGATGGTATGCTAGTTAGCAGGTTCGTACATACAGGGTTTTGCTGAGCTAAAGGTAAGGTTAGTTCAGTGGCATGTCATGAGGAATTTGGAGCAGTGAAATTCTTTGGCATGAGAGACATGGAAGATCACAAGTTGATTTTGTCTCCAGTGGGAGCTGATGTGAATCAGGTGTTGGCGAGGTTCAATATGCAAGATACAAAACCGGAGCACACCAAGGGCTAGAAGTTTAGTGTCTGAAATCACATGAGGTCTGGTATAGACCTGAGTTTTCCCTAGCAGTGGGAGCTGTCAGAGAGTTAGGAGCCAATTCGGGGAAGTGGGTTCTCAAGTACTTGAGAGGGACCAGCAGCAGGTATACATGCTATGCAAGGTCAAGACTTCACTACATGGGTTTGTAGGTTTAGATGTGGCAGGTTACTTGGATGATAGGAGGTGCACCATAAGTTGTGTGGTGGTTGGTCTTCAGGATTGAGCTTAAAGAGGGATACAAGCCATAAAACAAATTAGACGGTGTACAGGTATAGGTACAGTGTAGCTATTTATCTCCAATTGGGAAGATTGTTAGGTTGTGGAGCTAAAAGCTTCACTAATGCAGACATGGAGGAGGTTACTAAGAGGTTGCTGAGTTGCAGAGCAACCAACATTGGTCTGATCAGCTGATATCAGTCATATACAGTGATAAGAGCAACTGGCATTGGTCAGGGATCAGCTGGCATCGGTCACCTCCAGGCAAACAAGGACTGACGTCAGTCGCTTGTGCGGTTTGGAACTGCGAGTGTTATGGACAGTTTGTTAACAAACCAATTTTTTACATGTTGAAGGCTAATTATAGACTTGAAGCTGTGGATCTAATTATTGTAATTAGGTGTCTAATTATTGTTTGCATGAGATCTATATAATAGACTCATGGGTTGTATTGTAATTTGTGCTAGAGAGTAAGAGAGAAAATATTAGCTCCTTCAGAGTGAAGAGAGCAAGGTGTGTTCCTCCTAGTGCCATAGTGCCAAGTATGGGTACTGGTTTGGAGAATCAGAGGGATTCTTCATGTATGTAGGATTGTGGTCAGTAGGTGTGCAAGGCCACATTTGGAGATCTACATGGTAAGTAAGATCATTGATTTGCAGGTGTATGTGTGTGCGAGATCCAGGTTTGCAAGTGTGCAAAACCAGATTGATTTGCAGGTGTGCAAGATCAGGGAGGATAGCAACACAACAAGTAGCAAGATCAAGAGAGATCTACTTGGATTATGGTGTGTACTCGGTTCATAAAGTACGTGGAGTACTTGTGTACTGGTAGTAGTGGATACTGACTGGTTGGAGGTGAACACCAACTCTGTGTTTGAGTTGTGTGTTGGGACTGTAAGAGAGAGAGTGAGCTCTTGAAGAGATTTACTGTTTATGCCCTAGAGGTGTGGGAGCCCTAGAGGTGTGTAAGGAAGAACTGTGGAAATCTTCTTTTTTGTATTTCCTTCTGGAAGAGTATTAATACAATTGTGTATTGTCTCTCATATTATGTGTTATTTCTAAATTCTAGTTACTTATTGCTTCTGGTTATTTTCGCATGTTTAGTTGCATGGTAATCAATGGTGCTTCCAGGTCCTAACAGGTGTAATCTACTGGCCCAAAGATCTTTTTAGACAAGAGACATGGAAAACATGATGAATTTTACTATATTGAGGAAGTTCTCATTCAAAGGCTACCTCACCAATTTTATTTACAATTTCATAGGGCCCATAGAATTTGGGCTTGAGTTTATCTACTCCACTTACCTTTATATATGATTACCTATATGTTTACAACCTTATATATACCATGTCACCTACCTCAAAATATCTCTCTGTGTGATTTTTGTCTACATAATACTTGTGTTGATTTTGTGCTTTCTGCATATGATCCTTGAGATCTTTCAAAACTTCCTAATTATGGTTTAATGTAATCATTTGTTGTTGGAACCCTATGATTTGTAGAGACCAAATCAATAAATGTTATTGCATCATATCCATATAAATATTTGAATGGGGACATACCAAGGGGAATATGATAAGTGGTATTGTAGCAAAAATCTCCCAAAATGTAGCCATTTGACCCATGCAGATTGTTAACTTGAGGCATAATTCCTTAAGTAACCCTATATCCATTTGTTTACTATTTATATTTGGCCATTAATTTTAGGGTGGTATCTAGTTCTATGAGTGATTTTAGTACCTGTTAATTTGAATAACTATTTTTAAAAAGAGCTAAGAAACCTGTTATCCCTGTCACTAACAATATTGTGTGATAGTCCGTGCAATCTAAACACCTCCCTAAAAAATAAGTCATCCACTTGAGGGGATTTAGATTCTAATGATATAAAAAATAAGTGTGCAAATTTGGTTAATATATCCACTATTACATAGATGCAATCTCTACCATTTGCCTTGGGCAAACCTGTGATAAAGTCCATTGATATACTCTCCCATTTTTTACTAGGAATGGGTAAAGGCTGAAATAATCCCGTTGGCAACTCTTATTACCCTTTATTTTGTTGGAAAATGACACTCTCCCTAACATGATTGAGAACATCATCCTTGAGGCCCTTCTAAGTGAATCTTTTCCAAACTTGCTTATATGTCTTATAGTATCCCAGGGGTCCTGCTACTGGCACATCATGCACTGCTCTTAAATATTTTCCTTTATTGTAGATTTGGGTACTAAAAAGACTCTATTTTTATACAAAATAAACTCATCATATACTGTATACCTGTCATCCTTCACCACTCCCTCAAGTTTGTTTGTATCAAAAGCATTATTTGCATATTCCATCATAAAATAGCCTTCCAATCAACAAAAATAGAGGAAATAGAATACAAGGTATATTTCTTAGAGAGTGCATCAGATATAATATTTTTATTCCCCTTCATGTATTCTATATCAAAATTATAGGATTTTAATTTACTCACCCATTTCTATTGTTTTTCATTCAAATATTTTTGCCCATGAAAAATAATAAACTATTATGGTCTATTTTCACAATAAACTTGCCACGTACCAAATATTATCTGAATTTTTGCAATGCATGCATTATGGCTAACATTTCTTTATCATAAATAGAGTAGTCTTTCTCTATCTCTTTTAACTTCCTACTTTCAAAATAAATAGGGTGCTCCCTTTGAGTTAGAATAGCTTCTATCCCTTCTCCTGATGCATCACATTCTACAATAAATGGGAGGGAGAAATCAGGAATTGCAAGCACTGGGTAAGAGCTCATTACCTTTTTCAATTTCTCAAATGTGGCTTGATCTAGTTCTATCCATAAAAATGATCCCATTTTTTTTCAATTCTATAAGAGGGGCTACCAATTGAGATAATCCCTTAACAAATCTCCTATAATAACTGCATAACCCAAAGAAACCTCTCAAATGTGTCAAAGTAGTAGGAGTTGGCCAGTCTAAGATAGCTTATATCTTTTTTTCATCCACTTGTAATCCTTTAGCACTAATGATATGCCAAAAACATAAAATTTCTATTAATCTAAACTCACATTTGGATTCCTTAGCAAAAATGCATGCTCCTCTAATATTCTCAAAACAATGTCTAGATGTTTTAAGTGATCCTCCCATGTCTTGATGTAGACCAAGATATCATCAAAGAAGCCCAATACAAATTTCCTCAACTGGTCCCTAAATATATGGTTCATAGTATATTTAAAGGTATCAAGAAAAAAATTTATCCCAAAAGGCATGACTAAAAATTTAAAATGTCCATAATGACACTTGAAGGTAGTTTTTTGTACGGCTTCATATCTCATGTGTATCTGGTGATACCCAGATCTTAGATCAATCTTGAAAAATAAATATCACCATGTAGTTCATTTATGAGCTCATATATCCTTTGAATAGGATACATATTCTTATGGTCTTTTTATTTAAATCTATATATCAATGCACATGTGCAGGGTCCCATCCTTTTTTTTAACAAGAATTACAGATGATGCAAAGGGGCTAGAAGTCAATTTTATGAAACACATATGTAAGAGTTCTTTAATGTTATTTTCAATTTCTTATTTAATCCTCCTTGGGTGGTGGTATGGAGTATTGATGATTGGTGTTACACCTGGTTTTAACTCTATTACATGTTGGAACCCTCTATCTGGTGGTAAACTAGGGGTAAATCATTGAAAATCTTACTAAGTGAATGTAACAATTTATTGATATCAACATGACAAGGATTAGAATTACCTTAGGATGAAATAGAGGAGGTAATTAGAAAATTTATTGCCCATTTTTATTTTCCTCTTTGGATGATCCTTTCCATTCTTTTTGTCGTGGCCATTTGGGGTGATCCATTGGACAATCCCTGAAGAACTATCTCCTTCCCATTAGATTTAAACTTGAATTCCATGGTCTGGTAATTCTGGTGGAAATACCCCAATGAATGCATCCACTGCACTCCTAAGACCATATTTATTCCATTCAAATTCACCACATATAATTTATCACATAACTTGTAGTCTCCCACAGTGACATTAAACTGTTTAATCACTTTGTTGCATGGCATTGTGAATCCATCTGCAACAACAACATTAAATCCTTCAAAATATTTCATTTGTAACCCTCTTTTTATCACCAATCCTTCATCAATGAAGTTTTTGGTGGTTCCACTATCAATTATTATTTTTATTCTTTCTCCATTGAGCACACCACGAATTAAAAAAGGATGATATTCAGGTGCTCCTGACAGGGCTTCTAGAGTACCTCCACTTTTAATTTCATTTCCCACCTCTTATGTTTCTAGGGTTCTCATTTCCTCTATAATTTCAAATTCTTATATACCTTGTTCATCATCTAATATCACTTCAATGTAATGCACTTTCCATTTACCCAAGCATCTAAGATCAGGGCCTTGTAGATCTTTGCATGTGAAACAAAACTTTTTTCTTTGTAGTTCATTCCTAGTATCCATATTTTTTGTGTTAGAAGGAGACATGGATTTTTGGAGAGTAGTATTAAGTCCTTTATTCAATAAATTCTCCTTATTTTGACCATGAGATAATGGTTTGGGAGGATACGACAACTTGCTCCTTTGTGCCAATGGTTCAAGAGTTAAAGTTCTTATAGCATCATGTGAAGTGCCTAGTGTGAAAGCTTTGACAAAACCTTTAAGGGGCTCGATTAGACCATAAATAAAAATGAAAATAACTCTTTTTATAAAATATTACTTACCATCATAGCCATCTTTTAGAATTCTGCTACATAGGCACTTATTGAGGTTTGTTGCTTAATTTTAAAGAGTTCTTTAAAGTACTCTTCTTCATCCTTTAACTCAAATATGTGAAGAATCCTCTTGCTAAACTCTTCAAAGGTATGTATTTTTTCATGCCCTTGTGTCATTAGGCCATGATACCACCAATCATATGCAACACCTTCCAAATGTAGAGTAGCGAACTAAATGGCCTCATTCTCCTTCATAGAGTTGAGATCAAGGTAGGTTTGCAATTTATGTAATCAAGCCCAAGCTGAAATTATATCACCACCATCATTGGTAGGAGATGATCATTTGCTCAAATTATTTTTTAGATCCTTCCCTCCACCATTTTTATGATTTCCTTTCCCTATTGGGCATGTGGCTCCCCTTTTCATTTCTACAAACTTCTCATACAAAAAAATAGCTTCGAGGCCTTCGTCTAAATTTTGGTATGCATTATATATTTCTGTTGTTTTTGCAGCAAATTATCCAATGGATTGAGGGGGTGAAATTAAGGATTCTTCCTCCTATATTATTGATTCGGTTTTTGAGTTTTTTAACATGGAATGACCTATATATTTACTGCTCATAGGTGAGCCTTCCCTTCTAGGACTAGCTCCCAAATTTAATTGACTCACAAGTTTCCCCATCACCTTTTCCAAATCTCTCTGACCAGAATTTATGTTATCTAAGGTGTTGTAGAATTGATCTGCTCTGTCAATATTCATTTTCCCTTTTCACTTTCATCCATAATTTCTTCTTCAGAGTTTAATTTCTCTATTTATAACTTCTTTGATTCCCATCTAAAATATATAGTTTCTCTTTCACTAGGAAGCATCTATTCTTAAAACCCTACATGCTAGAAAGATTATGGCTCTAATACCACTATCATGTCCCCTTAATTAATTTAAGATAAAAATATCATATCTAAAATTTAATTTACATTGATCACAATTTTTATATCATTTGTATCTTTTTTATATTAGCTAGTGAAACCAGATTTCAGAAATTTTTATGGAATATCACAATTACTCAAATCCAATGCCTATGGAACCTTTATTATATTAAAATATGTACAAAATAATTACAAATTATTTAAATAGACTCCCACAATAATGTTGGACTTCAATACGTAATTTAAGCAAAAACCCTTGTTAATTCTACACACATCCACCACTAAGACTACTCAGAACACAACATAATTTCACCATACTAATAAGATAATTACATACCATAAGAAAAAATATAAATATCTTGACCCCAAACTCCAAAAACCCCTGATATATTTTTTATCAAACACACAAATCTGAAGCCAACACCCATAACTCTACCCACACCGCTAATCTACATACAACATTATACACTAGCTCAAATATGTACTCCTTGAAGCTCTGTAAAAAACCATGTATAGAATTGAATCTCTGGATCATAGGATTTTCATCCTAAAATCCTTAAGATCCCTAGGTTTCCATCCAAAGACCACCTTCATCTAAGATTTTTTGTTCCAAGATGATCTAAAGAACACTGCATGCACACTGTTCCACAAGAGAAAATTATTAGGTAGCCAAAAGATCCCAAAAATAAAAGTAGGGCATATTAATATCCAAGAGGCCTAAGAGAGTGCCAAATTATAATTTCTTTCTTTGAGGGAAAAGTAACATGATTTGAAAAAATCCACTAGTTTCCAGCTTAATCCACCTACCCAAAATTGACTTAGATCCTGTTTTTTCCTGCTTCTACTTTAATTTCTAAACTTGCCCAAATGTGTTCCACTTAACTAGAGGATAATAATTTGAAATGATTTAGTAAGCTTCCTTGAGCCAATATCTGTATCCTTTCATAAAAAAACCATGCCCCACATTTTCTTAAAAAAATACTAATAACTTGATATTTATCCGATTTTGCCCCAAAGACTTTTCAACCTGCCAATAGAATAATTATTCCAAGACTCTTTTATTTATTCCCCTCTAATTGAAAATTTGATTAATTAATTAATTATAAATGGGGACATGACACTTTGCTAGACATTATTATATAAATTAAATTAAATGTACACCGATAATATTTTTTTAATAGAAATCAATTAGATTCCTTTTCATTCTATTTTTACATAATATTTTTGTTTGAACAAAATAATCATTAAACATTCCTTTCCTTGCTTTCTTCCTATAAAAGGAAAAAACTATATAAATAAATTAAGTTTTACAAACAAATTAAAAATTGATTGCACAAATTAATCAAAAATTGATTGTATATTTTTGTATTACACCATGTTGAAATATAATGGGCAAGTAAGTTTACAAAAAATCATATCATTGTAATATTTTTCTTTTTAAAAAATTAATTTTTTTTCGTGGGATTTGACAAAGATTATTCTTGTCATGTACTATTAATGTTGGCCATTAAGTTACACATGTTTAATATTATAGAGCTGAGTGGTATTGGAGCAATGTTCTAATTTCAAAACTTAAGATATTTTATTTTTCAAGGTTTATTTTCCAATGACACGATGCATGTATAATTGTACATGTGGATATTGAGTGCTTATTTTATTATACTATGAAGACATTTAATGAGGATAAGGTGGTCTTTCTAATCCATTTATTTTTACGTAGAGGGACGATTGCTTGTAGCTTTTCCCCTTCCATCTCTAAAATGCTCTGCCTTGAACACATCTGCATCAATGCACCAATATTTTAGATCTCAGTGTACTAATAAAATTTCCACCACCACATCCAAACCCTTAGGAACAAACAGTGGGTTTGTATTTTGCTGACACTATCTAATTTTCTTGTTGTAGGTAAGCCGCCATGAATCTGCTCAAGTGTTTGTGTTTATCCCATTTCCCTTGTTTTCAAAAATTTATAAGGAAATATAGTGAAACTTTCTTTGTATTTTAAAATTGCAAAAAAATGCAAATTTATGAAATTTTCTTGTCATTATATTTGAAGAAAATGTTAGGCCCTGCAGTTATGCATTTTTGTGTGTTTTGGATTATTGAACTTGCAAGTCCTTGTTGAAATTTTAATTTGGTTTGGCATAATTTATAATCCCTTGTTTTCCTTTCCTTACATCCACATAAGGTGCCATATCAAACTTGCAATGCCAATAAATGACTATATTCACAATTCCCTTCCTTTCATCGAATCCATTAGTCATGTTATCAGAAGAAAGCAACAGAGGCAGGGGCAGTTTTATTATAATTATCATCATCAAAAGCATTGCAAATGGTCAAAGGAGTGTTAGTGTAGGCTTTTTTCCACTATATGGTTTAACATATACAGTCTAATTAGCTTACTTAGATTAATAATGATCATTAGGATAAATGTACTTTAAGTCATTTTCTAATTGTGAGTTAAGTTAATTACCATTTTGGGTGACCTAATTCCTCACTATATAATGTACCTTGCTATGTAATTTTTGACTAATGTTGTTAATACAATCTTTTGATTGTGAATACAAACTTCTTTTTTGATTCTTTTTCGAATTTCACTACTCCATACAGGGTCACTTTAGTGCATTCAATCATATCCAGATCGATCCTCGATTGTGGCACACTTTGACATGGTATCAGAACATTTCTATTAGCTGAATTGTCAGGATCCTACTCCTCAATAAGAGTATATATGATTACCTCTTGTATAAGCAACTAAACACTGAATTTAACCAGAAGGAATAAGTAACTAGAAATATGAAACAACACAGAATATGAGAGACAATACACAATTGTATTAATACTTATCCAGAAGGAAATACAATAAAGAAGATGCCACTTCTTCTCCACACCTTTCAGAAGCTTCCCACACCTCAAGTGTTCGCCAGTAATTCTCCTCCAACAGTTCACTCTCTCAATCATGGTCACAACAATCAACTCAAATATAGAGTTGTTGTTCACCTCCACCAGTCAGTAACAACACTGCCAGTACACCAAGTACACAACCGTACTCCAAGTAGATCTCCCTTTCCTTGCTGCCACCTGCAAATCAACAAACCTTACTTACCATGTAGATATCTCTACACCCTAAAGAACCCTTGTCCTTACTACCCTAAGTCCTTATGATTCTTCAACCAGTACCCCGATGGATCTTCTACCAGAACTTGCACACCTGCAACTCTCCCTGATCATACACACTCAGCACCCCTTTGGAACTAGGAGGAGCTACTCTAGCTCTCTCTTCAAGCACAATGGCTTTCTAGCACACTTTTACAATACAGCCCATGAGTCTGTTATATAGATCTCATGCATATAATAATTAGACATTCTTAATTACAATAATTAGACTCGTAACTCCAAGACTAAATTAAGTCTTTACATGCAAACTGACCGTCCAAAAATAGCCCAGTCTGGAACCCGCATGCAAACTGCATGCACACACAGGTTGCCAACGTCAGATTCTCCCTGACCGACGTCAGCCGACTAATAACCGACGTCAGTTGCTTCTGCACTGTAATCTGACCGACGTCGGTTGGCCTGACCGACGCCAGTTCCTCTGTAACTCGCTCTGCAACTCAGCAACCCAACAACCTCCTCCATGTTTGCATCAATGAAGCTTTTAGCTCCACAACCTAACAATCTCCCACTCGGAGATAAACAGTTGCACCTGTACCTGTACCTATACACCATCTAATTTGTTTCCTGGCTTGTATCCCTTTTCAAACTCAATCTTGAAGACCAACCACCACACAACCTGTGATGCATCACCTGTCATCTAAGTACCCTACCACATCGGAACCTACATATCTATGTAGTGAAGTCCTTGACCTTGCATAGCATGAATCCTTGCTGATGATCCCTCTCAGATACCTGAGAATTCACCTTCCCCGAATTGGCTCCAAACTCTCTGACAACTCCCACTACTTGGGAAAACTCAGGTCTACACCAGACCTCATGTGATTTTGAACACTGTTCTAAGCTCAGATTGAACTGTCCAGCCCTTGGTGTGCTTATCGATTCTGCATCCTGCATCTTGAACCTCACCAACACCTTCTTCACATCAGCTCCAACTAGAGACAAAATCAACCTGTCTCTTATGCCAAAGAATTTTGCTGCTCCCAAATTCTTCATGACATACCTCTGAACTAACTTTACCTTTAGCTCAGAAACTCCCTGCATGTGTAACCCTGCAACAAGCAACCACACAACAGTAACAGGATAATATTGCAATCATCATCCAACCCGGTAAAGACAAACACAATAGTGACACTGACATTGACTAAAGCCCTGCTTTGTCATCCACCTATCAAAACCTGTACCACTGTCCTGCAGCTTCCTCAATACCATATACCCTAGCCTTTCGTCTCACCTATCCATTCCCGCTCTTCTTTATCCTGAACATCCATTCGTCTCTCAGCATTTTCTTCCAGCTGGCAACTCCACCCAAAAACTCTTGTTTGGTTCTTCTCCAAGGAATCACATTCCTCATCCATGCCAAGCTCCCACTGTTTCCTGGATCTACCTGCTCTGCTTCTTTAGCAACTTCCTGATTCTTGACCATCAGTCAGCAACAAGTAGTGTAAAGAAGGGAAATGATGAATTTGAGGCTTACTTACCCTTTCAGTCCTTCATATGGGCGTTTGAGACTCCTTGACAGCTTGTTGTCCACCCAACATTCATTCTAGTGATCGATCTCGGCCATCTCCCAATCTGCAACCAATCGGCGTCGGTTCCTTGCGACTAACCCTGTCTACCAATGTTAGTTCCCTAATCGACGCCAGTGTACTTTCTATCGACGTTGGTTCCCGTATGACCGAAATCGGTTCCTGCTGCCTGACACCACTGACTCTGCTGATCTGCACATGACCGACGTCGATGCCTGTCTGTTTAACATCAGTTTCCCCTTACCGATGTCGGTATCTGTGTTCACCTGTGAGTGATGACTTTTTACTTGTGAGCTCCTTTTAGATCAATCCTTTGTCCATATTAACACAGCCCTGCTCTAAATAATTTAGTCCCCTCGGCTAATCTCTATTCGTCATCTCCTCCATGAACACCAAGGCTTTCCAGTTCTTAAGTTTGTCAAAGATATATGTCTTCCACTTAAGAACATGCATTCCCTTCTTACATATGTAACCAAGCCTACAAAGCCACATCTCTGCAACAGAAGGTGAATCAGTAATATAAGTAGATAGATAAAGGAAACCTACTTTCTTACTACCGTCTAATTCAAGTGCATCTGCTGTGAGAGTTACTGTGTATCTCTCATCACCTAACTTGTCTGAAGAAATTAGACTCATCTCCAAGACTGGTACCTGCATGACCTCATTCAACACCCGTGTGTTATATGTCTACAATTTCAGCTTCACTTCCCCTTTGCCAACCATTTGACAAGGCTCACCAGCTCCTAAATAAATCTCTCCAAAGTCTCCAAAGACATACCCATGAAAATATGCTCTATTTCGGGCTGCATGGAAAGAGGCAAAAGAATATGTAAACCAAGATTCTACTTTATCCAGAGCATCCTGTGCTACATCACCTGCAACATCTATTTCTTCCTTTTCTTCATGCTAATCTTCTACCAACCAATAGTCTTTCTTTACCTGCTCTTTCTTTCCATCAATCAGACCATTTGTGCTATTCAGTTTCTCCATTCGTAGCTTACTTTCTTCTGCCATTGCTATACTCCCACTCAATCAAAAACCCCTGTGAGTACCCTATAATCAACAAACACTAACCAAATCTGAACCACCTGTTAGTCAATCCAACCAAAAACTCTAATACCAACTGTCAGGATCCTACTCCTCAATAAGAGTATATATGATTACCTCTTGTATAAGCAACTAAACACGGAATTTAACCAGAAGGAATAAGTAACTAGAAATATGAAACAACACATGATATGAGAGATAATACACAATTGTATTAATACTTATCTAGAAGGAAATACAATAAAGAAGATGCCACTTCTTCTCCACACCTTTCAGAAGCTTCCCATACCTCAAGTGTTCACCAGTAATTCTCCTCCAACAGTTCACTCTCTCAATCACGGTCACAACAATCAACTCAAATATAGAGTTGTTGTTCACCTCCACCAGTCAGTAACAATGCTGCCAGTACACCAAGTACACAACCATACTCCAAGTAGATCTCCCTTTCCTTGCTGCCACTTGCAAATCAACAGACCTTACTTACCATGTAGATATCTCTACACCCTGAAGAACCCTTGTCCTTACTGCCCTAAGTCCTTATGATTCTTCAACCAGTACCCCGATGGATCTTCTACCAAAACTTGCACACCTGCAACTCTCCCTGATCATACACACTCAGCACCCCTTTGGAACTAGGAAGAGCTACTCTAGCTCTCTCTTCAAGCACAATGGCTTTCTAGCACACTTTTACCATACAGTCCATGAGTCTATTATATAGATCTCATGCATACAATAATTAGACATTCTTAATTACAATAATTAGACTCGCAACTCCAAGACTAAATTAAGTCTTTACATGCAAACCGACTGTCCAAAAATAGCCCAGTCTGGAACCCGCATGAAAACTGCATGCACACACAGGTTGCCGATGTTGGCTCCTCCCTGACCGATGTCGATCGACTAATAACTGACGTCGGTTGCTTCTGAACTGTAATCTGACCGACGTCGATTGGCCTGACCAACGCTGATTCCTCTGCAACTCAGCAACCCAGCAACCTCCTCCATGTTTGCATCAGTGAAGCTTTTAGCTCCACAACCTAACATGAATGTCATAGTCTCTGTTATGAGATCTAGCATTCTAGTTTGTCTAGTATTTTATTAGTAATTTCATTTTTCTAGTGTTTGATGGGGTTTCTAAAAAATGTGTGCAATTCTGCATATCGAAAGTCTCAAAGTGAAAAATGGACAACATAATTGAATTTAAGTGGTAAAATCTTAAGAATAGTTGTAAACACGACATAGTTTCGTGATCATCAGTGTTTTACCATTTTAGAGGGTTTCAAAGCCATTTTTCGAATTATGCAAAATTTTGTACATCCGATGACTTTGAGGAAAAACCATTTTTGGGTTTTGCTAGGTTTGTCAAAAACCATATGGGTCCATGTTATTTTTTATGGAAGCCATACCAATTCTATAGATCTGATATTTTTTAACTTTGGCAGATTTTCTACCACCTATAGGTACTTTTGTAGGTTTCTACTCCTCGACAAACATTTCCACCCTTACAAGCAATTTTGATGGTTTATGGTAGTTGGCAAACTTTTCTTAGTGGAAAAATAAATACGGGCAGACATTTGAGTGGTTATAGGCAAATAGGTTAGAATTTAACCCCTCTACATGCAACTTGATTGAAACTGACTTGCCTATCAACACCTACAAAAAACTCTGATGCATTTGTAAATAGACCTAGTGGACTCTGTGACCCTTGCTTACACTAATATCGAAACTTGGCACACCTATTTTCACTACAATAAAAACTCAACACCCATGATTGTATGTTTATTAGAACTCGACACACCTACTTGCACACCTATTAAGACTCGACACCTCTACTTGCACACTTGTCAGAACCCGACACCCTATCTGCATGTCTAGTGGAGTTCACCACCCTTGTAAGCAACCTACACAGTGTCTAACCCCAATAGAAATACACCACAGGTTCTGCCACCCAATGTGCACATAATGACGGCCATGACGATGTCAAATTTAATCGAGTGAAAAGTGGCACTATTCTTTCAAAGCACTACTCATTTAAAAAGTGGAGCCATTTTTAGCATTCATCCTAGCCCTTAGCCCCTGGTCACGTGGGAATTTAAACCCTTGGTCACAACCAGCCCAAGGGGACGTAAATTTTCCTCACAAAAATTGGGCCAAACTTTTACACACGCAAAATTTATACAAAGTGGAGAATTCTATTTTGCGAGCAAGAAACATTCAATCTCACATAACTTTCAACATATGGTTCCTTTTTACGCACCATTATTTTAAGTACGAATTTTTTTGAGCTCTACATATTGATAATATTTTTGTGCATTGTAAACTTGAACCTATGTAGATTCAGGGGGTTACACATCAAATTCTTTCCATCACATAGTTCCTTTCTACACCATGGATCAGAGTCATGTTCCACTTACACCGTTCAACTATCACGAGTATAAAAACCCAAGTTCAAATCTTTTGAGGAACAAAGGTTTACACCGAATCATGATAGGTACAAAAAAAGAACCGACACTTAATGCAGATAAGGCGAAGTGGTTTAAAAAAAATGATGAACCCTATGATCTACTATGTTTGTCTCTATCTCTAGACATACTCTTTCATATTGAATCTGTAGCTACTCCTAATGAAGTTTGGACCACATTAGAAAAAATAGAAAGCATGACATAATGAGAGGTCATGATTTGGAGAATGAACTCATCTGTTTGAGCCCAGACAATTTTGATACTATACAAACTTCTTCATAAAATTCAAATCACTCAAATTGTAATTAAAACTGTGTGACGTTGACAAAAATGATGATCAATTGATTCTTTATCTTTGCCCAATTGGAATTTGACTATTATGTCTTCGTTTCTACCTTTCACACCACCAAGTGTACCCTTAGAGCTACATGGACCATGTCATCCTTGGATGACTTTGTTATTGACTTGACTCGTGAGCAAGTCAAGTTTATTGAAATGGGTACACTAAGGTTATTTAAATCACATGCATTAATTATGAGTCATGACAAATAGACTACAAGGTGAAGAAACAGAACAAGGACTCAGAACAACGAAAGGCTAAAAAAATTGATGCTAAATCCAAACATCAAAAGATTTTTCTTCAGACAAAAAACCCAATAAAAATGACTTATGTGTCTACTATAGGAAATATGGATATGATGAAACTAAGTGCATGAAGAATCAAATTGACCAACTAACAAAGATGTTCGAGAAGCAAAATATCAGTGTCGTTGAGTATGTCTTCTAAGGCCAAACACAATAGAAATGGAAAAGATAAGATCAAAGCACTTATTACAATTTCATCCCAGCATTCCACATGGTTAATTGATTCAGTTACATCACACCACATGACTTTATCTCGGATCCTTTTCTCATCCTTGAAGCCTTGTTTTATGCCTTCCATCTTGTTAGGTGATGATACTTTCACAAAAGTTAGTGGAAGAGGATATATTGAAGTGAATGATGGGACATTTTAGAGTGTTTTATGTGTCCCCTTATTATCTAGTAATCTCTTCTCTGTTTATCAAATCACTCACATCGATTCAAGCAAGACAGTTGAATTCACACCAAATTCAGTGGTTATTAAGGAAGCAAACAGTGACTTCATAGTTGCATTTAGGAAAGTAGGTCACTAATTACGATTGTATACTTTCTCACATTTTGCCCCTAATCGAATTTCTACTACACTACTCACTCATTCAGATCGGGTGAGTAAATTATGGCATGAGTGATTCGGCCGTCTCAACTATCACTGTGTAAAGCAACTCAATCACCATGATATGGTTTCAACGTTTTCACATGTTCATTTTTATAACTGTGTTTTCCAAGGTTGCATACTTGGTAAGCATCTTGAAGAGAAGTGTGACAAAGGCAAATTGTGGAGAGTTACACAAATATTGGAGGTAGTTCATAGTGACATTATTGGACCTTTTCTAGCTCCTTCATTCAACAGGGCTAGATATATGTTTACTTTCATCAATGACTTTTCAAGGTGTACTTGAGTGTACTTTTTTAAGCAAAAAATTGAGGTCTTTGATCATTTTCAAGACTTCAAATTATTTGTAAAAAAACAGTCAGGTAATGCCATCAAGATTTTGTGTGATGAGTATGTCAATAATTATTTTGAATAATTTAGCACATCAAAGTAAACTAAACTACAATATATAGTTCCACATAGTCCTCAACAAAATGGTGTTGCAAAGTGTAAGAATAGATCCTTGAAATAAATGGCAAACTATATGGCACACTTCAAATCTCTTGCATCTCAGTATTAGGCTGAAACCATCCACCATGTTTGTTGTATCCAAAACTGAGTTTCTCATAAAGCATTGAAGGGAGTCACTCCTTTTTAAGCTTGGAGTAGTTAGAAACCCACAGTGAAGCACTTCCAAGTGTTTAGATCGCCTCTTATGGATCATATTCCAAAGAAGAAACGTAAGGCAATGTAACGTCAGAGTTAGCCTTACATCTGTGTTGGATATCTTGAGGGTGTTAAGGGATACAGGGTTCTCCATCCCACCACTCATGAGTTGTTCATTGAGATGAGTGTTTACTTTCAAGAGGGTCCTCTAAACTCCACACATGACACTCCTTCTTTGGATGCAATATATTTGGTAACGGTTCTGATGATTTAGATCCCCCTAAGCAGCTTCTTGATGATTCATATTCTTCTTCTAGTTATGATGATGAGCATAGTGATGAGGACTCACCTCCTCCCAAATATCTTTAGAGGATGAGGAATCTCCTCCTAACTCTCTGACATCTAGTCCTCTTTGGGTTAGAAAGACACTTCAAAGGGTTCGCCATTGGGTTGGGGATCCATTAGACACCATGTGAACTTGTTCACAATTCTAGAATGTCCCACATGCATTTATTACATATGTGTTTGATCCAATCATTTCATTAAATAATTAGGTACTCATGAGTGGGATACTATTATGGAAAAGAAGAGTATGATTCTTTATTGAAAAACAATACTTGGGATTTAGTCCCTCTTCCTAAGGGAAGAAAACTTGTTCGATATAGGTGGATCTACTGAACAAAATTTGTTGAAGGATTCGTAAAAAATTTCAAATCATGTTTGGTAACAAAGAGTTTTTTCAAGTGCCTAGCATTGACTATATTGAGACATTTGCCCCAATTGCCAAAATGAACTCAATTTGACTCACTCTTACTATAGTTGTAGCGCACGGTTTAACATGGTTGATTGTAAGTCAGCGCATACTCCCTTTCTATCTAGTCTGAAGTTTGACGTTGATTGTCCATCTCATTTGGTTGATGTTATCTCATATAGACAACTTGTTGGCAGTTTTGTCTACCTTATGCACATTAACCATAACATTTCATATGCATTAGATATGGTCTCTAGATTTGTGTAAGAACTCCATTGATGCATAAAAAATAGCCAACCTTTCGGAGGCCATAAATTTTGACCCGTAACTCCGTTTGAGCTCTCCCACATACCAAAATGACTGTATCAAAAAGGTTGTTGTCTTACGCCGTTCCACTAGCCTAGCAATGTTTTCGATATTTTTTGGAGATCGTACGAAATCATCTGAGGGTCTGAAATTATGATTTAATTATTTTTTTGAGTTTTTTCTATTTTAAAAAATTGTATATTTTTAGAATCAAAGATCAACTTTAGTTAAATTTTATCCCATAGTCTAATTATAGTGTTTAGGATATTCGGGAGATTGTTAAGATATTTTGAGAGTTTTTAAAAATAGATTTTTTTTTCAGATTTTAGTTTTTTTTTTATTTTTGCATGTAAACTCTAATTTCTGAGTTGAGACTTATTTAAGCATGGTTTGGGTTTGTAATTATTTCAAACAATCAATACAAATCAATTCTGAGTATTGTTTCGAGATCTTGACGTTAATTTTTGGGTTCATTATTTGGTATCAAAGCAAGTTTAAATCTTGGAGGAGTAAAGAATGATGAGAGGACGAACATGTGTTACGCAGATGAATCGGACTATACAAGAGCTACAGAGGTAAATTCAATAATTAACAGAGGTTACCACCAATCAGTAAAGAAGACAAGGTGGTGATAAGGAAGACACAGATCATGATGAAGAAGTTCAGCAAGAAGAACAACAAGAGCAGCGACCATCGATGGAAGAGATGATGGTTCAGGATTTAAAAATAAGAAATGAAGGAATCAAGATTGATGTACTAGATTATGGAGGCAGTTTAAAACTAGAGGAGTTGATAGATTGGATGAATAACATGGAGAAGTTTTTTGAGTGGAAGACTATGAGAGAAGACAAGAAGGTAAAGTTTGCATGCACAAAATTGAAAGGTTATACAATGATTGGGTGGGATCACCTACAGAAAGAAAGACAGAGAAAATTTAAAGAGAAGATTAATTTATGAAAAAAATGCAAAAGAAGCTGAGAAAGAATTTTTTTCTTATGGATTATGCACAAACTCTATACAGAAGATTTCAAAATTTGAGGTAAAAAGATCACAGTATACAAAAGTATATAGATGAATTTTATAAGCTTTCCATACGAGTAGAGCATGATGAAATAGAAGAGCAGATGGTTGCAAGGTATATAAATGGTTTGAAATTTTCTATTCAAGATAAATTAAGCATGAATAAAAAATAAAATAGATAGAATTTCAGGACATTTATTGGTCCAAAAAGAGGTGGATCCCTTCCAATAAGGGGACGAGGTGGATTTAATACCCCCAGAGATAGCTTTAATGCCAATAAAGGTGAATCATCATGTGGTGCAGAAAGGCAAGATGATAATAGACAGGTTTCAATACCAACAAAAAGGAAGAGAATTTTAAAGAGGACGAGATTACGATGGTGCTAGAGGATGGTTTTTGAATCAACGCAGAGCTTATAGCTGTTATAGATGTGGAGAAGAAGGGCACATAGCATTTGAGTGTCCAAACTATCAAGATCAAGAAAGGAGGAAAGAAGATCGTCTAAGAGTAAATCTAGTTGAGGCAAAAATAGAAGAGCAGAATACTGAAGTTGCACCAGCAGATGTTGGAGAGAATCTCATGATGATAAAAACCATGATCGCTCCAAGGAACAAATGCAAAACAAAGAAGGTAGTGATGTATGGGTGTGATCAAATATTTTTCACATAAGATGTACTTCAAGTGGAAAGGTATGCAAAGTAATTATAGATGGTAGTAGTTGTGAAAATATAGTTTTTAAAAAAAATGATTGAGAAACTAGATCTGTAATGTGAAAAGTATCCTAACCCTTATTGGATTTCATGGTTTAAGAAAGGGAATGAGGTTACAGTATATAAAATGTGCTTAATCAAGTTTTCTATAAGAAAAACTTATAATGATGAAATATGGTGTGATGTTATTCCGATGGATGCATGGCATGTGTTATTGGGAAAACCATGGCAATTTGACAGAAAAGTAGTTCATGATAGAGCAAAAAACACAAACTTTTTAGAAAGATGGTACAAAGATAGTTTTGTTACCTCTTAAAGAGGAAGAGAAGACAGAAAACATGCTCTGCATTAAAGGATTTATCCAAGCTATGAAAGTAGCAGGTTGTTATGCACTAGTAAAGTGTTGAAAGAATATGCAGATGTTATGCTTGATGAGCTACCAAATGGTTTACCACCGAAGAGAGATATTTAGCATCATATTGATTTGATTCCAAGATCATCTCTACCTAATCAAGTAGCTTATAGGATGAGTCCAACATAACATACAGAATTAAATAAACAAGTTACTAAATTGCTAAGGAAGAAAGTGATAAGGGAGAGTATGAGTTCATATGCAACACCAGCATTGCTAACTTCAAAGATGGAGGATGGGGAATGTGTGGATAATAGAGCAATTAATAAAATTACAATAAAGTATAGGTTTCTTATACCTCGTTTAGATGATATGATGGATGTACTTGCAAGGGTAAAATATTTTACCAATATTGATCTAAACAGTGGTTATTATCATATTTGAATTCATGAAGGAGATGAGTGAAAAACTGCATTCAATACTAGGGATGGCTTATATGAGTGGATGGGTTTGTCATTCAGATTATCTAATGCACCTAACATATTTATGAGGGTGATGAATACAATGCTACGATAGTATATTGGTAAATTTATGATTGGTTATGTTTATGATATTTTGATATTTAGTAAGACTAAAGAACACTTACAATATTTGGAATGGTAATGGATTTGTTAAGAAAAGAGAAGTATGCAAATTTGAAGAAGTGCAAGTTTATGCAAAACAGTTTGGTATTTTTAGGATTTGTAGTTTCAGCAGATGGTGTGAAAATGGATAAAGAAAAGATAAAGGCAATTGTTGAGTGGCATATTCCAAAAAAACATAACAGAGGTAAGAAGTTTTCATGGTTTAACAACTTTTTACAAAAAAAATTATTAAAAATTTTAGTAGTATTGTGGCATCAATAACATATTGCATGAGAGAAATAATTTGCATGGACTAGAGCAGTCCCAAAAAGTTTTGAAATTTTGAAGAAAAAGATTACAAAAAGACCAATTTAGCATTACCGGATTTTAACAAAGTGTTTGAGGTTGATTGTGATGTTTCATTTGAGAGAATTGGTGTTGTGTTGAGTCAAGAAGGAAACCAATAGCATATTTCAGTAAGAAATTGAATGAAGTAAGAACAAAGTATTCTACTTATGATGTTGAACTTTATGCAATTATACAAGCATTAATACATTTGAGGCATTATTTAGTGCCTAAAGAATTTATACTATTTACAGGTCATGAGGCTTTGAAGTATGTGAATATATAAAAGAAGTTGAATAGTAAGCATACAAAATAGATTTCTTTCTTGCAGGGGTATACTTTTGTGTTGAAGCATAAATCGAAAAAACAGAATCGGGTAGTTGATGCATTGAGCAAGAGAATAACATTATTAACTACTATGGTGAGTGAAGTAGTTAGATTTGAAGCTATCAAAAAATTATATGATACTGATCCATATTTTAGCAAGATAGTTGAGAAGTGCAAGAATCCATTAATAGGTGGGACAGATGTTATTCATGATGAGTATCTTATACAAGAAGGTTATATCTTCGAAGGGAAACAATTATGCATTTCAGCTGGGTCCTTACGAGACAATATAATAAGAGAATTACATAGTGGTGGTTTCGCTGGACATTTTGGTAAGATGAAGACAATAACTTTGATGTCGAAAAAGTATTTTTGACCAAAGATGAAGAGAGATGTGACAAGGTATGTTTCAAAATGCATAATATGTCAGATGGCAAAAAGACGTGCACAAAATATTGGGTTATACATGCCATTATCAGTTCCAAGCGAACTATGGACAGATTTGAGTATGGATTTTGTGTTGGGATTGTCAAACACAGAGAGAAATAACAATTCAATTTTTGTTATTATAGATAGAGTTTTTAAAATGATTCATTTCATTGCATGTAAGAAAACCAATGATGCCACTAGAGTTAAAGAATTATTTTTTATGGATATTATAAGATTGCATGGTGCTCTAAAAATTATTACTTCAGATAGGGATACGAAATGTTTAAGTCATTTTTGAAGGATTTTGTGCAAAAAGAGGGTACTAAGCTACAATTCAGTAGTGCATATCACCCACAAACAAATGGACAGACAAAAGTTGTGAATAGGAGCTTGAAAAATTTATTGAGATGCATAGTGGGAGAGAAACCAAAGCAATGGGACTTAACTTTACCACAAACTGAGTTTGCATATAACAGTTCAGTGAATAGATCAACATGGAAGTCACATTTTCAAATTGTTTATGGGAGAAATCCTATGAATATTTTGGATTTGGTACAATTACTGATTTCAAATCGAATTAGTAATGATGCAGAAGCGTTTGCAGAGTATATGCAGCAGTTGCAACGAGTAAGAAGAAAGTTGCAAGAAAATAATGAGAAATATAAAGCAACAACAGATGTCAAAAGAAGATCCAAGGTATTTGAAGTAGGAGAGTTGGTGATGGTTTACTTAAGGAAAAAGATTTCCAAAAGGCACATACAATAAATTGAAGTACAAGAAAATTGAGTCATGCAAAATTGTGAAAAAAATCAATGATAACGCATATAAGATAAGTTTACCACAAAATTTTGATATATCTCCAATATTTAATGTTTCAGATTTATATGAATTCCATGGAGAAGATGGTGAAGATGATGAAGATGAAGAAATAAATTGAGAGCAATGAGTTCCAAAGAATAAGAAAGAAAAAATAGTGCAGGGTTTGGATATAAAGACAATACGCACAAGACAAGGGAATTATAACAGGGATTTGGTGCAGTGGTAAAGATTGCAGCAAAAAGACAACACTTGGATTACAAAATGGGCGCTGAAGAAGATTAACAAGAAAAAATGGCAACAATACAATCAAGGCAACTCATAGGCGCTGAGTTATTTTCAACTAGAGGAGAATGATGCAGAAAAAATAAGCCAACCTTTTGGAGGTCATAACTTTTGATCCGTAACTCCGTTTGAGCTCTTCCACATGCCAAAACGATTGTATCAAAAAAGTTGTCACTGTCCTAAGTTGTTCGACTGACCTAACAATATTTTTGATATTTTTCAAAAATCGTATGTGATCATCTAAAAGTACGAAATTGTGATTTAATTATTTTTTTGAGTTTTTTCTATTTTAAGAAATTGTATATTTTTAGAACCAGACATCAACTTCAGTTGAATTTCGTCCCATAGTCTAATTATAGTGTTTAAGAAATTTCGAAAAAAATTTGAAATATTTCGAGAGCTTTTAAAAATAGGCATTTTTTTTTTAGATTTGTTTTATTTCAAAATTTACATGTAAACTCTAATTTCTGAGTTGAAACTTATTTAAGAATGGTTTGGATTTGTAATTATTTCAAGCAATCAATACGAATCAATTCTGAGTATTGTTTAAAGATCTTGACCTATTGGTAATTTTCTTATTCTTGTTAGTTTTCGTGTTTAACATGGTTGATTGTAAGTCAACTCATACTCCATTTCTATCTAGTCTAAATCTTGACGTTGATTATCCATCTCATTTGGTTGATGTTATCTCATATAGACAACTTGTTGGTAGTTTTGTCTACCTTACACACATTAACCGTAACATTTCATATGCAATAGACATAGTCTCTAAATTTAATAGAAACCCCATGAGTTACATTGGAAAGCAGTTAAACGAATTATCCACTATATTCAAGTTACACAGTTTTGTAATTCAATCTAGAGTAGACATAGATGTTGACTTTATTGGATATATAAACACTGATTGGGTTGATGATATTCAAAATTATAAGTCTACTTCAGGGTACAATTTTTTTCTTAGTTCAAATCCGATTAGTTGATCAAGCAAGAAGCAAAATGTTATTGTTTTATCTTCTATAGAGACAGAATACAAAGTTGTTAATGATGCCACTAAGACTATTTGGCCTCAAGGGATATTCATTGGGTTTGGCATCCAGTTTCAATAACCAACAATGATCTTCTACAACCAAAGCACAATCCAAGTTTACATGAATTCGATCATCCATCAACGAACCAAGTATATCGAGATTCATATGCATTTCATTCAGAAGCTCATCCATGAACAAGTCATTGATCTCCGTTATACTCAAACAATGAAGCAAATCATTGATATATTCACCAAACTCTTCATTGAGAACAAATATCTTTATTTGTGAACTATTCTTGGGGTTCGAACAACTCCAACATCCTCCTCTAAAGAAGCTTTTATATGTACTTGAGTACCTCATCATGGCTTTGTGTCAAGACCCAATGTTTCTGCCCACCTAACCTCCACTTAAAGAGGATGTGAGTGTAGGTTTTTTTCCACCATGTAATTTTACCTACACAGTCATTTTCTAATTGTGAGTTTAATTGTTCACCATATAATGTATCTTTCTATGTACCTTTTTGCTAATGTTGTTATACAATCTTTTGGTTGTGAAGACAAACGTCTTCTTTTTTGAGTTGTTCTTCGGATTTCACTACTCCATACAAGGTCAACTTCGTGCAATCAATCATATATCTAGACTGATCCTTGATTGTGGCTCACTCCACCAAGGAGAAGGTGGGCAGTATTGTAAAATTTACATGGCTAAACTTAGGCCAAACTCGCTTCTACAATATTGTTGTTTGACCTTAGAATCCAAATCAAAGGTTCTTTTCAGCAGCTGCTACAAAAAATTGAAGTTGCGATCATGATAATAATCCAGAGCACTGAACCATTTAGCATGCCCTTGTGCAGAGATTGAATCTCGTCATTGTTGTCCACGCAAGCAATATATTAAGGATCATAATCAACACAAAGATCATGATCATCCTTAAGTTGCCTATGGTGTGACATGGTACTAACAAAAATGATAAAATAAAGATTTACTAAAACAATAGGGCAATTCCAAAAATAAAATAAAGTGAGAAAAATTAGCATGCATGAAGATACAATTGGTCACATGCCCTGTTGTAAAATGATAAAAAAAACTTTAAGAAATCGCGTTGCATCCAACGGCAATCATATACTAAATAAATTGAACAGCGCAAGTAGGTCTATTTGGGCATGTGTCCAATTTTGAAGGACCTGAAAAAACTTTAGAAAAAACATTAATATCTGTAGCAACCCTACACGTCGTAGACATTTAAAGGAAATGTTAGACGAACCTTTGGTATGAGCTTGGCAATGAAAATGCCAACAAGATAATTATGGTAAAATGACAAATAAAACACAGCCTCCAATTTTCAATCTTATTAGTTACTCAATTAGACATTTTCATCACAAAATTGCCCCAAATAGGTTTTAGCTTGTAACCGACTCAAACTTGGAATCAAAGATGAAAGAGTTCAATATAAATAATTGCATTACATGAATGATTCCCAAATAAATATTTCTGCTTGAGTTCATCACGAAGATCATATGATATCCCTAATTGAAACATTATAATGTCATGCACAATCCTTAATTAAACAGTGAAATCATCCTTGGAAACAAATATTCAGAACTAAGACCGGCAGACGAACCCATTTTTGAAAACCTCGAGACTGAGCAACCTCCTAAATCCTCATCCGAAGAAATTGCCCTGCACTCCTCGAAAAATCTGTTTTTGTTAGAGGTCCTTCAATTTTCATCAAAAAGGACAGTCAATATAGTCAACTGAAGAATCAAAATTCAAAGCAGTTTATTCGAGACCTATACCCATTACAAGATGCATGTATATGGTGTTTATGCAAAAATAGTTACATACTCTACAATATAATCCCTCCAAGTAAATGTTACAATGGAGAAAACCCATCAATTGTTAAGAAGCTTATCAAAGTTGAGCATCAGAAATCTTTTCAACTTAGCAAAAGCACTTCAACATTTACATAATTCCAAAGCCTGTTAAGATGGTCGCACAAAACAGAGGATAAACTTTCCAAAACATTCATGGTGAGCTGAATCATGTCTTCCTGGGGTGTTTTAAGGAATAATCATGCCTTGTGAGATTAGCCCGCAAAAGCATTGCCCGTACATCTCTGTCAAATTCCACTCCGGTTTGTAAAACACGCTGAAACGTTGTATTACGCTGATCGGCATGGCGAGCATATAAGATCTTGTTATGTGAATCGATGCATGCCTGAAATATAGAATAGATGAGGCAAGATCTTCAGTACAGAAATCCATATTATGCAATTAAATTATCAGAAGAGCTGGGTAGATATACCCACAAGCATTGTCTATAACCAAGTCAGTCACATAGTATATTTTCCGATGCCAAAAATGAAGCAAGTCCTCTCTGACAAGAACCAACACCAAGAGAGGGTCTTACTTGAATTTGATTGTCCATAATCAAAGCCTCAAGCTCTTTTTCAAGCCCAGCGACGCTTGTCTTGAATGCATTTGCCATAGTATGAAGGTCAACTGATATGAAAGGGTTTGTATATTGGATTAGTGCTTTTTGCCGAATATGATCATATAGTATTCCTACGTGATCATGAAGATGTATATCAAGCTGAAGGTTTGATTTGAGATTTTGGAGATATTCCAGACATGATGCATATCGGCTGAAAAACAACACAAGGCATCCTTGTCAGATAAAAAAGAATTCCTTAATCTATAAAAAACAAAAAACAAAAACTGGTCTTTATTTATCTGAATTTGCTTGGAGTGTTTATTTTCATGGAATGTGCAATCATGTAGAAATAGAAACTTAAATCAGCACAGCAGACAGTTTAGTTGATCTAGAAAGTCTCAGAGGATATAGAAAACCACTATAATGGATCACATTCAGGTACCACTCCTTCATGGCAAATTTATGCAAAGCTTAGCGTGATGGAATATCAACTGGATGAAAATAAAGTGAGTTCAATGTCATATCATCAGAAAATTAGAACAAAACAAAATAATGTCATGACGAAGTGTGTCCATTTTAAATATCAGGTTTAAGTGTGATGAAATGAAGATCAATGAAATAAATTATGTCATTCAACTCCAATTCATGGTTTATAAACACCTCACTTGTTTTGCTATTGGCACCAAAGAGCCCATTTCACATACCATGACTCTAAAATTTTCTTTGGTTGGGGATCAAACTTCAGCAGAATAGTTGGGGTCATAAAACTATCACTAGTTCCAATTCAATTAAAACCAAAAGAACTTGCTTGGCAACTTCACCTAGAATCCTTATGGCAGCAGATTGACTATTAACTTATTAGTCCACCATGGCACCATAGATTTTGTATCACAGCCAGCCACAATCAAATGTATACTTTCAAGAGACTACCTCCTAGCTTCACATTGCATTGCCCTTGGCTGCTCAGCCTCTCCTTTTCCTTGTTGGTTGGATATTATAACTGCTCTACAATTTCCTTCTTTTTCATACATTTATATTAGAACTATAGAGAATAAAGGATTTACATTTCATTGACATCAAGATGCTACAAATGAAATGATCAGAATACGGAATTGACACTCTGGACACACCATTCTCACAATGAGGCTAAAGAAAAATAGGGTGAAATGGAAACTTATTTCTTTGGTAGATTGAGAAACTACATGAACCACCCAAAACATTAAAATCCTGGAAGAAATCGGAACTTATGAAAAAAACCATACTCACTTAACCCTGAAAGCTGAAGATTTTTTGATATTGGATTATCACGTAGGGGTGCACATGCATCTAAAATGTAAAGCAATATAACACAACGCACCTCATACAAAAAAACAAGGCAGTGGTCCCCTGCAAGGGGGCTTACCATAATTTTCTCTGCGGATGTTGCAGAGAAAACTATGGAGTTATATGCAGATGAAAAACAAAAATTTCAGTTAATTGCTGCTATTTTTCAGGTTTCTAAAAATAAATTTAGCAGTTAATTTAATTTCAAAAAATCTCACCATTGTCATCCTTCCACTTGGCATAAAATTTTCCTAAATTTTCTGAATGGGCATTGCAAAGGTGTAGCTGCGCCTCTTCAGACGGGCACAAACTATCCTCCTAAAAATCAGCCTGCTCCACTTTTTATGGTGAAAATTCATTTTATTCCTGTAACAAATTTAAAACCCTGCCATCGTCCACCTGCACATGAAAAAATACGAGTTGCAGCCTCCTCCATGTGACCCCATCCTAAGCATCTGAAAAAGGTTTAACAGAAGGCACTCGATTTTAAAAGCTCTTACTGAAGGCATAAATGAGAAGGGGACTCATAACATCCTTACCAGTTGTGATCGGGTCATAGGGTCATTATGATTCAGCCAACATAGCATAATTGCTATTTTTTATGGGGATGACATTTTCTTCACAATTATTACCCATATATCATCATGACACAATAGCATCACATAATTCATATCCTCGGTCCTTGTTCTCAAAAGGGGGCTTTAATCACAAAATCGTGAAGAACCCTACAAATGCTTTCAAAGTAAAGAAAGTCTCATGAACCAAAAATATAGTTTTTCTATCAACTCTTCCTATTCAATACATTTTTGGGGGAGATTTCTGTTTCTACAGTCACATAGACCTCTGTAAAGCCCTGTGGCTGATATTGTTTGGAAACATATGGTACTTCAAAAACATTTTTTCTCTTAGCTATAGAGTTTGATGTCAAGCTCTTTCACTAGTCCCTCTTCCTAGTCCCTTCAGCCCCTCCATTAAGTGTGTGTCCCTTGCCTGACAAATTGATCAGCTCTCCCTCCCGAGCTGTTGGATTCACCCATAAGCAAAAACAAGAAATCACTCCCTATAAGAGGGAACATTAAAATCTCCATAGCAGTATTGAGGCGTCGATACATGTCCTCACAATCTATGAACCATAAACAATGACCATCATGACGAAGGGACGACAAGGTAAGAGAAGTATCGATCTCCTGAACCCTGTCATCTATGAAAAGTGATGTTATATTCCCTTCCAGATATATTACGCTTCGTATCATGAATGTGTATGCTAGCATCTTTTCGCTTTACATTCTGTGTTCACAAGAACTTCCAGTTCACATGTATCTTTGTGGAGTTAGTCCATGACTATAATTCATCTCCAACTGTCTTTCAGGTTCTTTATATATCCAGGTTAAAACATGGAATCCAACTCAAACACCAAAATCCAGATCATTATCCTATTGGAGGGATGTGAAATCAAATTCAGAAGTTTTAAAGTGGATGATGATGATGGGATCAGTGCTTCATCACGAGATTCAGATTAGGGTCGGTCTTGACCTCCAGCCATGGCATTCATCAGCCCAAACTTCTTTAGCAATGGGGTCAGTCCTTTCTTGTGGCCATCCGTAATGTTAGTAATACATTACAGTACTGTTTCAACAAGTTTGTGGTTTACCCTCTTTAGGTTCAACCCCCTTGGTAGCTAGGCTATTTTTGTGATTTGCTTGTCGCCTTTTTTTGGAGCTCCCTTCTGCTCCCCAGTGCTATTTATACTGGTCATTTGAGTCCCATGCAATTTTGCTCATCTATTGACACTGGACATTAATACAATTCCTTTCTTTCTCTTTCAAGGAAGATTAGGGAATACAGCTCAGAGCACTCAAATCCTGTTCGAGACACAATTCTAGTACCCCGTGGTGGGATGCAAGAACCCGAGAATGCAGAGAAATCTATTTTGCAGAAGACATTTACTCAGTTCAAAATCCAAATAAAATTAAGCTACACATCATTTTGGAATGATATCAAGCAAAAGCCACATAGACCCAAGTGCAGATGAGCAAATTTAGCACAAAAACAGGATTTTGAAATCCATGGATAAAATTTATGTGGAGTTTGAACATCTTACATTCTAGAGACGTATTTAGTTTTACAGAATACGCATACAAGTTCAAAGTTTCTAAGATACAAATAACCTAGAAATAAGTAGGCCTTTTCTAACTTTCTAATATGACTAGTGAAACTTTGTAAAATAAAGAGATATTCCAAGCCAGTTAGTTTTGGGTATGCGCATCTGCTCAAAAAGACAGGATTTTAGAAAAAAAAACAATTTCACTTCATGAGAAGTCAAACATGGACTTCAAAAAACAAAATAAAGTAGATTCTCAACCCTAAAATCAGCTTTCACACTCATTTTATCGAAAGAAACAATTAATTTACCTTTCATTGTATTTTTACCTCTCATTGCACATTTGTTCTCTCATCTTCATTTTCTCAATTGGATAAAATTGAAACTCCTTCCTTTTGTTAATCCTACACTATTACCTCTACCCATTTGGCGGCAAGGACTTTAAGGAGCTTGCAACGAAACCCTCAGCTGAGCAGAACTGGACTACCTACAGCTTTATCCACTCCGCGAAAAAGGTGGAGGATTTGGTCTATGTGTATTCCAACTTGTGTCTTCTCTCACACACACAACCTGATTACAAGAAAAGGGCAATGAAATGTTGGGATGTGGACCCAAAGACTGCTGACTTGGATGCCTTCGTTGCCTACCTTTCATTGCTTGACACAGAGCTAGACAATGCTTCACACAACTTGCATAGTGGAGCTAGTGGGCGTGGCACTGCTGCTGCTTGTGGTTCTAATGAACCACATGATGATGAAGACAATGCAGCTGAAGACGAAAATGAATATAGTGAATCATGAATATACCGATTAGTGATTTGTCCATTTTTGTCCATACAATGTAACATTTGCACTATGTACTTGTTATAAAACTTACATAAGTTCAACGATTGAATATTATGATATTCGGCATTGAATTATGAGTATGATTTGTGGTTATTTAACTTATTTTGTTTCCTCTGTGCATATTGTGTGGTTAATTTTGCTTATATGGCTATATTTTTATATATTTAATTTTGTATGTATATTTTTCTATGGTCGTATCCAAAAACGTATCCAAGCCTTAAAAAAAAATCCCCGTATCTGCATATCTGATTCTCATATCTGTATCAGCAACTTAGGGTTAAGGTATAGTTTGCACAACATTTCAACAAAGTAAATGATACGGACTATTGCATTGCACAAGCAATGCAAGAACACTGACCAGTGTACCCTGATCATTGAAGTTAGTTCCAAAGAATGCAGCTGCTTATAAATCACAACATGTCAACTTTCCTGACTACTCTGTAGTTTGAGCTCAACCACGACTGACCAATGGGATGTAAGGAGTGTACAAGAAATAAGAGCTCAGAAAATAAGATATCACTTGAATGTATCACAATATATCATATCATGGTACATAGATCATTTAACACATAATGCAACAAATCACACACGAATTTCTGTCCTAATTTTAATTGCATATACTGAAAATATCTTACACATTTTCTGTTCTAAACTTAATCAGGGATTCTAAAACCTATTACATATATCACATGACAACATATTGCTTGAGTTAAAGGTAAAGACCTAATGGTGGGAAAGGCGTCTACCATCTAGAGAAATTAGAACCTTAGAAGGCAATAAGCATCTGTTAGGAACGCATAGGAAAATGAAAAAAAACTGAAAAATATTAAATTTGTAAATTGCAGGGTTGAATAAGAAAAAGGGAAATGAAGACAAATAAACACGTACCTTGAATAAAAGTCATGGACAAGTTCCCTTACTTCAGGCACCAGTTCCAAGAAATTCCTGAAATTGCTATTGTCTATAACTTTATTCTGGTAGCAAAACGTGATCAAAGAAGGAAAAAATATATATAATTTTAGTATAAGCAACAAACAACTTACCTTTTCATCAAAAACGATACCAAATACCATTGCAAGTTAAAAATAATCGCACCTTGAGTTCTGATCTATCAAATGATGCAAGTGCACAGAGTGCTCCATAAGTGGCAACATCTTGTGGAGCAATAACCTCTGTATAATTGTTTCCAAGTTCAAAATTTGTCTCCACAAACTGCATTCAAAGAACACGCAGATCTCCTAAACTGATATTTTCTCAATATGTTGTCCTTAACAAGAAATGATGAGTTACGACTACTCCTGCTCTTTCGGTCATGACTGGATCATCCATTTAAAAAAACTGCTTCTACTGTTTTTATAAGTAATATTATATAAGCTATAAATGTAAATGTCCTATAATTACTCTCTTGCTATTCTTCCGAGACACATATATGTTCTTTATTTTCTGGCGAGAGAATGCAAGTCTTGTCAATACAGCCACTCTAAAAACCATCACACGAATAAAAAGCTGACATGTAATTAATTCAGAGAGTGATTGAGGCACAACTTTAATGCTTGATATGTAAAAGAGGGGCATCAGGATACATTTCATATGCATGTGCCGTAAGTATGGAAGTATGTTAGATTGATTACCTTGCGAGCAGCTAGCTTGTATTTAGAAGCATGGAGGTGGGCAAGTCCAGCGGCACATTTGAGCTTGGCGAGGAGGAGGGCATCATGGAGGTCAGGGGCTTGTGTCGGAGTCTGCTCGGCCTTGGTCACATAGCTGGAGACGTGCATGAACTGCCCCATCTCGATACTCACCAAGATCACATTCAGACACATCTGGATTATGTGTTTGGATGTTGTGCAGTAGTCACGAGTCCGAACATAATTCTTAAACGCCTCTCCCAGCATCCCATGTGCATAGAAGAAGTCTCCAAAATCATTGTATCCCATCCGAATGCTCTCCTTTATTAGATTTGTCTGCAGACCCAACAACAATCAACCCTTAAACCAAAAAAAAAAACAAGACGGGAATGGCCATAATGACCAAAAAAAAGAGGGCTGTAGTGCAGATCAATTGATTTTTTCAATTGGCAAGAACACAGGCGGGAAAAATAAGGTGTTACCTTGTATCCATTGAGTTCGTTCTCGAGCTTTTCTTTTCGCAGTTGGGCATGGCGGTCGACGGCGTCAATCCAGTCATGTTCATTGTGGAGGGAGAAAGGGGAGTTGGGGCCGAGGGTGGCCTCGAGTTTGTGCACGACATCCTTGAGCAGCGCTGTGTTGTCGCCCTTCTTAATGTGATTGTAGGCCATCCGCAGGGCTTCCAGGGCCATAGTCTGGTTCCCACACTTTTCCGCTATGAACATGAGGCGCGTAATCTTGGTCCTCCCACTGTAAAGAGAAGCGTAGGCTTCCACATCCATTTGCTCACTGCTCATAACACCACCACCATTCACATTCGCATTGCTAACATCATTTCCATCCGCGCCTTCATCCCAATCCATGACTGCTGCTGCCTTCGCCCCTCTTTCTTGCCTTTCCCTCTCTATTTCTGGAATGCACCTTCTTCAACTATATTCCCTATTCTACTTTCAGAGGCTCTCAATCTCTATGTTTACCCTCTTTTTCAGAAAGACCATTGGAAAAGAACTTCGATTCAAAATTAGTACGAGAATCATACTTCAACGCAAAATGGCAGATTCTCCTCCAACCGAACTTACCTTAATTGACCTTACTTTCTCCAGTTTCTCTCTGGTTCAACTTGTACCTGAATATGTTATTATATATATTTTACAATTCCTCTTAACATCCACGGGTGAGGGGTCCTCTCTGACAACATATATGAATCTTGAAAGTTACAAACATTTTTAGGTGTTTATTAGGGTGGGCCATGTGTTCGCTTAGGGCTCAGCGCTGGTAGCGTCGCTTAGCGCTGAGAAAGAGGAGAGGAGAGGAGAGTGGGGAGTGGGGAGTGGGGAGTGGGGCAGAGTGCTGAGAAAAAGTAAACGCAGGATTAAGGCAGAGGTAGACAGGGACGCATTTGTTTGAGTTTTTTTGAGACAGGGAGGTATCACATCGCAGATAGACAGGTATTGCAAGCAGGCAGGTAGACAGAAGGGCAAGTATCCTAGGTACCAAAGGCAATGATCGTTATTGACAGGAAGACCCCCCTGACTCAATCACTTTTCTCCTGCAATAATTTTTATTTTTAATATATTTATTAGTCAATATTGATCCCCATGAAACATGCAAATCATGATTAAATACGAGGGTTTTAAAGACAATTTAAGTCTGCAGTTACTAAGGTTTACCATCTCATAGACACATTTATCAACAAAAAACAAAATTTTCACTGTGATAGGAAACTCTCAATCACACGAAATAGGCACAGTGACCTTCGTGAATGCAAAGCAATATAAAGGGATTCTAAGACGCAGGAGGGCAAAAAACTAAGACAAACTCAAAAGAAAAATCTCACTCTGATTTTACCGAAAATAACATCTAACTAAAGAAATTTCTTTTTCAAAGAACATCGAATGGAGGGAAAACAATCAATGCTAAAAGATGGTAGAGACGAATCAAAACTGAAAAAAACAACAGCAAACAAGGGTGAACAAGAGGAAACAGGGCAACTTTACAGCTCTACCTCTACCCCATTACTTTGGTCTTTAGAATTGTATGTGAATGAGCTCATGGACATAAAAGAGAGACTTCGAATTTTAGAAAATATAAGGCGGCAAGAGGACAACAAGAGAAAAGAATTTGCAGAATATAGACACAAGTTGGAAAAGGAAAATAAAGTTCTCAGAGAAGAGGGACTAAATCTTCAAAACATCATGGAAAGAGGACAATCGGAGCTATTCATTCTAAAACGGGAACTAGGACATCTGATAACAATTGGAAGGAAAAATCCTGAAATGGTAAAAGAGAAGGAAACAATACAAATAAATGAAATTCAATCGACAATTGAAAACATGGAAACAAAAGAAACCCCCAGCTAAAGGATCGAATAAAAGAGGCCAAACGCTGGTCACACGTAGTAAGTGAAACATCAATCGAACAAAAGCAAATCATAGAGAAACACATCAAAACACAGATAAAAGAAGAAAGGGATAGACAAGACAAGGCAGTAAATTTTATTATCAAAGCTCTGAAAGGGTTTGGTGAAAAGGAAAGCGCTGACATTTTGGTAAGGGACTTTCTTTGAGACGAGTTGAAGTGGACAGGTTATATACATCAAGCCAACAGGGTTGGGAGGAGAATAGGAGGAAAGGATCGTCATGTGCGAGTTGTCTTGAGAAGTATAAAAGACAAACAGGGTATATTAAGGAGTAGGGGACTTCTTAGAGGCACGCGCGCGCGCACACACACACACACACACACACACATATTTGGATGAGGACTTGACATTTGCTCAACAAGAAGATCGAAAGAAGGAATGGGAGAAAGTGAAAGAGGCAAGAAATGAAGGAAAATGGGCACAGTTGAGGAATGGGAAAGCCCAAATCAGTGATCGATTGTCAAACAAGAAATAGGGATTTGGGGCCCCACGAGAATCCATGCACATAGTAAGTTGGAATTGCAGGGGGTATCTGTGGAGAAGAGGACCTAGATTGGGGCCCATATCAGAGGGGAAGGATATTATTATTCTTACAGAGACACATGAACATGAGAGCTACAAAGTCCCAAAATTTGAAGGGTACAAAAAAATTTCAGTTTGGAACAAAGGGAATGAAACAAGTAAAGGTCATGGGGGGATCATAGTGCTAATAAAGGAAATATGGCTCGAGATCGTCAAAGTTGAAAAGGAGGATCCAAACAAGCAATACATATGTCTGAAAATATCAAACAATGAGGCAACAATCAGATTGGTTGCTTGCTACTTTGCATCGAAAAGCTCAAAGACTTATAGAAGAAGAAATCTAGATAATGAAGATCCATATGCTTCGTTAAAAAAAGACATTTATGTGTTTAGTACTTCAGGGGAAATAATTTTAATTGGTGACTTTAATGCGAGGACCGCAAACAATCAATCTCTCTAGTTGAGTAGAGAAGAAGGTGGGGATGACAATCCTTTATGGCTTAACAAAGAAGAAGACCAACTTTGGGAAAGAATATCTCAAGATGGAAATGGAGAGGTGACACGTTTTGGGGTTGAACTTCTAGGCTTATCTAGTTTATACAACATGGTTATTTGCAATGGCATGAAGAATTAACCTAGGTCAGGTAGTATCACTCGCAAAACATACAATGGTCAAAGTGTGGTGGACTATGTAGTTTACTCTCTGAGTTCTATTTCTAGGTTGCTTGAGTTTGAGATAGGGGATTGTCCTATCGAGCTAAAATCTGATCATAAACCTCTTTTTATCAAGCTTGTTACCTTTTCAAAGCAACGCCAAAGACAACAAGTTCATCATGTGCAACAGACAACTCAACAACAAGGCAAAACCATTGTGAATAAAGAAAATCAGGAAATCTGCGTTATTGCCCTTGAGCAACAATTTTGAATTGCTAGAGACATAGAGGGCAAGGCAATCAAGGGGACAAGTGGTTATGTGCACAATAATTTATTGATTCCTTTTATTCACAAGGCATTAAGTACCTGCAAAAGAACTAAGCCTAGAATGCAAACACTTTTCCATCAAATCCATGGTATGACGAAGAATGTAAGGCTACCAAGAGAGCCTTAAAGGAAAGTGAGATGGATAAAGAAAATAAAAATAAATATGAGAAATGGGTACAATACAAAAAAGAAAGTTATGTGAATAGGAGAAAGAATGAATTAATTTCTCTTGGAAAACAAAACCCAAAAGGCTTTTGGAGGGAGTTGTAGCAAAAGAAAATACACATAGAAAATAATATCGCAGATGTGCATTGGCTAGAGTATGCAAAGATCCTCTATGAGCGATCTCAATAGAAGGATATCCCTCCCATAATTAATACCTTGATCAAGCTTTTCTCAGCAAAAGACATCAAACAAGGCATAAAGAATCTAGCAAGTGGTAAAGCGCAGGACATTGATGGGTTGCAGGCTGAATTTTTTAAGTGGGGTGTTGAGGCCCCCATTCCGCACATTAGAGAAGTATTCAATGATGTCATTCATAATGGCTTCCCATTGGAGTGGACAATAAATGTTGTTATTCCTTTATTTAAAAACGGTGATATCAATCATCCATCTAATTACCGCACCATTATGGTCAATCCTCTTCTTGGTAAACTCTCTAGAGGCATGATAGAATGTATAATCAGCGGTTGGGTTGAAAGAGAGGATAAAAGGGCAAAAAGTCAAGCAGGCTTCCAACCTAAACATTCAAGCATCAACCATTGCATCACTCTTAGACACTTGGTGGAAAAAGTATGGGACACTCAAGGAGAGGAAGCTTTTTGTTGTTTTGTGGATTTTAACCTTTGACACAGTACCTAAAGACAAACTTTGGAACAAGATGGAGGAACTTGGGATTCCAGACGAGCTTAGAGCAACAGTGCATAGACTTTATGAGCAGGATAGAGCTAAAATCAGAACTAGAGAGGGTATGTCTGAATGTTTTGGTAGTGACATTGGTATCAAGCAAGGCTGCCCTCTTTCTCCCACTTTGTTTGGTTTATACATTGACAAGATGGAATAATGGTTAAGAAAAATAGAGGGAAGAGGCATACAGTTGACAGGCTATGTGGTGAAGCTACTCTTATATGCCAATGACCCCATCCTAATTTCAAAAATAGATCAAGGATTGAGGGATCATTTGAAAGCCTTAGAACACTTTTGCTAGGAAGTCGGAATGCAAGTGAACATTAGCAAGACTAAAGTTATGATTTTTTCTTTAAAAAGAAAAGAAAAACAAATTAACTTTCTTTTTGAAGGTAGCCCATTAGAAATTGTAACAAAATACAAATATCTGGGGAGTGAATTTCATAACAAGCTTAGTTGGGAGACCTATAGAGCAAAAAGAATATAAGGGGGTTGGAAAGCTTCTTACCTACTTCAAAATAGATGTAAGAAAGATGAACTTTGGGACTGGGAAACTAAGAAAACTCTTTGGATTGCTAGTCACCCTGGTTGCCCTGTATGGTTGTGAGGTCTGGAGAAGTAGCATGTCAAATCATGGATGGAGATAACTAGAAAGAATCCAAAAACATCTAATCACAAGCACTCTGAAAGTCAAATCAACAGTCCTTTATGAAATCTTGTTGGTTGAAGCAAGTACTTTTCTGATGGAGGCATCGGCAATAACTCGGATGCTAAGCTATCTGAAAAAGGTTGAAAGCATGGATAATCATCGCTGGCCCAAAATGGTTGTGGAGGAAAAACTATAACGTAGAAAGAAAACTTGGATGAAGCAAAACAACAAATGGGACATCAACTTTCAAGAATGTCCAAATAACAATAGGGAAATAAAAAACTATGTAATAGAAAAATTTAGAACAACGATGTGGACAAAACAGATTGGTCGAAAGAAAGCATACTACATCAAAGAATTTAACCCCACTTGGGATCATGATGAAAAAGCTTATTTAGGGGTTGCTATCAAGGGTAAAGCAAGGATGTTAGTAGCTCAGATAAGGACAGGATCACATCATCTTAGATGTGAAACCGACAAATGGATTATACCCAAGGAAGAGTGGGAAAGGAGAACTTGTCTTTTTTGCAATCAAGGGGTGGTAGAGACGAAATGGCACTTCATCATGGAGTGCTCAACCTACAATGATATTCATATTCAATACGATCATAACTTGAAGGTGGATAACTTAAATGAGTTATTCGAAGAAACAAGACTTAAGAAGATTGCAAGTTTTGTACTCAAGATTCACAACAGGGGATTTGATATGGAAAAGAGTCTGAAATTAGTTTAGAGTCTCAACTTCTGGTCCCATAGATTCTTCAATCTCGTGGACGTCATTAAAATCTTTCATTTCATTAGTCCACCCAAAGGAGTAGTAGTACCATTGTTTTTGGTGAATGTAGATAATTTGTCTCGAACTTCATGCCCGATAAATGTTTTAAACAAAATTTTATAAATGAATAAATTTTTTTATTAAAAAAATTATAATATTTGAAGATTGTGTTGCTCGTAGATGTGACTAAATTTATAATGGTTTTAGTATTTTCAATTATAAAAATATAGAATTTTATAAATAAATAATTAATTTTTAAATTTTGTGTTGTATAAATTTTATCAGTATTTTAAATATATTGTTTTCACCATAAAATTTATAATTGGTATGTATAAATAGATTGTCATCGCAACCATTAAGAGAGAATTAGTGACTCTTGTCCACTTTTACCACCACCAATTGTTACGTTTGTTTAAGAATTAACATATAATGCAAATTTAGATATTCATGCAATGTGTTCTCTTCTTAAATAGTCTCTAATTTTCAATTCCCTCCATCGTTATTCTTGCCATCATCTACACCTCTATCACTATTAACATATATATTTTTTAATCTTCGCATAACTACAGAATAAAGAACAGTGATCTTAGTTTATTATATAAAATATTTCATAGATATATATTTATATAGGGTTAGAATCAACATACAACAAAATTTAAATTTTCACTAAAGGAAAAAAAATCTTGAAAGTAAATTATCCAAGCAATAATCAAATCATGACAAATTTTTCAATCTCAAAATTTGTTCACCAAATTAATATTTACTAGATAGATAAAAATTTACCTATCTAAAAAAATGGGCACCCATTGTGGTGCGCATGTAGAAAAAAAAAAGGTGGTACTTAACCTACAAGATATAAGCAATGGTGAAGGCTATGTAATGAGCATAGCTCTATGACACACTTGTGTAGAAGAGATTCAAGTGAAACCTTATGATAGTCTTTAAAAGGAAATAAAGATTTAAGTAAAACTTTATGGCAGTGTTTGCAAGGAAATAAATATATGTATGTATTTATGATAGTTTGTCTCCAGAATGATATGAAACTTTGAGAGCATGGACATAAACAAATCTTTCTTTGTAACATGCTCGCTACTACGATCCCTCATGTGATCTTGCACCCCTTGCAATAATCCTCAACCATGAACTCAAAATACTCAATCCCTGCAACCACATGGCCCTCCCCTTTGTGACTTATCGCAAAAGTAAATAATGTGCTCCCCAAGTATGCCAAAATGACCAAAAGCATGAGGAAGAGGTAAAGACATATTAGAGAAGTTACTTCGATGCAGAACCCCATGAAGCATGCCAAAGAGAGTAATAACAATATTTACTTCAATTAAGACTATATTTCTACAGATATGTTAGGAAAGCTAACAAGTTGTTGTGCAAATGAAAATAGAATGGGATTTTAGAGAATGATATGCACATTACAATATTATTTACATCATAATTTTGGGGAAAATTTAATCAACCAATGTAAATTTATTTATTAGGTGTTAAAATATACTTCAAAGCTAAAATCCACTAAGGCAAAAGCAAAAGTTAAATCCAATGCAATTTAGGGGAATCAAACCCCATACTTATATTAAACATTTAAGGTGATTAAATATGATTACATAGGTATTTACATACCCCTCCAAGTTCCAACATGTCCTTTTATATTTTGACCAAAACAACAAAACAAAATTAGGAGAAACCACTTTGAATTGTAGTGTAGGTCCCTGACATTATAAAAAGAGAATATTTATGGTCGCAAGTTCCAATTCCATCTCCTTTAACATATTCCTCAATTTCAACTGCAATGCATTGCATTAATCTATTTGAAACTAGAGTGACGAGTCTCTCAAATGTAATCATCTCCATTGAATATATGATTCTGGGATAAGTAAGAGAAACTTTGAAAATAGGGAATGCACAAATTTTCTATAAATCTTCATCCTAGTTGGATAATCTCATGCCAGTTTTCTCAAACACTGACAGATGTGGGATGATGACAAAAATTATAAAACACAATTGAAACAAAGCCATTGCCATATATGCATGTTTTTTGAATTTATTTTTTTTATTTTTTTAAAAATTCAATTAATACAAAAAAAATAAAAAATAAAAATATGAATAAATTATTTAGAATTCAACATTGGTTGAAGAAATACACACATTCATTGTAGATAAATTATTAATCTGTATCAATAAGCCCATTAAATTTACGTATAGAGATCGGGAGGTCGTAAGATCAAATCCTTGGGTTGTGAAATCTAATGAAAATGGTTGTTGGTGATAAGCAAATCAATGCAAAAGAAAAGTGAATGAATGAAAATAATAGTGCATGATTTTCCTTTGATAGCTGTAGAAACTATCTAATGCAGTAGTGTGACACCAAATCAATTAAAAAATTGAGAACCATGTATTAAAAACATTAATGACACCTATTGGTATTATATGCAACACTTGGCATATGTATTGGGACAACAACAACAACAAAATTGAATACAGGGAAATAGTTGGAAAAAAACTTTAGATAAAATTTAAATACTGTAAAAGTGATCTTGAAGTCTATGGAACAAGAACAAGGTGTGTGTGTGACACCTCTTTAAACCATTGGCAATCTATACAATCCAAAGGTATGTAGAATAAGATAGGAATATTTTTAAAATTTTAGTTAGTGTTTACAATTATATGTTACAGTATTATATATAATATTAAATATTATTATAATATATACTATATATAATATTAATTATAAATATATGATATAAATATTACTAGTATATTACAATAATATATATGTTATATTATATTATTAGATCAATGACTATGATTATGTAATCATGCTTTGATTATTTGTGCTTTATTTCCACATAACATTCATTTACACACAAATAAACTGAGTAAATGAAATGCAATCCCAAGGTAGACGAGATGGAATATACAATCATTTTTAATGTTTTACCGTATTAGTAGCTTTTGCTAACATTATGTTCAAATGTAAAAGTGAAAACAACTTATTTAAAAATGTGCATGAGACAATCAAATATAGTCCTAAGGTAAACAAAGTCATGGACTACACAAGGACCATCATTGAGACCATAGAGTGAAATTTTATTTCTTGAAGTAAATGATACCTCCATTAATCTATCAATCACATATTTTCAATTATTTTGCATATCAACTAATAATGGTAAGTATTCATGCCACAACATGGCCCATGTTAAGTTTTTGAAAAATATTCGTTAATCTTGAGGGGCTAACATTATTGAAAGTCTCCTCTTCCTAAATTATATTGTCTTTATATTGATTGTGTGTGTGTGTGTGTGTGTGTGTGTGTACGCACACACACATATATATAATAAATAGGTAAAAAAATTTAATAATGAATTAAAGAGTATTGTAAAGACATTTATCATGGTCTATTAGAATTTTGGCTTTAGTAGAAAATTGACATAAATTATCTTTGTAGACACCTAAAAATGGTCATGTGATATTTATTTAGTGTTATTTCTTATGATTTTAGTGTGCTTTTCTATATATCAAATAATTGATCTAAATTTAACGTTGTTGATGTGTATGTTAACTCCCAACAAAGATCATGCGTATCTTCTCCATTCTTATTCAGTTTTCCATGATTCTTATGTTTGTTTGTCTTCTTGTTAAGAGTGTTTCCGATACTTCAAACACTTATAAGAAGCGCCTTTAACGCTCCTAGTCCACTTGATTGGTCTACTCTAAAATTTGGCCCTCCATTTCCTCTTTGTCAACCTTTCCCACTCATGGCTATTGAAGGTCGATTTATGTTGCAATAGGGCTCTAATTTTAATTTAATATTATTTGTAAGGCAAGTGAGATTACTCAAACAATCTATCGAGCACACTTTTATTGCAATAACACATGTTGAATACATGCAAGGCATATTTATATTATCTAGTCGAACACAAAAAGAAATCATAAATAGACACAAGAGTAATCAAAAAATAATTAGAGCACTCATCAATGTCTAAGTTATCACTCTATTGTGGAGCACTATTGCAACCCTATCTAAAGTTATTTCCAACTATGCAATTTCCATTTATCAACATTTTTCTATCATTAAGGGGCTTGAAAAGAAGACAATTATTAGTTCATAGTAATCACTAACCCTAAAGCAGGCCCCCAATACTTCCTTATCCATTTTTCAAATAACATAGGTCACAATGTGTGAACATGAGCAAGGAAATAGAATAATAGAATTAGGTGAGCATAGTCATCAAGCCATTTTTTAGCAGAAGTCACTTGTTAGCAGCACCCTAGGTGCTCCTAACATCAAATCCATATTTCTAGGTGAGGTTGTTGATAGATCTAACATGTTACTAGATTTAGATTTAGACAAAATATCTATGACGTCAATTTAGTCAAAATATGCCTCTCAACCCTATGTATTTATCTTCCTAATTCATTTGATTAATTAATTAGGCATTGATATATGTATTTATTTTATCATACATGTATTTGTAATGTTTATTTAAATTTAATTCACTTATTCAAATATTAAATTTTGGTGAACCTGCATTGTCTTACACCTCTTATGATTATCTATCTTGCCTTATATCTAGTCTCCTATGGTTAATTGCATTGCATGCTTTTAGAACTAAGATTTTGACCCAATCTTATCCCTTTAGGGTTATATCTTTGGAAAAATATATTTATGTTATATTTCATATGTTTTTATATGTGCTTTGATTGTGTTATATCCCTAGGGTGTTTTGTATATCTATATTTTCGAACCCTTGGCATTAATCATAGGAATTATTTTGTTTATTGATTGTTACAAATATGTTTGCATTGTGTAAAATTCTCATTTGCAATCGATGGACAAAAACACTTGATCAATAGTGATTCTGGGTCAAATCGTGATTTTAGTATTTCATTTTCCCATATACATGATTTCATGATGTAAAACCCTATCATTTTGTTAGAAATTTTTGAAAAACATTCCCACATGTTAGAGTTTATTTATATGCATATATAACACACTGTGTCTTTAATTGAAAGTTGTAAATTTTTTGAATCTCTTTCCAATACATTATTAAAAAATCCTAAATTTCAAATGTATATTTGAAATGGTAATCCATGGTTTCAATTACAATCATTTAATGCTTCACATCTTAAATATCTTCAAGATGATGATCACTTTACAAAATTCTAATAAAAAAATAATATATCATACCCCTTAATGATTTAAACTTTTGCGTCCAAATTCTTTTCAGAATTTTCCAACCATAACTAAATTATTTGTTGAATATTTTCAAATTGACTCTAGGGTCTCATGTATTCATTACTTGAGGGCTTCACGTGTTTTTCATATACAACCTAGTTCCCTTAGGAAGACTTCATATGATTGTAGGATATATATAGAGTTTCATATTAAGAAGTACATTTCTGACGTAGAGAATGATAGACATATGATGGTGTGAATCATACAATGCAAAGGAAAGGTAGAGATCAAAAAGTAATAGTGTAAGGAATGAACAACCAAATATTCCTTCAAAACTTCCTCAAGCTCTTAGGATCAAAGTGCATGCAATAAAAGAAAATGATTTTATAGACCAACATCAAACCACCTAGAAAAAGATATATGTCCTTAAGTTGCTTATAATATCAACCTCTTATAAGGAAAATTTGTGCAAAGCATTTTAAATGTTGTAAATATGTTGTCTATATTCCATGATTTACACTATACTAGACTTTAGAGTCAAAATTAGCCCATATTTTTGGGACCATATCAACATGTGTTTGGGTGGTTTTAGCCCATGTTTTAAATAGCCCATGGTTTTGGTACCCATGAAATTAAAAAATAATTTTGACGATTACCTATTGATGTGCCTATATATGCTCACAAAGGAATACATTATTGTATTGTAAATGGTTCAGTTGATGTATTAAATACGGAGATATTGTGTTGGGTTTTTTACCCAAAATGTTTTTCTAAGTGAGATTATGTGTACTATGTAATCTTGTGTGTATGACATTTTTCTTATTTTATTAGCTTAAGGATTTTGGTAATATTGCTTCACTTGTTTTAGTTTATTGAGTCTATTTTTCTCTTCATTTAGTATGAGAGCTAGATCTTAGCTTTGTATGAAGAATATGATTTATTTAACCTATGATAAACTATGGTTTGAGTGGGGGCTCTGTGTTGGAGAATTTTTTTGAGTAAAGGAGAATGACAATAAGCATAAGGATAGAGATCAGAAAATCCAATGGTCAACATTTTGAGTTGTGAAATCTCAAAATGGAAGATCTTTTTGTGGGCACAGATCAATGGGTTTCTATATCATGAGTGCAACCTATGGGTATAAAGGTAGAAGATTGGAAAAAGATAGATAGGGAGGCAAATAGTTCAATCAGATTATGTTTTTCAAATTCAATTTTATAGAATGTCTTGATGGAGAATACTTCTAAATTAGTATGGGAGAAGTTGAGGGCTTTATATTAGATAAAGTCTATAGTGAACAAATTATTTCTTCAAAAGAAGTTGTATTCATTGAGAATGAATAAGGGTGACTATGTAGATAAAAATTTGAATTCTTTCAATATTGTGGTAAGTTAGTTACTCTCTGCTAAAATTAAAATGGATGAAGAAGAAAAATATATTACTTTGTTTTGTTCTATGCTTAAATCTTGGGACAATTTAATTATGGAAATAACTACTACTGTATGGACATTAAAAATTGAGGACATAGTGGGAGCGTTATTATCAAGAGAAATGATGTGGAAGTCTACTGAGGATTATCAAACAGAGGATGTCTTATTTGTAAGAGTTCATTCCAAAGAAAGAACTAAAATAAAGTTGAGATAGTCAAAGTCTAGAGGTAAATATAAGACTACAACAAAAGATAAGAGAAAAAGTTGGAACTATGGAGAGACCTGGCATTTTAAGAAAGACTATAAATATAAAAAGGTTGAAAAGGGTGAGTCATCTGATGATTCTCAGTTTACAAATGGGAATCCCTCTAGTGAAAACTTGGGGGATTTGTTCTTGGAAACTTAAAACTCACATGCATTTGATGGTGTTTTGTTGATTGACTCTAGTGCCTCTTTTTATATGACTACTCACAAAGAGAGGTTTTGTGAATATGAAAAGATCTATGAAGGTGATGTCTTCTTAGGAGAAAAAATGAGATATAATATTCTAGGATGAGGGAGAGTCAAGTTGAGGTTTTAATATGGAAGGGTTAAAACCCTCCCTAGTGTTATGCATATTCTAGGTTTGACTAGAAACCTAATATCTGTAAGTAAGATGAATGTTGTGGGTGTGCATGTAGTATTCAATAAAGATAATTTCAAGATGGTTTATGGATCAATGGTAATGGCAAGAGGATTCTATACAAGAACATTGTTCAATCTTATGGAAAATGCTAAAGTGATGAATGTTATAATAACGATGTGGTTCCTGAGGTAAACAATGTTTTAGATCAGGATCCAACATCTCTTATAGAGAATACAATGTTATAGAATCAAAGGATGAGACACATTGGAGATAAATTTCTTTTAACATTAAAATCTAAAGGCATGGTTGAAGAAATTTATGATTGCCCATTGCTCTAATTTTCTAAGAGCATTGTGTTTGGTAAGCAAATTAGAGTAAAGTTTCCCAATAGTGCTACAAGATCGGAAGGGATTTTTCATTTAGTGCATGATGATGTGTTGGACTTGTGAAGTTTCCATCACTAGGGAAACCTCTGTATTATGTTTATTTTAAAGATGAATACTTAAGAAAAATATAGGTTTATTGTAACAAAGTTAAATCTAAGGTTTTCAGTAAGTTTAAAGAGTCTAAGGCTCTTATTGAAAACTAGATAAAAAAGAATATTAAGGTCTTGAGAAGTGACAATAGTGGATAATACCATTCAAATGATTTTGAGCAATTTTGAAAGGACTGTGAAATAGAAAGGAAAAATACAACTCCATATACACCATAGGAAAATGGTGTTGCAGAAAGAATGAATACAACTATAATGGATAAAGTAAGGAGCATGATTAATGATGTAGGATTGGAAAAAAAAATTTGTGCAAAAGCAGTCATGGCTACTTGCTATTTGATCAACAGATCTCCCACATTAGCCCTAGTTGATAAAACTCCACCAAAAACATGGAATGGCAAGAAACCCTTTCTTAAACATCTTAAAGTTTTTAGTTGTGATGCTTATATGTATGTTCTAAAGGAAAAATGACTAAGTTGGACAATAAATTAAAAAATTATATCTTTATTGGATATGAAATGGGTGTGAAGGAATAAAAGTTATGGAACCTTGAAATGAAGAAGATTATTTATAGTCACAATGTTATCTTCAAAGAGGAAGAAGGGGTTCCAAAAAATAAGGATAGCCAAATAATGAACTTGAATAGATCTCATTTGAAAATAAGAGGGAGAAGAAGTGTTTAAATTTGAAGCAACTAAAAAAGATGAACCAGTGGGAGTTGCAAGAGGAAGATTTAGATGAATCTAAGGAGGAGAAACCAAAAGATGTGGAACTAGAAAATCTTGAGAAGATCATATTAGGTGAGGACACCTAATAGGTATAGGCATCCTAATTTCTATTCCATATTATGTTTATTAGTTTTATCTATTATCGATGTAGACCCTAAGACTATAAAGGAGGATTTCATGTTAAAATAAACTAGGTATTGGAAGAAGGCTATGGAGGAAGAAATAGAGTCCTTAGATAAAAATCAGACATGGGACTTAGTGAAATTACTTCCTGGAAGAAAAAATGTTGGTTTCAAATGGGTATATAAAAAGAAGTACAATACAAATGGGAGAATGGTTAAGTATAAATATCGCTTGGTAGTAAAGGGATTATCTCAGGTGGAGGGAATTAATTTTGGTGAGATTTTTTCTCCAGATGATAAACTAAATTCAATTAGATTTCTTTTGGCTATTGTTGTTGCTTTCAATCTAGAAATAAAATATATGGATGTAAAGACAACTTTTCTACAAGTTGAGATTGAGAAGAGAATCTACATGATTCAACAAAAATGCTTTAAGATAAAAGGAAAGGAAGATTTGGTATGTAGGTTGAAATTTTTTACATATAGCTTGAAGCAATCACCAAGAATGTGGAACCAAAAATTCAACAAGTATGTGTTTGGATTTGGGCTTGGAAGAAACAAAGCTAATCCTTGTGTTTATTTTAAACATGAAGGTGAAAAAATTATTATCATAGTATTATATTTAGATGACATGTTAATTTGTAATAATAATAAAATGATAAACCAAGTTGAGTATCAATTATCATTTCAATTTAATATGAAGGATCTTGGTGCTGCAAAATATATATTGGGCATAAAATTTAAAAAGGATCAGGTAAATAGGAAATTGGGGTTAAATCAAATAAAGTATGTTGAGATGATATTGCAAAGGTTTAAGATGCAAGAAAATGAGCCTATTAGTACTGCCTTTCTTGTTGGTCAAAATTTATCTAATGAACAATGTCCCAAAATAGAAGAAGAAATTAATGACATGTCTCTAGTCCTATATGCTAGTGTTTTTGGTAGTTTATTGTATGCAATGGTCTATACCAGACCTAACATTATTCATGTAGTGGGAGTAGTGAACAAATTTATGACAATTCTAGAAAGGAACATTAGACTAGAGTGAAGAAGATCTTCAGGTATTTATGTGGGACGTCAAACTATGTAATATATTATCAGGGTAATCCATGTGAAAGTCATACATTGAATCTACATGGTTTTATGGGTTAGATATATTGATTATCAAAGATATACCAGTTGGAATGTGTTCAACTTATTTGGTGGAGCTGTAAGTTGGATGAGAAAATGATAGGCTAGTGTTGTTGTATCCACCACAAATGTTGGGTACATGGTATCTACTTAGGCAATCAAGTAAGTGGTTTAACTTCAAAGTTTAATTTCCACTATTTGGTTTGTTTAAAACATTGTAAGGATAGATTGTGACTCTTAAAGTGAAATTTCTCTAGCAAGGAACCTTGGATATCACTATAGAATGAAACACATTGATGTGTATTATCATTTTGTATGGTAAATTGTTGAGGAAAAAAATATACTATTAGAGAATGTAGACACATGTGAGAATGTTGTCGATTCATTAGCAAAGGCTTGGAACACTGAGAAATTTTATTGGTGCATAAAACCAATGGGTATAATTGTTGAAGGTATGGTCACGTGGCCCCATATGGAAAGTATTCAATAAGTGGGAGATTGTTATAAATGTGTTCGATATTTTCCATGATTTACAATATACTAGATTGCAGAGACAAAATTAGTTCATATTTTTGGGACCATGTTACCATGTATTTGGGTGGTGTTATCTCATGTTTTATATATCCCATGGTTTTAGTATCTATGCTATTGTAATACTGCTTTGATAGTTACATATTTATGTGCCTATATATACTCGCACATATAATAGAAAAAAGCTGAACTTGTGTAATCACTCAAATTTGGTCATGCATACTTGATAATGTCAGTTTTGGCTCGATTTTACTCTAATTCACTTGAGTACTTAATCTAGACCTATTTCAACACCTCACTCTATCCTGATTACTTATACAAACATATCACTTTCTAAGTTGTTATCTTACACCTACAAAAATGTTCTTAATTGCTAAAACCCTTTTTAAGCATATGTATGGACATCCCAAATCTTCAACTTCAAATGCTACCCTTCTAGGATAGAATCAACTAGTATGGGTCAGTAATGGCAATTAGTCTTGACCCCTAAGGTTTGATTATGTCCTTCATCCTAGAAATGACTATTTTTCAAATTTAGACCCTCCCATACTGGTGTTAGCCAAATTTTTACCCTTGTTTTGAAATTTCCTTTAGCTAAGTTTAGCATCTCTTGTCTATTTTCAATTCAGTTGTGAAGGAATCGTGAAAGAAACCAGTTGTTTTCTCTTCTTCAGAAGCTTTGTTTCAGCCTTGTTCAAGTGTTTTTCACCCATTTTGCCTAAGTGTTATCTCTTTTGGAAAGGTTCATTTGTTTCAAGTTTTTTTGTCCAAGCCTAGGAATTCTTTCAAACATTTTATCTCAGACAAAAAGTCTGAAAGAATTCTCTCTTTGCCTTTTCCTGAAGGAATCCTTTGTTTTGGGATTTTTGTCTTTCCTTGAAAGATTTCCCTTTAAAACTTTTCCAAAGGGCCTCTCTCTCTTCATATTTCCCTTCAAATTTTTTTTGAAGTGTTCTTTCTCTCTCCAAAGTTCCCTTCAGAACTTTTTCAAAGGGCCACTTTCCTCCAAAGTGCCCTCGAAACTTTTTTGAAGGGTCACTTTATTCCAAAGTGCCCTTCGAAACTTTTCTGAAGGGTCACTTTCCTTCCAAAGTGCCCTTCGAAACTTTTTTAAAGGGTCACTTTCATTTCAACGTTCCCTTCGAAACTTTTCTAAAGGGTCACTTTCCATCCAAAGTGCCCTTCAAAAAGTTTTGAAGGGATACTTTCCAAGCCCGAAGGGATCATTCCAAAAGGAAGTGACCTTTGCAATAAGACCAAAGGAATTATTGTGGACTTTTTGTCCGCAACAATCCTTCCAAAAGGCCATACTCTAAAGGCCCAAAACAAAAAGCCCAAAGGGACATTCTTAGCAAAGGTAAGCCATAAAGGGGGGCCTGAAAGCTTGTTTCTTTTGGGAAAAATGCCCATAGGAATTCTATCAGGGAAATTACTCATGTGAATAGTCTATAGAAGGTTTGTCGAAGAAATGATGGTTCTGAGGAAAAAAAGAAGGATGCCCAAAGGAAATGGATAGGTAAAATGATGGTTACACAAATGTCAAATTTTGGGATAGTGAGCTAGCCATTGGTGTTCAACACAAGATGATTCAAGCAGATTTAATGGCCCACATCTTTCATCTATCAAAACAATGAGAGAGCTCATATCACCATTGATCGACCAGGATCTAAGTTGGTCCTTGAGGACCAATCAAAGAAGAAGGACAAATCCAAATAGAATGGAAGAGACAAATCTGTAACAGGTGGAATCCCTTGTAACAACTATTTTGATGCCATGACTCAGCCAAGAATATATTTATTCTATTGATGCAAATGTTGGAAAATCATATTTGAGAGAGCAGGACTTAAGGTGTAACAACTTATGATGACATGGATCAACTAAATGTCCTGAGCAAACATCTTTTGCAAAAATGGTTACAACTAAAGATGGTGACTTCAAACAAATTGATTCTTCTCCTTGGTGTCAAAGGCTTTTCTCTCTCTCTTCCTTCTCGCTATATATACAACCCCTTGACTAGTGAATAATCATCCACATAGAGTATGGTGAAGCCCTATTAGAATGATATCCTGCCTTTAAGCATTAGTATAGTCCTTTTCCCTTTCAAGTTCTGAACATTGTCTATGTGTGCAAGTGACATAGATTGACAACAATTGATTGTTTCATGCTTATGTCCTTTTTCCTTCATGTCTAAGTAAAGTTCTTGATCTAACAAGTCATCTAGAGTGTGTCTAGGTGTATGGAACTACTATAAGACTTTTAATTGTTCTTGAATGTGCAATGTGCCTTTCAATTCATTCTCCTTGTGTTTTTCATGCATCTCATCTCTTTACTAAAATATTCATGTTAAAATCTCTAGAACTTGAAAAAGAGTCTTTACATTTTGTTTTATTGTGCAATAGGATATGACATTCATGTAGAAGAAAATCTTGGTGCATTATCATTCTTAAGATAGGTTTCCTTTCTACAATTTCTAACTCTTTTCCATTCAAGAAGATTAGTTTAGACATAAGTGGTTCTACATAGATACATACAAGGAGCTATCCCCTTTAAATCTAGAGGTTCATTTCCCTTATAGGCACACCCACATGCCTAGAAATGTCCCAACATTGCCCAAATTTGGAAGAGGCCTGAACATCCTCTTCTAGGGTGCAAGATTTGGAGACAATAGTTCTGACACGCCTGGTGGGACCCAAGTTTCTAGTTATTTACATGTCAAGGTGAATGTTGGTCTTGACAAACCTGAGTTTGTACTCTTAATACAACATTTAGTGACTCTAAAAGGTGAGAATATCTAGTTGTAGATTAGGTTTCCCATATTATACTTCATAGTCCTCACTAGGTCATCTAGGACTTTTGATCAAGCCCCCCTAGCTGAAGCTCTTCTTGAAGAACAACACCTTGAACCATTCCAAGCACTTAGAGATCCTTGGCAAGGAGGTTTTGGAGAAGAAGAAGAAGTTGAGGAAGTTGGAGAAATAGGAGATCAAGAGGAAAGAAGAGAAATGGAGAGACAACAGCCTTTTCTATCCTTTAACACACAAACTCTGATTGATCTTCCTACATATGACCCTATTCCTCCCAATGCTATCAAAAGTCTCCCTAGTTTCAATGGAGAGGGTCATATTACCCCATCTGAGCATATTAGGGACATCTTGAATTTCTATAATTTTCACAATGTTACTCGAACCAACATAGCCATCAGATTGCTTGCTATGTTGGTAAAATGTAAAACACTTGATTGGTATAAGACTTTGGAAGGTGGTTGCATTACACATTGGGATGGCTTTGGGGAATTGTTGGTGACTAGATTTGAGAATAAGAGTGACCACACTTCGCTGATCCATCAGCTGAATGTGATAAAAAGAGGTCCAACGAATCTATGGGTGATTTCAATGAAATATTTTAAAGGACTTGACATAGGTTTCCTCCTGTCATGAGACCTCCTCCAAGCTTTGTGTTCCCCACCTATCTCAAAGGTATTGGTACTGATGTAGCAGTGATGTTACAATCTATGGGAGGATTTACTCTGCCTGATGCATATGAGATAGCCATTGAAGCTGAGAATAGCTTGATACATGCTAGAAAGCTACCTCCAAGAGTTTTTATACCCTTGTTGTCTCGTAGTTTAGTGGAAAATCCAAGCGTATCACAAGTTCCTAATGCCAATGTTAAGCCAAGAGCCTTACCCAAGAAAGTAGATATTGCTATGAACAAAGATGAATAAATCTGATCATTAGAAGCTCAGCTCAAGCAAACTCAATTCCAGAGAAGTGCTTCACCTAACCATCAATACTATCCTCAACAAGGCTATAGAGATACACCCCAATACAACTACCAAGGAAGAGTACATGGTCACCAAGGTTTCAACAGGTAGCCCAATGCTTATAATCCTAATCCCACTCCTTCCACAAAGGTTGTTATTCTAGTACATGCTAATCTGGTCTAAGGAGAGAATCATTTGGACTAATGGGGATAAACTCAAGGTCAATTTATGCATGATGATGGAGAAGGTAGCCAAGATTTGGTGGCACAAGAGGAAACTACTCCTTATGTAACTTCAGAAGAAGCAAACCTTATGCAAAGGGATAATCGTAGAGAAGGCAACAACCAAAGTGTAGGCATGATGAACTTCCAAGCAAGAGATGATTATGTGTTAAATCAAAGCATGTCAGTTGCAACCAACACAAGAGCTAAGAAGAGAGCATTGGGAGAAGATCAAAAATCATGAGTAACTCCAAGTAATGCCTCTTCAAGGCCACAAAGTGTGAATCTTAATGATGTAGCTACTATAAGTCATGTTCCTCAACAAAATCAGAATGCAGGTAGGATTGTTAAACCTATAGCACAACAGGTTTAGACTCCTTCTCTACCTTCAAAGGCCCAAGAAAAGGTGAATTCTCCCTCTCTAAACATTATTGATTATTTGAAGAATGCCAAGATAAGAATATCTCTTTGGGAAGTCTTGCATATGCCTGGTCAGAAGGAGTTATTACAAGAATAACTTGCAAACATTCATGTAGCCCCTCAAACTTCAAAGCACAATGGTATAGCCCTTACCAATAATCCAAGCCATGTATTAGATCCCTCCACCAAGTTTGAAAAGCCTCCACCCTTCTATCTCACCCTCATTGTGAGAGACAAGTCGGTCCATAATTGCATTGTGGATAATGGAGCTAGTACCACTGTTATGCCTAAAGTGGTGGCTAATAAGCTGGGATTAAAATATGAGGCACATAACAAGGGTGTATTGCATCTTGATGGGAATCCAACTAAGATAGTTGGACTAGTTAAAGTTTTGAAGGTCTTTCTACATGATTGCCCAAGTTTTTTGATTTTTTAAGACATTATGGTGGTAGACCTTCCAACCCATTTTGTTATCTACTTGTCAAGGGACTTCATGGCTAAGATAGGAGAGTACCTTTATGCTGATTGGTCTTTTTTAAATTTTAAAACAAGACATAGAACCAAGGTGACTATAAGGACTCAACCCTTAGCAAGGTTTCATATTGAGCCATATATGGGGACAAACTCAAATCAGAATTGTCTAATTAAAAAAGAATCTAAAAGTGTTATGGACGGTGAAGCATCCTCCCCCCTTGAAGGTATTTTTGATCTCTTCCTTGATAAATACAACACTCAAACACATGGACTTGATACATATACTTTCATTGAAGAGATTGATTTGGGAGTTTATTATATGCATGAAGGGGATGTTCCAATCCATTTACTCACTAATGAAGATCATGAACTTGATGGCATATGGGAGATTTTTTTGATGGTTCAAGAAGCAAAGTAGGTGTAGGAGCTGTCATTATGTTAATTTTTCCATCAAAGAATCAATACTACTCCTCATATAGATTCCATTTCAGTTGTACCTACAATGTGGCAGAATATGAAGGCCTAGTTCATGGCCTCCAATGGGAAAAGAAGAGAGGGATCAATAATTTAAAGGTTTATGGAGATAGTGAGCTGGTCATCCACCAAGTAAGAAATTAGGCTATAGCCAATACTCCCTTGCTTAAATCCTAAAAGCATAGCGTATGGGACTTACTTGAAAACTTTGATGCCTTCAACATACAACTCATACCAAGGGATTCCAATAAACATGTTGATAGATTGGGTGCCATAGGGCACGGTTTGATATAACTGCTGATGTGGGACAAGAGAAAAATCAATCTCATATCAATATCATTATGAGATCCTATATTCCAGATAATGAAGTGTCATGATAGGTGTTTGAAAGTGATGAACACATTGCACACTTCTTGTAAAATGAGGCATGTTTCTCCTCAAGAAACTAAAGGAGACTACATGATCAATATGAAGAGCAAATCATTCAACTGAAGACAAACAAGATACCTAAGGGTCTGATTACCCTAGAAAGTGTTTTCAATGAAGATGATCAGAATAAGAAAGAAAGAGTGAGCATATCAACAAAGGAAGAGAACTATGAAAGAGTCATAATTTTCAAGGATAGAATTTTTGAAAATTGGCAAGGTATGTTCTCAGCCTGAGAGGCAGGCTTTTACTAAATTATGAAAAGAGTTTCATGACATCTTTGCTTGGGAATATAAAAACTTGAAAGGGTTTGATCCTATTCTAGCTCATCATACCATCGAGTTAGAACCTGGAGCTAAACCGGTCAAGCAAAAGTAAAGGCCTATTAATCCCAAGATAGAAGAACTCATGAAGAAAGAGCTAACCAAGTTGATTGAGTCCAGGATTATTTTTCCTATCAAACACTCGACTTGGGTTGCTAATCTTGTATTTGTCTATAAGAAGAATGGAGAGATTAGACTGTGTGGATTTTTGAGACATTAATAAAGTGTCTCTCAAGGATCACTATCCACTACCCTCCATGGAGCAAATTTTGTAAGTTGTTTCAGGTTCCCAACTCTTCTCTCTCCTTGATGGTTATTCAGGGTATAATAAAATATTGGTAAATGAGGAGGATTAGTTCAAGACAACCTTCACTACAAAGTGGGGAACGTTTTCTTACAAGAAGATGCCTTTTGGTTTGTCCAATGCTGGAGCCACTTTTCAAAGAGCAATGGACATGGATTTTAAAGGTTTGATCAATAAGTTCCTACTTGTGTACCTAGATGATGTAACTATTTTTTCAAAAGATGTTGCTGATCATGTGAAACATCTAAGGTAGGTGTTTGAGAAATGCAGGGAGTATGACATATCCCTCAATCCCAAGAAATGCATCTTTGTTGTTCATGAAGGAAAGCTTTTGGGTACATTGTTTCAGAAAGAGGCTTGTCTATCGATCCTAAGAGGATTGAGGCTATCCTAGGCTTGTCCTTGCCTCAACACAAGAAAGGAATACAAGACTTCTTGGGAAAGATAAATTTTGTCAGAAGGTTTATTCTAGACTTTGCAGCTGTGGTAAAGCCTATTACAACAATGCTCAAGAAGAGCCAAGTTTTTACTTGGACAAAGGAAAGAAAGAGTAGTTTTAAGACAATCAAGCAAGCAATGCACAATCCCCTACTCTCTTGAATCCAAACTTTACCATAGATTTCATACTCTTTACCTTTGCCAACCTTGATACAATCTCAGCCATGCTGATGCAAAATAATGATGAAGAGATTGAGCAACCAATTGCATTCTTCAACTAAGGATTGGAAGACTATGAGGTCAGATATACATTTGTTGAGAAGCAGGCTTTGATAGTGATAAGTGGATTAAAAAAATTTAGGCACATGGTCTCAAATAATAAGATACATGTCATGGTTTCTCATCCTAGCACCAAAGAGTTTCTCTTGAGCAAAGACCTCAACAAAAAAAGAGTTGGATGGATCACAAAGGTGATAGAGTATGACATGGACATCAAGGTAACAAACTTGGTGAGAGGAATAGGATTATGCAAGAATTTAGCTTCATATCTATAGGAATCAAAATAAGAGGTTTTAATCAACCAATTTCAACCCCAACCAACTGATCACATTCCAATTCAGAGTTGGACACAAGACATCATCAGTTTTCTTCAAAATGGTGAGTGTCCCAATGGTTTGATCAAGTCTCAAAGGAGATACTGTATATTGCAGACCATTCCCTATTGCCTTGCTGATAATGTTCTCTTTAAAAAGGACATAAATGGTGTGTTGTTAAGATGTGTTGACAATAATCAGTTTGACATGTTGCTGGAAGGTTTTCACAATGGTGCAGATTGAGGTCATTTCTCTCCTAGAAATATAACTGCAAAAATAATGAGGGCTAACTACTATTGGCCTAGTATAAATAAGGATTGTTATCATTAGTCTAAGGTGTGTCCTCAATGTGCCTTCTTTGTAGGCAAATAGAAACTTGCAGCCCTTCCATTGAATCCTATCCAAGTGGACTAACCTTTCATGCAATGGGGCCTTGATTTCATTAGTATGATCAACCCTCCATCAAGTGCCAGCCATAAATGAATATTAACTACAACTAACTACTTCATAAGGTGGGTAGAAGCTATTGCACTGAAGGAGGCAAATGAAAATTCTATCTTAGAGTTATATGATAGCATTATAACAAGGTTTGGAGTACCTCACATCATCATTTCTGATAATGCACTTGCTTTCATAAGTGCCAAAACTTTTGATTGGGTAGGTAGGAATGGGGTTCATTTGAGTACCTTATCCAATTATTACCCTCAAGGTAATGGATTGGTTGAGTCTACCAACAAGAACCTCATCAAGATCATCAAGAAAGCCTTGGAGAACAATCAAAGAGCCTAGCATAGCAAGTTGAAGACAACTTTATGGGCAAATAAAATTACTTCTAAAAAATCAATTGGTAACGCTCCCTTTGTACTTGTTTATGGAAGAGAAGCCAGGTTGTCCATATCCTAAGAACTCCCTACCCTAGAACTTACACAACAACTGGAATTACTTGAAAACACTCCAATGGAAGTCATGTTGTCAGAAATAATGCAACTGCAAGAGACAAGGGATGAATCCCACAAGGCTATGGAATACCATCAAGTGCTCATGAAGAGATCCTTTGACAAAAGGATAAGCGCAAGAGTGTTCAAAGAGGGTGACTTGGTTTTGAAGTGGGATGATGACAGAACAAACCTAATCAAGCATACAAAGTTTGACATTTTGTGGAGTGGCCCTTACATCATCAACAAGTGCAAGCAAAACAACTCCTTTCAACTGTCCAAAATGAATAGAGAATAGTTGCCTATCCCTATGAATGGGATACACTTGAAATCCTACTATTAGCCCTTGCTCATCCTTTTGTAAATACTAGTTTAGATGTGTGTGTTTCCTTTTGTTCGTAGTTGTGTTCCCTAAGTGCTTTGTAGCACATGTGTGTTTTCCTTCCTTTTGTTTGGTGTGCGTCTCTGTCTTGTGTGTGTGAATCAATCTAGCTAATGTGTTTTTTGGCCAAAGCTTGTTCAGTTCTCTTTGAAGTGCCTATATGTGTGACTCCATGCCCAATGGAAGGATTTAGGTGACTGGTCCTTGGCATAGAAGGCATGTCTTCCTTGGGAATCACCAAGAATATTAGCCAAATTTGTTACCCTTGTTTTGAAATTTCTTTTGGCTAAGTTTAACATCTCTTGTCTATTTTCAATTCAATTGTGAAGGACTCATGAAAAAAACCAGTTGTTTTCTCTTCTTTGAAAGATTTGTTCTAGCCTTGTTCAAGGTTTTTTCACCCTTTTGCCTAATTGTTATCTCTTTTGGAAAGGTTCTTTTGTTTCAATTTTTTTTATCCAAGCCTAGGAATTCTTTTAAACTTTTTGTCTCGGACAAAAAGTCTGAAAGAATTCTCTCTTTGCCTTTTCTCGAAAGAATCCCTTGTTTTGGGTTTTCTGTCTCAAACTATTTGTCTCAAACAAAATTTTTGAAAGAATTCAGCATATTTTTTCTTGAAAGATTGCCCTTTGAAACTTTTTTGAAGGGTCTCTCTTTCTTTAACTTTCCCTTCAAATTTTTTTGAAGGGTTCTTTCTCTCTCCAAAGTGCCCTTCAGAACTTTTTCGAAGGGCCACTTTCTTCCAAAGTGCCCTTCAAAACTTTTTTGAAGGGTCACTTTACTTCCAAAGAGCCTTTCGAAACTTTTTGAAGGGTCACTTTCCTTCTAGAATGCCCTTCAAAACTTTTTCGAAGGGTCACTTTCCTTCCAAAGTGTCCTTCAAAACTTTTTCAAAAGGTTACTTTCCATCTAAAGTGCCCTTCAAAAAGTTTTGAAGGGACACTTTCCAAGCCCGAAGGAATCATTCCAAAAGGAAGTGAACTTTGCAAGAAGTTCGAAGGAATTGTTGCAGAATTTTTGTTCGCAACAATCCTTTTGACAAGCCATACTCTAAAGGCCTAAAACAGAAAGCCTAAAGGGACATTCTTAACAAAGGTAAGCCATAAAGGGGGGCCTAAAAGGTTGTTTCTTTCAGGGAAAATGCCCATGGGAATTCTTTTAGGGAAATTACCTACATGAATAGTTTGTAGAATAATTGCCAAAGAGAGGATGATTCTGAGGAGAAAAGGAAGGATGCCCAAAGGAAATGCCCAGGTAAAATGACGGTTACACAAACATCAAATTTTGAGATATTGAGCTAATCATTGGTGTTCAACACAAGAGGATTCAAGTAGATCCAAGATCCCGTATCCTTCATCCATCAAAATAATGAGAGAGCTCATATCACCATTGATCGACCAGGATTTGAGTCATTCCTTAAGGACCAATCAAAGAAGGACAAAGCCAAATAGAATGGAAGAGACAAATCTACAATAGGTGGACTCCCTTGTAACAACCATTTTGATGCCATGACTCAACCAATAATATCCTTATTCTATTGATGTAAACATTGGAAAAGCATCTTTGAGAGAGCATGACCAAAGGTGTAACAACTTGTGATGACATGGATCAACCAAATGGCCCGAGCAAGCATCCTTTGTAAAAATGGTTACAATTGAAGATGGTGACTTCAAACAAATTTATTCCTCTCCCTGGTGCCAAAGGCTATTTTCTCTCTCTTCCTTCTTGCTATATATACAACCCCTTGGTTAGTGAAAAATCATCCACATATAGTATAATGAAGCCCTGCTAAAATGATATCTTGCCTTTAAGCATTAGTATAGTCCTTTTCCCTTTCAAGTGCTGAACATTGTTTGAGTGTGCAAGTGACATATATTGACAACAAGTGATTATTTCATGCTTCTATCCTTTATCCTTCATATCTGAGCAAAGTTCTTGATCTAATAGGTCATCTAGAGTGTGTCTAAGTGTATGGAACTACTGTAAGAATTTTAATTGCTCTTGAATGTGCAATGTGCCTTTCAGTTCATTCTCCTTTTGTTTTTCATGCATCTCATCTCTTTACTAAAATATTCATGTTATAATCTCTAGAAATTGAAAAAAAGTCTTTACATTTTGTTGTATTGTGTAATAGGATATGACATTCATGTGGAAGAAAATCTTGGTGCATCACCATTCTTAAGATAGGTTTTCTTTTTCTAACTCTTTTCCCTTCAAGAAGATTGGTTTAGACATAAGTGGTTCTACAGAGATACTACAGGGAGCTAGCCCCTTTAAATCTAGAGGTTCATTTCCCTTATAGGCACACCCCCATGCTTGAAAATGTCCCAATATTGCCTAAATCTAGAAAAGGCCTGAACATCCTCTTCCAGGGTGCAAGATTTGGACATAACATTAGGTTGATCTATAATTTTAAGATAGGTAGTGTGAGATTTTCTCATTTTGAATGGCTATAAAGGCACATTTGAGTTAACTACTTAGAAATTTCACCATTAAGGCATAGTTACACTATTGTACACTGAGAAAAATTTCCTTATTCTTCTCATATCCGATTCTAATAATTTAAAATAGCCCTTAACCAAGTCAAGAGCCTATTCTATCCAAGCCAAGCAAAACATTATCAAGTTTTCAATCCATCTTTAGATGCATATATGTAGTCAAAAGAGCACAATCAGACTAAACACCCTAAGTGGGAGTACTATGTTTGCTTTATTTTCCTCTTCAGAGTATTAGATACGTAGGTAGTGATCAATCATCACAAGGGTGTTTTGGGTTAGCTCAGTCCATTACACTCCCCTCTTTATCTTTTTAGTTTTTTAACTATTACAATCTATTCTAGGGTTTCAACTTTGAAGAAGCCCTTTGTAGGTCATCCACGTGCATACAAGGTCAAATTTACACACACATGCATGTTTCAAGTAGATGCAAACAACTGTGTCATTATTTCCCTAATTTTTTATAGAGAAAAAGATCAACCCATAAAGGACAACAAAGGGAGTCAATCTCATTCCCTTTTAGTTGGTTTTGACCCAGAGCAGTTATAGTCATAGTTCTTGTTGCACATGCATAATTTAGTCTAATATGATATTTCAGTTTTTTTATGTCAAGCACAATCAACCTATAGGGATAAAATAGTAAGTCTTCTTGTGTTGTTCATTGTTACCCTTATTTTATTCATTTGTGTTTCATTTATTTTAGTACTTTTCTTTCATTCTATTAGTTTCAATTTATTTTACATCATTTGTTATTTTTATATTCATGTTATCTTAATTAGAGTTGATCACCAATTAATTCCAAATTATAATAAAACATATTGGTGAATCCACACATTTTATTTGAGCATTGCTTCAAAAAATTTGCCTTAGGGTTTAGATAAATTCCTAAGTATCTAACATTAAAAAACTTTATTTCAACCTTGGATATAATATTTAACATTAAAATAATTCACTTTCGACCTCGGGTTTTATAACTAATAGTGAAAGCAATTTATTTTTACTTTGGATTGGATATCTGACACTGAAAGCACTTTATTTTGACCTTGGATTTTAGAGGAATTTACGAATCTCCATACACAATTTTTTTCCTTTCTTTAGGACCTAAATTTCAAATTTTTGTTGTTTGATTTTCAATTTATTGAGAATATATGGCTATATTGGATGAGCATTTTTTATTAAAGATTTTATAGTTTTCATTATGCATTGTATTTATCTAATAACGAACATCATTAACACACATGTAATAAAATGAATCAAATCACTTGCTAAGCTGCAAACATCATTAATGCATTTTTTTAAAAATTGAGTGTGACATGAGAACAAGAACAATCATGTATTCAAGATGATATAAGGCTTACTTTACACCCTCTTAATGAGCTTATTATGGTTATAGAAAATGACAAGACTTATGAATATGAATATAACAATCAAAACAAATTTGACCATGTTGATGAGAAGGAATTTAGTGAATATCTTGATATTCACCAAAATAAAATTGATTTTTTGTTATTTGTAGATCAACAAGAACAAAATATACATCCTCACGCTAGCACATCGAAATAAAAAAATGATTCCATTGGTAATTTTTATCAACCTCTTGTAAACCCTACCATAGATGTCACTACCTCTATTGTTGATATTGTTATTATATCTACACCTTTAGGTTTTGGGGAAACATAAAGATCCTAATAGATATATATGCCCATGATAAACCAAATGCCTCATATGGGATCTTTGATAGCTATGCATACTACATCACCTACCTTTCCTAATGCAAAATCCCTCTTGCAAACTATTTTCATTTTGCATATTAATGTGTTGCAGTCAGAAATAGGTATACTAGAATCTATCTAATCAATGGATTCACAAGCCTTGCTTCATAATCCATTAGCACATGAGATTGTAACATATCATTTACCTTCAATATTTTTAGATCTTAAACTTTTATTATATGAGGGTAAAGGAGATCCAGAATAACATATTCTATCTTTTCATGCAACATGTTTGGACTATGCTTTCAATGACATGTTTCTAGCTAAGTTATTTCTAAGAAACCTAAAAGATTATGCCTTATGTTGATTTTATGATCTACGTATTAAATCAATTAATAATTCAACCCATTAGTATATCTTCTCAAGCATTTTCCTATCAACATCTATAGAAAGTTTTCTTATGTGCTAATTGCTAAACTTAAGAAATGAAGTAATGAGCTTATTAGTGACTATGTAATTCATGAGAAGACCATGCTTGCCAAAATTATTAGCACCTTATCAGATAATGAATTAAAATATATCTTCAAACAAAGTTTACTTTTACCTTTACATGAGTTAATTAATTTCAAGAAATTCAAATCATTTGAGTAACTTTGTCATATAATAAAAAAAAGAAAAGTCAAACTTCTTGCTTTGAACAAGATCAAATATGCACCCATATCTACTTTAACTTATACAATGAAGTTTCAAAGCAAACCAGTTTACAAAGCTAAGCCAATAGATAATAAATCTAATACAAAGTTCATAGTTTGAGTGTAATCTTATTACTCTCTCTCCACCTAAATAGAGGTTGACATGAGTAGACCTTAAATTAATTAATTTAATAATAATACATATTGTAATTATGATATATACAATGGTTATTCTACTAACATATGTTTCAAACTCAAACACCTTATTTAAAATCTTATTGATAACAATGTCATTGAGTTGGGCACTCCTATAGAGAAAACTAAATGTCAAAAAAATTAAAATATTGAGTTGAAGATTTTCAATGAGCCATTTCCAAATCATGAAATAAATAAGGATAATTCAGTAATGCATCATACCTATAATGCATATCCATATCATGAGTCATATGATCATCCATTAGATGGAATTATTGGTATAATTGTTCAAACTTACCAACCACATAATATGATCACCTTTAATTATAGTGAGATAGTGGATGATGATTCTAATTTTCATGATTTATGTATATTAGCATACATTGATAAAAAAAAAAAAAAAACCATTCACAATGTACTAGTTGATAATAGATCAATTGAGAATGTATGTACAATGACATTACTCTGTTATGGGGTTGCACATAGCATGACATATGAACAACATTTAAAAGTGTCAAAATTTTCAATGGAAAATGAAAAACTAATTTGAGACACATTATTTTACCTCTTTAGGTGGATCCTATTATATTATCCACTCATTTTTTAGTTCTACCACATAATGGGGTCTTTAACATGATATAGGGATGTCTTTGGTTACATAAGTGTTGTGTTTTAATTTCCATGGTACATATATTCTTAAAGTACATTTATTGCAACCATGTGGTCATAGTTTCAGGAATAAGATATGAGTACCTTCTATAGTCTATTGTAACTCTTCCTCCCCATCCACCATCACAGTGCATTACTACACCTACTCAAGGTTAAATCACATTTACAATTGTTGTACCTATTCAAAAAAATTATATTCATAAAAAGGTGAAAAAGTCTTAAAAGCAACCAATGCAAAAGCAAACATTTTAGAAAAAGAAGTCAGGTTCACAAAAAACACCATCACTTGAAACATATCCTAAATTGGTGCTACATACAAATCAACATGATCCATAAATATCATAACATTTGGAATAATCTTCTATTACTCATCATTAGATTTCAAACCATTCTACAACTCCTAGATCTGTTCTTCTCACAGGAGATTACATAGGTAGTGATCTAGATAGTTTCATTACAACACCTGATGCATTTTTGACTTAGCCATGCCCATATAACACTTTTGATCCATGAAATGCGATCCTTCCAATCTTATTATAGATTATTATTATGAATCTCATCTTGATAGGATAATTGGTTAGCATATTACAATTTCAAATATTTCAAAAACATTCAAATAATAAAAAAATAAAAAATGATTGTATATAGCTTCTTGATTATTTTATCATGTTATTTTTCTAATTCTTACATATGTGATAGATTTGATCAATATTATAGCCCTTGGATTTTTGTGTCTGTTTGGCCTCTTGGCTCTTCTTTTTCACTATCCAGATCTGAATAGTCCAACATAATGATCTATACTACTACCATTTTCCATTTACCATGTTGTTTACATAGTCTGAATAGAGAAAACTTTATTTTTTCATCATAGACAATATCAACCACTAATAGTCAACATCGACTACCATTACTGTCTTGAGCTAGTCAATTTTTTCCTATAGCATTTGACATAACCATATAAAAAAATGAAAAAATATAACCTTGATACATCTAATTTTATGTATTATCTTATTCATACATGGCCATGTGATCATATTCAATGTGTAATTTACATTGAAACATGTTGCAAATTGTTTAGATATATTTCTTTACTTCTAATTCCAATCCCATGGTTTAATTCTAAGTCTCTATTATTTTAGTTTCAAAATTAAAAAAATTATGAAAAAAATTCAAATATTAAAAAAATTTTAACAAAATTCTAAATATTTTAAAATTCTAAAATCAAGGTCTGAGCATGATTAGACATTTATTCTACATCATTGTCATATGTTGTTTATCTCATGATTGATAGATAACACACTATTTTTCTATCACACACACATTTAACTAGTATTTATGAGTGTTATGCATAACATACACATTATACATGGACTAAGATGTTGCAATGCTAAACTAAGGATATTTTATCCACATGTTACATTGTTTATAAGTGTTACCATTCTATAACTCCTATACAGTTAAGATATATATTCATTATGAATTTATTGCTAACATTTATTTCTTACATTGTGTGCATGGATATGTTATTTTATAGGATATGATCACACTACATATACATGGTGTAGTCTATCTTTCTAGTTGTATGATCCATTGATGTTATTACTTGTACATAGTAAATTATATTTTACTTGTATATTGTGTGTGGTTGTTGGCTCTTATGTGCAAAATTAATTGAACATATCTATGAGATCTTTTCTTATTTTGTGTGACATTTAAACATGTCCATTTATTGCAATCTTTATCCCTTTATTTTGTGTGACATTTGAACATGTCCATTATTTGTGACATTACTAATGTCCTTTGTGTGTGGTTCTCAGTCTTGTGTGTGAAATATTTGTTTGTATGGCATATGAACATGTCCCTTGTATGCAACCCATGGCCTATTATATGACATTGCACTTATTATGTTTATGTGTTTGTTGAGCTTGTTAAGTTTGATGAATGCCATGATTTGTATCATGCACTAGCTATTGCATATATTTTATTCTATTATAATTACTACTATGAGCTTCATTGATATGTGTATCTAGATTCAACACTTTAATCCTTGCCTCATATTTTACATACATGATTTGAATGACAAATATCTTACTATGCTAACATACATTTTCAAATATACTACAATATTTAATGATTATATCCTCAAACACATGATAAAATTAAATTTTATTTTGATATGAGTGACTTTCAAGATACTTTTATTACCTCAAAAGAAGGGAATTTTAGTGGGTTTTTCATATATGGACTAAGCCTCTTTGAGAACAAAACAATTTTAGATATATAACACAATTTCAAAGATTTCAAAATGGTTCAAAAATTCAATTATTGGTACAAATTAAGGGGGTATATGCCATGCATATGCACTCAAATTAAAAGAATGATTTACCAATTCATACATTTTGGGTGCATAATATAGATTCATACACAAACTTCAAATAAAAATTACAAAATTTACATTTACATTCTGTTAAAAATTCTACATTTATCACATGGGGGCATGATACAGGTTCATGCCATACTTTTAATATTAATTGTTATCTATGGTCATGGTAGGAGTATGGATGCACTTCATTCTCTTTTGATAATGCATATAATAACTAAGGAAAAAAATGACAATTAAATCTATAAGCCATATGTAGTGGTTGATTTAGTTAAAGTGCATAATGCATAACTTGGATATTTAGTTCCCTCCAACATTATAACTTGTGAATCTATTGTGAATTATGTATGCATGTATTAGGATTAATCTACAACTATCATCTTTATCTCAATAGATTAGGACTTGAATAAGGTCAATCAAATAGAGTTTTTTATACTTGGAGGATCATGTAAGGACCAAATTAATTTCATAAATATATCAAAGGGTTACCTACAACATAAATTTCAATAGGAAAGGGTTTTAAAGCCTAATCATATGGCATAAGGATGTAGCTATCACTGTACCTCAACAAAGATTTATTATGGTTGTAGAGCAAATGATTGTACAAGATAAATTAAAGTAAAGGATGAGTTAGAATGATTGTAAAGGGGTAAGGTGTCATGGTCAACAAAAATGGGATCTAGGCAACTTAACATGATTTATGGCAAGTCTAAGAAATTTTATAGTGACACTAGCGTATTTGGTGTGGATAAGGCCTAAAAAAGGAAGCAAATACATATTTTCACAAAGTAATAAGCAACATATAATCTACTAAGAAAATAAATTAAATAATATAGGGATATAAAAATTTAGCTTGGGGTGGATCCATCAACGCTTCAATCTCCCCATTAGCTTAAGTGGAGCTTTGCAAGAGATGTTATAGGTTGAAGTTGTCAAATGGTTGGATAAAGACTAAGATATCCTCAAATAGGAACTCCCAATGAATCTTATTATTTAGCTTCAATGATACCACAAGGCAATAGTCCTCAAGATAAGGTTATAAGCCATTTACTCTCCCAAATGTACTTAGGGTAGAAGTGTGAGCAAAATTAGAGAGAATAAATGGTGTATAATTCTATATGAATGAAATATGATCCCCATATATATTGATCTAATACACAAAACCAAACCTAGACTCTAAGCTAAAGGTATCATCATGACCAATATATCTAGAAGATATCGACTGACAAAATGGTATATGTCAAGTCGATACCATATAAATATTAGAAAATAGGCTCAAAATTATATTAGGTTCGTTGATACAATACATGAAGGGTGAAGACAAAAAAATGGTATTGGGTAGGTTGATACTATAGGATATAGAGAAGCTATGAAATATGGATAAGAGACATATAGAAAAGGCAGACAAATAAACAATTAAAGGAGGGCAAATTGATAGTAATAATGGTTTAATCATGATAAAATAACATCTCTTATAAATCTTCCCACCCCATTTCTGGTGTACCCTTTAAAGCATGCACTCAAGAGATTGATGCATTGATAAGTCTTGTAAGAGAAATCATTAGTAAATGATAAAAATTAAATTTTTTATGTGTATACATATGCTCCACTTGAATCTTGTCACATGTCACAATATTGTAATGTGGGATGGTGCTTTGGAAAAGAAACATAGAAACATAAATGAGAATAACTATAATGATATTTTGAAAGAATTTAAAGGAAATTAAACTAAATTAAATGAAAATACATACCTTCACTTACCTTTTTGGTTGTAGATAATGTTATGTATGTTTCATGTGATGGAAGGCACTTGATGAGAAGATCTAGAGTCAATTCTAAAAGGTAAAATTAAATTCCATTTTTTTGTAAAAAAAAATTTTTAGCACCAAAAAATATTAGAGGTGCAATCATTGAGAGGAAAGGGGGTTAATCAGTTAGCCTAAATAATCCAAACTTCAATTATGATCTTTATAATTACTTAACTAGTTACCACAAGCATTCCTGAATCATACATATCATTCAAAGCAATAAACAAGAGAGACAATGTAAGATCAATCATATAACACAAGACATACATGGGAAACCCTCTTAGGGGAGAAAGCCCACTAGAACCTGCAATTGGACTACTATATTATAATAATAAGATCTAATTTAGACCAGTTACAATTGGTCAAGGAACTAAAATCCCTATTTAGTGAGACTCCAATCCCACAAGGTTCTACCACATCTATCTAGTTGAGCTGCAAAAACAACCAAACCTTTTAGTGAGTTTCACCTTGCAAGGAGGTTACAACCACCTTAGATGTTGAGATTCCACAACAACACATATGAATACTTTTACCTTTGTATTGATGTCTTAAACACATGATGATGGACCACTAATTATCACACTTCACCATCATTCACGCTCAATCTGCAAGAGCACTATTCTACCAATAGAATTATGACCTACAAGTCATACAGACAATACTCAAACTGATTTGATCTTCAAAGCATCCTTAGGGCACTCTACCCCTCCTCTCCACAATATAAACAAGCCTCTCTCAAAAATCTCCCAAGTCACACATTCAAAGTCTAGAACCCATCATCTTTGGTTCTACTATTTATAGAGCAATATTGATCAACACCATCTTGGTCAACCATTAAGCACGTCTTAACCCTTAATACATTAATCATATAAAGATACGACTCAATACAAACTACATAGGTCAGCCATAGCATCTATGGGTCACTCTTAAGGAATTAAACCTTTTAATAAGGCCCTTGTAGCCCTTATAGGTCTCATGTGAACCTATTCACTTCTTTGGCACTCCCTCAAGCAAAAAAAGAACACAAGACCACTTTCAAATACATGGGTCCACTCATTATGTCCCCTTTGACATCCTCAAATGATCACAGTCAACTTAGCTCACCTCTATGTATGCTCAAACAACTTAAACACAAACCTTACACATAGGAACACCATTAATGAATACATAGTCAACATCTTAAGCATTGTTCATACTCAAGATAGATTAATCACATCTCCAAAAGCCACACAGATCATCCTCATAGAATCTATAATAGTCCCCAATAACAAATTCATCATGATACTTTGAAACAACATCAATACAAGCTCGAATATCCTTCTCGGGTCACTTGTAGAATAATCAAAAACACATAGTCAAATTCTAGGCTCAATATATTTGATTGAACTCATTTTCAGATCTTCAAATCTAGTTTAATGGATCCACCATGGAGTCTTCTACCACTTTTATTTTTTCTACATGAGCAAATTCATCTTCTATCAAAAGAAATGGTCCAAAAAATAGACACTAGTTATTTCCTTTGTAAATTCAAATATTCAAATGCAAACAACTATAGTTAACCTTTGAACACAATACTCGAATCTCGTGAACTTTCAACTCAAATCAAATATACTTTGTTGATCTTTATCGATCTTTAATGTATAGGAACCAATTCTTAGACGTTAAACTTCTTTCACTTTGACCTCATCTCTTTCCATCTCAAAATGTTGACTCAACATGCTCCATTGATCTTTGTGGATCAATCAAGTCATTAAAAATCAATGCTCATCATTTGATCATCTATACAAATTCCTACTTGCTATTAGATTATTATCTTGTACATTTTCTTAGATGTTAAACTTCATGTACCTGTCCTCATCTTGTTACTTCTTAACTTCTTAGAGCCACGTGCACCATTGATCTTGCTTGAGCCTTAACACATTAAAAAATGACTAAGTATGGGGACCCTTTCAATATGTATGAGTAGCCATTTTTTCACTTCAATAATTTTTTTTTGCTTACCTGTAGGATCTCAAATTTGGATCAGATGATCTCCTTAGGAGAATCTAACCATGTAACACACTATTCTTAGAACTCTCATGCATATGAGATATAATGCCATTAAAGTAACTTATAAAAAACTTGTCACAAAGCCAACCATGCCTAAATATGCCTGAGAGGCCATCTTCGAGCATCCATAACTTTTGTCATGCTTTAATGCATGATCTCAAACTTAACACAAATCATCTATGCTAAAAAATTGAACAAACCCATATGATCAATTTTTCTTTACACCTTCACATGTTCAAGATATAAAACCATCAAAATTCTCACTTGACTCTTTTTGCCTCATTGCAAAATTGGCGAAGTATGGGAAAACACAGTCAATCTACCTGGGAGCCCAACTTTGCATATGCGTATCTTTTGATGCGCTACATCACATGAACTAGAAATTAGTATAAATTAACTAGGTCCCAAATTGAACGAACCCATATGATCACCTTCTCTTGAAATGTCCACACATGTGAGCTATTCCATCATCAACTTGCTTACTCAACTCTTTTTGGTCATATTGCAAATTTGGCTAAGTATGGGAAAATAGTGAATTCTATCTTAGAAGCCAACTTTGCACCCTCAAATCTTTGACTACACTTCGATGCATGACTTGAGATATGGTTCATAATAACCAAGGGCTACAGTGATCATAACCATATGACCAACTCCTCTTGACTCACTCTTACATGGTAATGGTGACATCAACAAATTGCCAACTCAAATTTTCTACCACCAAACCTAAAGTGTCTAGATGAGAACTATGATCAACCGTAGGAATTCCACTTATGCACACAAGCTCTCCAAGCATAGATAAAATCTTAGGACCTCTTACACATGCTAAAATAACCATACTCATTCTTGAACGTCTCTATCCAAGTCAACACTGAAGGTCAACCAACCATACATAAAGCACACTTGAACAAGCACATTGCACACTTTGCCATTTTCACATAGATTATCAAGGCACTTCATCCACTCACCAGAGAATTTCCATGATACCACCATGACATCAACATGACAACTCTCCAACAAAAAATTCTCTATTTCACTAGGTTTCTAAGGCTTCTTTTGGTTCATGAAAAATACCTACACAAACATAGATATGGGCAAAAAATGGAATCCTACGGTAAATAACTGAAGGTTGAAAAAAACATTAATTCAAAAATATGATGTATGTCTTATTATTTTCTATAAAATATGAGTAAATGCATGGTAAAAAATATTAAAATCTAAGATGATGAATGTAAAACATACTAAATCCTATGAGAAAGCATGTAAAACACTATAAAAAAAAGGAAAATATCTAATATATGAAAATGCAAAAGATAATATAATAAGTATATACCTAAAAAATGATGTTATCCCATGTAAGAAAAATAAAGTCAACTTAAATAAAACATGAATAAAAACACAAAATGATGGAAACATAAGCAAAAAACTCTAATGAGTGAAAATTTTAACTTAGTTCTTATTCTAAAACATGATGTAAGAAAGCAAAACCATCTAAAAACATGATTAGGATGGCTTATATGATATATATGGTAATGGTGATGGGCATTTGTGAGGAAGGTCTACTTAATTTCCCAAGATATTACAATGCAACTCACAAACTAATAAGCCAAATGGCATCATAATGATAAAAAGACAAATAAAAAATCAGATAAGAAATGGTGTGATCAACTAAAAGTGATATCCATCAAGGGAATATCAAGGAAGAATATGATGCAAATGAGTATGAAAGGTGCCACATAGGTGATGTATAAATCCTTAGCAAAGTTGAGACATTCTAAACAAGTGAGCAAGGCTAAAAACTATTGACATCAAGGACATAAGATGCTCCATCTAACAAAAACAAACTTGGGCAAACAAGTGAAGATTATAGATCATCCCATGAAGGCTAAATGAATGAAAAATAAAGTGTCCTACCTTCCCACAACATGTTCCTCACTCCTTAGGACCCCTTAAAGATCCATTGACATATTATGAAGATTAGATACTTGTGTGATAAAGTAGTTGACACTAAAATGTAGGAAGATATAATGATATAAGACCTCCTACCATAGTCTATTAGCCTTCTGCACCCCAATGGATCTCATATCTATCATGAGGCTAACTACAAAGTTTAAGCTTTGACTATAATAAGAGATGTGCTAAACAAAGATCACGTATTTTGGTGTGATCTGACTTTTAAGATTATATTTATCTTTTGATTTTAACTCTTTTGGCTTTTTCCCCCTCCTCTATATGGATTTAGAAAGACCAAACATGGATGACATATATATCTAACATAAGAGAACTTACACTTAGTTGTTAGAGAGGAAAACCTCAAGACCATAGTGCCTAAGGACTCTTATACTTACCCCACATGAAAATTTATAATCTCAAAATCGACCTACATGTACCTCAAGTGAAAGGGAAAAGGGGACATATGGGTATTTTAGAAGATCCATCTATGTGAAAAAGGTGACACACTTATGTCTATATTTATATTTGATCATATTAAATGAGAACTATGCTTCGAAAGTAAGAGAGTTATACTATGAAAAGCAATAGTCATGTCATTAGGGAAACTACACTAACCTACATGGGATATAGTGCAAGTAGTGATATGAGAAATCATCCTGAAAGAGGGGGATTATAAAAATGGGTTGAAGAAGCATAAGGAGATTAAGGCAAACTAAAATATGTTAAAAGTGTGATAAAAATAACTCGAAGGTGATACAAAACAAAGGTCGACTCTAAAATGATATAAAACCTAAAGGCGATACTTAAGATCCATAAGGAAATCTATGGTTAATTATAAAATGATATAAAACTTGAAGGTGATACCTAAGATCCACAAGGGAAAGAAAGGGCAACTATAAGAATGATAAAACTCTAAGGTGATACCTAAGATCCACAAATAAATCTAAGGATAAATGTAAAATGATATAAAACTTGAAGGTGATACCTAATATCTACATCAAAAACTAAGTATGACTGTAAAGTGATTGCAAATGATAAAACTAAGACATACAATACAAGAAAGCAAAAAGAAACATGAGATAAAATAACTAACAATATTTATCTAATGACTGAATAAAATAAGAGCATGTGATATTTGAGCATATCTATCTCAGAAAGTTTCTTGAAGTTGAATTTGTTTGTTTGTAACATGTAAAATGTTAATGATTGTTGCCTCATGGTAGGGATGAGAGATAAAGAAGCTAAGATAATGAAGACATGCATTGTGACATGTTCCCAAAGCATATATAAGGTTAAGGATGGGAATCATAAGATGCCCTAAATGCTGAAATGTGGAGAACACAAGGTGGCCTAATATGTGTAGTAGAAAAAGGATGGGAATTATAAAATGCCCAACATATGTGATAATAATAAGATAGGTATCACAAGATGCCCCAACCTATGGGATCTATATGGATTGGAGTTAACCTCAAGATCACCAAACCTAGTGATTATGTCAAAATTTGTGTGAATCAATGTTACAGTAGGAAATGTGGCATTTAAGGTAATGTCAAGATCTTTGGAAAATGATATAAAATATGATGTATGGTATCAAACAAGTTGATACAATCTACATAAATAAGAGTAAAAGGAATTGTACCAGCCATATTAATACAATTTAATGAAACGAAACTAAAATGAATTGTATCAACCATTTTGATACAATCTGATGATATAATAGGACTAAAATTGACTATATTGATCAGTTTGATATTCTCTAATGAAACAATACTAAAAGGGACTATATCAGTCAAGTCAATTCAATTTGTTAAAATAATATTGAAATCAACTATATCATCCAGGTTAATACATTCTAATTAAATATGATTGGAATGGACTATATCAGCTAGTCAACATAGTTTAGTGAAATAAATTGAACTATATTTGAACATTTTGGGTCATGGATGGTGCAGTTGACTATATATAATATAAATGCATCAACACAGTTTGTGTCATGGTTAGTGTAGTTGATTGTAAATAATTATAACTAAATGGTATCAAGTTGGCTAATATCATTAGAAAATAGTGACTTTGGTGATGATTTGGATGGATAGGAAGAGGTTGAAGTAGTATGGTTACAAGTGTTTATATAGGCTCAAGAATAAGAATAACCTATAATACATAAGGTGGTAGGCATTTGAATTAGGTGTTCTTCATAAGCTAATGAGTTGACAAAATTTGGTTGAATATGAGCAGAGGTTTGATGAATTATCCTTCTACGGCCTTCCAATAGTAGGATAAAATGTGAGTAGACATCAAGGAAACCATGCTCATCATTGCTTGATTTTTAGTGGGAATCACTAAAGGTGGGAAAATCATAAGAAGGATTTTTGTCCATGTCATAGTTGTCATCAATGTGAACATCCACTATCATGCTAGAGTCTTCACCTCCATCAAAATCATCATCATAGATGGGAAAACATTGTTATTTATTTTCAACCATGTAAGGTGTGGTGAAGGTAGGATCATCAAATATTTGTGGACCATACTGATAATCTTTGATCTTACTACTAGTGTCATCATTTAGATTTTCATAGGGATATTCATAAATGAGGGGACCATATTGGTAATATTTAGTCACACTATAAGTGTTTGCATTGGGATTTTCACCTCAATAATAAGGATCATCGGGGTCACATGGAAGATCATCATGGGGATCTTCATCAATGTCAAAAGTACCAAACATGATGTCATTAGGAACCTCATAGGGATAATCATAAATCGGATGATCATATTGATAATCTTTGACCTCATTATAGGTATCATCATAAATGGGGATACTATCATTGGGATCTTTGGCCATGAGAAAAGGTGTAGTATAATTTCACTATGAGGAGTTTCCTTCAATCGTGGTCATAGAAGGTAGAAATAAGTGACCCATGCAAAAGTGAAATGGGTTTAAACTCATAAGAAATATATTAAGAAGAGACATCATGATGAATAAGATTGGAAACTTGATGTAAAATAATTTTGGTAAAAAAGAAGACAAATAGTATCGAGCTGGTTGATATAGTCAGTTATTGAGTCTTAAAAAATAAACTATATTGGCCAGACAGATACATACAACTAGAAAAATATATGGTATCGAGATGGATAATATAGTGGAGTAAAAAAGTTTTGCTATTGGTGAATTGATCAAATGAACTATATTAGCCTAGATGATATAGTTTGAAAGACATAAAATGATATTAATTTGGCCAATATAGTCTGAAAATAAAGAATTGTATTGTGTTAGCTGATATCATTCACAGGTAGAGAGATAAAGGTATTGAGATAACCAAAATAGTTAGACTACAAAAGA